>BGPR01001636.1:0-70286 GCA_013235015.1 Araneus ventricosus | reverse complement strand
AGTTGGGGGAAATTGGTGTATTTTACTATATCTGTCATGATTGGACTTCAAGAGACTTTTTACAAATGCATTGTCTCTTTTCTTTTGTTCGCAAATCAGATTTTATAATTCCTTCTTGTGTTCATTGAATTTTAAGATTTAAGTTTATAATTTAAAATCTTATTTGTCCTTAGTGAAGTACTACTTTTGTTTTATTGGGGATACCTGGTGATCTCAATTTGTATTTGCTATTTTTTTTTTAATTATACTAGAAATCACTATGAGTAATGTATGTGTCATTATTTTTTTTTGGGGGGGGGGGGGGTAGGTGTCCAATTTATATGTGAGTGATACTTATTTTTGTTTGTAAGGATGCTACTATCTCAATTTGTATTTGCTATTTTTTTTTAAATTATAAAATTCAATGAACACAAGAAGGAATTATAAAATTCAATGAACACATGAAGAAAGAAAGAGGACAATGCATTTGTAAGGTCTCTTGGGGTCCAATTATGACAGATATAAGCAAAATTGTGTAATCCCCCCCCCCAAAAAATCATGACATATACATTACTCATGATGATTTAGTATAATTAAAAAAAAAATAGCAAATACAAATTGTTAAGAGACACTAGTAGCATCCCACAAAACCAAAGTAGCATCCACTACACTTTGCTAAACTTAGATGTACCAAAAGCTAATAAGAATATAAATTAGATACATTTCCTTCCCTTCTCTGATATATTAAGTTTATCTTTCCAAATAAATTGAGAGGTATAAAACAGGTGTTTATAGGTCTTGTACTCTTTTTCATGATCAAATATCCGTACTATCTTACACATTTCCCATAAAGTTTATTTTTTTTATCAATAATTTTGAAACTATAAGTGTAAGAAGAACTGAAGCTATTACCTCCCCCCAACCCTGTCTCTGTATCTATCACACATTCTTGAAAGTACACATTGTTAGTCATATCGGTAGTCTACCTTACTGTTTTTCAAAGTAGACTAATGGAGCAATGAAGACTTGAACTTGTCGGGATTTATGACTACTGCTAGATATCGTCACTATTCTATTGACTAGATTCAGATGAAATAGACACATTTATCTTCTCTTTGGTTTCTGTAAGGCTGCAAACTGTAATTTACATAGCATTTTCCTTTCAAAGTTACTCGACTCTTCCACCCTCTCAAGAGTGCCGCAATCAAATTAGCATTGTCTTCAAGTAACAAAGAAGTTATGTTTATTGGTTAGGTTAGACATTAACGGAAAAAAAAAAAAAAAAAACCTCAAACTTTGAGAATCAGTCGGGCAGTTAGACTTATCAGAATGTAATAATATTTATATGTGTTACTTTTGAGAACATTTAGCACCTTTTATCGCTGTACTCCTTGAAAAGGAGAAAAATAAGTATTACCTAATATCAAATGAAAACTTTTTTCACTAGTGAGATAAAGCAGCTCATAAACTTCAAGGAGGAAGGTTGTTTGGGGGCAAGTATAATGCAAAGAACTTGTTTAAGGAGATAACGACTAAAAATGTCAAGCGCATGTTTCAACAAAAATATAAATTTTTGAAATTTGTTTACAGGTAACATTCTACTACCAACAGAATACTGAATATACAAGTCAACCTAATTTAAGTAATTTAAAAGATCTGCATCATAAAGTGTTTAATACACCCTGACAGTTTTACTGCATATAGTAACACAGTGACACAAATTATAGTAAACATTTGTCAGTTGTAAAACCACACTAACTACAAAAATTGTTTAGTGATAATGTTTTATAAGTGTCAGAGGAAAAATTAAATTCCATAATATCAAACGGTTTTCAACTCTACTTCAGTCAATGAATTGGTTATATTTTCAAGTATTTCAAATGAATGACAGACATTTATCACAAAAACAATTTTTTTGGGGTGTTGTTTAACATTAATAACACAGAATCACAAAAAAACTTAAAGAATATATACTACTGTCTACAGACTTTCATTTCAGTTAATAAATAAAACAGAAAAAATGTAAAGCCATAAAGAAGAGTGCGTTTAAATGAATAGAATTGGGTTTGCATCCCACCTATCTTATTTAATCCTAGAGATTATTGAAAATCAGTTACAAACCTTAAAATCAATGGAAATAGATTAAGTAATCAACTTGCAAATCTCATTCATTCTTGAAATGAAAGTCCCAAGAAAACAAAGTACATCAAAACATACATTATCTACCATTTGAAGAGAGGAATTCTTCTGATCCCCAAAAAAAATTGACTCATACATTACTCATAGTGATTTAGTATCAGGGTTGTTGATTTTTTTTTTTATTTTTTTCAAAAAAAATCGATTTATTTGATTTAAATCAGATTTTTTTTATTTAAATCGAGATTTTTTTTATTTTAATGATTTTTTTAAAACTACATATATATATTTAACAATTGTATATTTGACAATGAGCCCTACAGTCATAGAATTATATATATATAACAACATGCCTGTCATTAAGATGTACTTTCTTTAAAAAAAACAAATTTAAAAAATTTAATTCAAAAATGTAACAACTATTTAAAAAATATTTGTGAACTAAAATATAAAAATAATATACTTTTGAAATATAAGACAATTTTATTAAGAAAAAAGGAAAAATACAATAAAAATTGTCATTTCTTGACTATAGATATATTATTGTATGTTAGAATATTGGAGAATTTTACACTCAGCTGTTCATTTGTTTCATTACAGACACAAGTTTTGAAGCTTTTTCTAATCCTAATCTGTTTCACCCAAAACATTAAATAAAAAATTTTCTAGATAAAATTTTTAAATTCAGGCTTGGAGGTGCATTGAGTCACCATCAGGACTACCTGTGTGCCAAATTTCATGACTGTAAGTGTGATAGTTTCGTCTGGACATTGCGCACATGCTCACAAACATTGCCTTTTATAAGTATAGATCATAGTTTAAATTGCACTATGTAGATGTTTGTATTTCTTTTGGAACATTTATATGCATTACTTAATTATCTTACATTTGAACATTATTGCAATATAAAAACTTTTTTTTGTCCCCAACACTATTTAGTTTTCTCCAGTATTAAAATGAAACTCACTGCATTTTACTATGTTCTTTCTTTGTGAACATGATCCTTTCACGATATTTATTTATTTTATAATAAATAGGAGCATCTCATACTTTGCATTTTATTGTGTTGCTCATTAGAGATTTATTTAACCCTTTGTGGCGAAGTGTGCCAGTTAATGGCATACCTAATTTCACTCGCTTTTCAACCGTTAAATTCAACTATAAATGGAAAATAATAGGTTTAGGGTAGGGCTAATAGTACTCCTTTTAGAATGTATATAGCAGTCTTATGAAATCTTGTTTCGGAATAGGAATAATTAGAGATAAAGTTTGGGAAAATTCCTTGACTCGGAGATAAGAAATTTTTCAGTTCTGGACGTTTAACAATTTTAACAAAGTAACTCGAAAATTTTGCTCCATTATTCTTGAAGTTTTAATTTATAATTTTCTATAAGATTCAACAATAAATTTTGATTGTATCAAGGTGGCTGTATCTAAGGGGGTTCTCATGAGGGGGAGTGACGCGAAAGGGGGACGACCCCCCCTCGGAATGAAGCATGTTTTTTAAAAAACTTTTTTTGTAGATTCTATGTCTAGACAATAAACTAAACCCATTCATGTTGCTTTCTCATCATATTTTCAAAAAAATTATTGTCTTGCGCTGCAAAGGGTTAAAATCTAATTTGCTTGTGTTCTCAAACATAAAGATATGGAAAGTACTCTAGTTACATCAATTCAATAAAATATTTTTTTATGTTCTATATATTCCTTCTTTAAATATGCATTTAAGAATGCTTTAAAAACACTATTTAAAGATACATGAACAATTTTATTTCATTAAAGCAGATTAACTTGATATTTAAAATAAAGTGATTTAAATCAGTGATTTTTTTTAAAAAAAATCAGTTGATTTTAATCAACTGATTTAAATCACCGCAACCCTGTTTAGTATAATTTAAAAAAAATAGCAAATACAAATTGAGATCACTAGTAGCATCCCCACAAAACAAAAGTAGCATCACTACAATAGAATAATCAATCACTGATTTTTTTTTTTTTTTCTGGAATCAAAGATATCTTTGGTGGCATTTGCTTGGCAAATGATTCCATGCCCGAAACGAAAAATTGTTGCAACAATTATATTTCTAAGAAAATCTAGAATCAAATTTTTTTTAAATGTATTTTCGTCAATTATTGAATTAATAGGAGCTGTTTAAAGTTGATGTCCGGTATACCGGACACCAGGTCTTAAGGGGTTAACAACTATAGATTATTGTTTTCTAGTGCACTGGCCAATATATTTCTTCACTCATTTGAGAGAGATTTAATTAAAAATGAACTTGTTTTTGATTTTCGTTTCATTGATGACCTTTTAGTGTTTAATTTTAATAATGTTAACTCCATTTATAGCTGCTATCCAGAAGAGCTTAAATTAAACAAAACTAATAATGAATTGAACAAATGTAATTTTTTGGATCTGGAAATTGAAATTTTGAATTCAGATGGCTCTATTGGAATCTACGATAAGGGAAAAGAATTTAATTTCAAGGCTATTACACTTTGTAGTTTTCAAACTTCTTGTCTTCAATTTAAAGTTATAAAAAATTCTATTTTTTCTCAAATTAATAGGATTAAACACATTTGTAATAACCACTCTACTTTTGTTAAAGCCTTAGATAATTTAAATAATAACTTAAAAGACAACGAATATCCTTACAATTTCCTAAAAGTTACTAACTTAATCAAAAGTTTTTGTTCTGATAAATAGTTCAAATTTCTCTACATAGATAGAGCTAGTGGCTAGCTTCTAGATTGTTGATTCCTTTGTTTTTGTTCATCTTATAGCGTCTATTTCTTTTTGGCTCTGGTTTTGAAAGAGGGTGAATATTTACATTTTTCTCTCTATTGATTTTGTTATTAGGGAATTTGTTAAATTTTCCTTTTTTCCTTTATTTGGTTGTTGGACAGATTCAGACCACAAAAAGGATTAAATTTTGACTTTTGTCATTCCTTTCTACAGAAAATTTGTCCAATTTAGAACTACAAATGGCGTGTGATCTCTGAAGAGTTTGCTATTCTAGTTGTTTTCCATTTTGATTATTTTTTTAATTTCTAATTTTTATTAAGTGTTTCAATTATTAGAGAATCTTTGTTACTTAATACTATAGTTTTTGTTGTGTTAATTTTAGGAAAATTTTGTTGATGCAATCACTTTTTGCTGCTGCGTTGAGCGCGCAAAAAGGTGTATTTTATCATTATTATTATTGTTTACTTTTTCTGTCTCTTTTATTTATTTTTCTTTTTAATTCAAATTTATTTATTTTTCTATTATTTGTCTTTGTATTTCATTAGAAGTAGCTGCATATGTGCCTTTCTATTTAATGCAAAAAATAGTTTGTATTTTATTTTAGTTTCAATTAATATTTAAATTAATTTTGCTAAATTTTATCAATTGTAACAGCTAATGTTACAAATATAGATTAATCTGTCCAAAAAAGTCATTGAAAATCTGTTCATGTTTTTGTCCTCATTCTGATTTTTACTATCAAGATACTTTTATTGTTTACTTTGTGTGTTGTTTTTTTAAAATTAAATGTAATTATTTATACAATTCTATTTATCTTGACTTGTTTTCTGTTTGTAGCGATGTAATTTTGTAATTTATTTTTCGCTCACTTTCTGGTGTACTGGAGCAGGGGTGGGGAATTATCATTAAATTTGGGAAGTTAGGCAAAAGACCGCTCGAGCAGAACCTTATACAAACAATTATATATTTCACTGCAATTTGTAAATAACTGGTAATGCCGCATAAGAAAAACTCAAGAAAGCTGCATATGGCCTCAAGGCCACAGGTTCCCCATCCCTCTGCCAGAGTTCCAAAATTTTGTATATTTGTGTGCTATCGATGACAATATACTATTTTAATATTTTCAAAACTTAAATATCAGTTGACCGATTAATTTAATTACATTTTAATTCAATTACCCAAATTCTAATTCACATGAAAAATGGCCACTCCAGTTTTGCAAATACAGATGAATCTTATCTAAAAAAATTAGTGAGAAAATTTACTGTTTTTCTTTTCTCCATCTTGATTTCTTTTTTTACAACTTGTCTTTAATATTAACACTGGCGGGATTACTCTCCTTATATACGCAATACTCTCTCTTCCCCTGCATTATTGAAAGTATCTCTCAGAAAATATACTCTATTGTCCAAATAATCTTTCTAAAATGGGGGAAACTTTTTCAGCCAACTTTTATTTTTACGTTTATCACATCAACACCATAAATACACTCATGTCCATAAATTAAGGATAATGAAGTTCAGGCAAAGAAAGAGACAGAAGCAAAACAAATTTGACTTATTTGTAAAGTCTATTTATTAAACAAAAGGTAAAGAGCAAAACAGATGCTATATGTTTGACATAATTAATAAAAATTGTGATTTTTACTCCCTGGAGCAAATTTCAAAAAAGAACATATTTACAAAAAACAGTATAACATGGTTAGTATGATGGTTAATACAGAGTATGTCTCCCGGACGATGCAATACAGGCCTTACAACACCTAGGCATGCTGAGTATCAAATTATCAATCTGATCTTGGGGAATATTACACCACTCATCAAGCAATGCCCTCCGAAGTTCCGGTAGACATGTGGGAGGGGGTTGACGGGCTGCAATTCGTCGGTCAAGCATATCCGACGCATGCTCTATTGGATTCAAGTCCGGTGAGTATGCTGGCCAATCCATACGGGTGATATCTTCCGATTGAAGGCATTCATCGACAATGTTTGCACGGTGAGGACGGGCGTTGTCATCCATAAACAGAAATTCAGCACCCATGGCGCCCCGAAACAAACGTACATGTTGTTCCAGAATGACATCCCGATATATGTGGCCTGTCATCGTTACACTCTGAACAAGCAGGTCAGTTCTGGAACCAAGAATAATTCCTCCCCAAACGAGCCATCCTGCACCACCGTAACGGTGTCGTTCAGTGGTGTTCTCTTGGTGGTAACGGGTACCTGGCGCTCTCCATATGAAAGTCCGGCGAGAATCGGACTGCAAACTAAACCTGGACTCGTCGGAAAACATCATACAAGACCACTGTTGCGGTGTCCACAATGCATGCTCTCTACTCCAGGATAATCGCAGGCGACAGTGAGTTGCGGTAAGTGGAACACATCTGACAGGCCTACGAGCATATAGACCAATGTGCCCTAAGCGTCTGTACACGGTCTGCCTTGAAACTGTCCTACTGGTAGCTGAAGAGAGCTGACGAGACAGGTCTGATGCTGTGCTCCGTCTGTTTCTTTTGGCAGTAACTGCCAAATACCGGTCCTCATTCGGCGTTGTAACTCAAGGGCGACCTGTGCTGTAATATCTACTCACATTACCATCATCTTGGAATCGTTGCAAAAGCCTGGAGATGACACTCTGGGCGATTTGAAGTTCCTCGGATACTTCCAGCTGGGTACGTCCACATTCCAGTCATGCGATAATTCTACCACGTAAAAAATCATCCAAATGCTTCCTTTGTGCCATAACTATGCGGTTATTGCACTGAAAGGCTTTTAAAGTGCTTGTGAACAATTTTACTTCTTTGCCACCATTCCTTATATACCCCTCTCTAACACTTTCGTCATTGTGACGTACTATCCGCGCCATCTGGTGGTTTTCTGTAATTTGCATATTCTTCTTCAAGATGTGTGTGATAATTCTACAGGTGAAATTTTTATTTTAGAGTTCAATTTCTGTGTGATTCTGAATTATCCTTAATTTATGGACATGAGTGTCATATAAAGAATTAATATACAAAACTGGCTGAGACTATTGAACATGAACATTTGGAGATATTACCATTTTATCGCTTTCACAAAATATTGCAGGAAAAAATTGTGATGCTATACTTTTCGAAAATTAAATATTGCATTATATCAATGTGCAGCAGGTTGGAACTGGTTCAGTTTTGTTTATTTTATTTATTACCCACTCGCCCATAGAGTACGAAGCATTTTACAGTTTTGCTTAGAAAGTCATATTTTTTTTCAATAGTGAGAATTATATCTTCAGAAAGGTAGTTTCATTTTTTTTTTTATTTAATAATAAATATTATCTGCTATAACTTCAGACATGTGTGGAATACAATTATATTTCTTTGTTATGTAAGTATTCCTCCTACCTCCCGTAAGAAAATCTGACATTTAAAGTTTGATTTATTTAAGTGTGTACCAATTATTAAGCATTTTAGGAATTTGATTGCAGAAAAGTGGTTTTTTTTATAGAATGCTTGTGATTACTTTTAAATGAGCCTATTTCACGTAACGCAAAATTCTGAACTAGGAAAGCTAACTAATATTATTGATTTTAATTTGAATTCAGTTTGCTATTATTTTAGAAGCATAATTACTGTTATCGAAACATACATTATTCAATTTTTCAGGTACACACTTGGAATTTACTCCGTCATAAGCTTAGTTTGGAAAAAAATGCAATAATCAAAGTATCTGCATTTGTTTTCACTAAAACTGGCTAAAAGAAATATCTTCCAAACAATTTTCTGACAGAACGGGAAGTTAACACTTTTGTCCCATCCTCCTTCTTTTTATAGCCAAAGGCAAAGCAGGACCCTCTCTTTTGTAATGTAAGAATGTGTGGGGTCACTGTGCTATTTTTATAGGGGTAGGGAACCCTTCAGTTCTTCTGAAATGCCAGAAAGTACCATTTATTTCCTTTTTGGCAAAAAGGTTGTAAATTTGATGAAAACGATGTCACAACCTAGTAAACATCAGCACCATCTCTTAGGTAAAGGCATTTTTAAAATTCTACGATGCAAGCCTTAAATACTTTCGGTAGTGAACCACAAAATTTTCCCTCCCTGAGCCCTCTAGAACCTGTTTGTTCCTTCTGCCCTCTCCCCGGTCAGGAGAAAACAAACATAGTCCCTTTGAGCGACCTTAATCGCAGATCATGATAATTAAAAAAATCTGTAAAAATTTAGATTAAATATCGCAAATTCTCAAGCTAATATCATTGGAAAGATAATTCTTTGCACTTTAAATTGATATAAAAATCATTTTCGTGCAATAATTATTTCGAAAGTTATTGGCAAAAAAGTGGTCAAAAACGGCAAAATTTTCCTTGATTTTTAAATAGTTAAAATTTAATTTACAATTTGAAAAAAAAGTGGCCCCAAGGTGCACTTTACCCTCCTTCAAACTTTCCCCCTGCCCAACCTGGTCGCCCGGCCCCGCCCACTTTCTGGGGGGGGGTCGCCAAATTCAAAGAAATTTATTTGACAATAAAAAATAGGCTGCTTTTTTTTCCCCCCTCCAAAAATTATCAAGTACCAGTATAACAGTCTATTTTTTGCAAAAACTATTGTCAGTGTTCTTTGGCAACCTGCAAACATAGTCATAAAAGATGATTCTCAAATTGAAATGCCATCTGCCTGCTTTCTTGTGGGATTCATTTGCAACTTGGGTCGGTCTGACATTTAGTAGTAGCCTTTTTTGCTACAGCTTTTTCAATGCCACGCCTTGCTATCTAGTCTTTATACTGTGGTCACCGCAAGAACTGTGTATTTCTTTCAGTCTGTGCCTCAGTAGTTTGGTTTTGCTACTTCTTATGTTCATAGTGTGTTCTGTAATTCTGTTCATATTCTGTTTTTGTTAATTTTAAGTAAAATTTGCAATCGGGTATGTGCCAAACACATTTTTTAAGTATAGAACAGTTCAGTAGCGTGCTCGGAGGGCAATAATGAACAATTAATGAAAAAACCAATATAGATACTAAAATATGTATAAAGAAAAACTGTTCTTTTTTTTCTAAAATATTTTGCGTGCATTTAGCTTTTTTTTTTTTATCATTTTTTCGAAAAGTAATTATCCTTAACTGATATTTTGTTAGAAACTCTACCAGTGTAGTTACTATTTAAAACATGTAAAGGAAGTTCTGTTTTTGTATTGCAATTGGCGGCCCTAAGCAAGGCCTGCTTTTGCAGTTGAAGTGCGAGTACAAATTCAACATCATAGTAAGCTGAACTTTGGAAAATAATAACTAAATGTAATTTTTAAATATAAAATTTTCCATCTTTGGAGTAAGTAATGTTAAACATAATTTTATTTTTTGAAAAAATTCATTAGCCGTGGAATGAAGCAAGAGAAAGAATATTGATTAAAATGGTTTTATGGGATTTTCAGCTACAAAGCCTATTATCCCCCTATTCCTTCCAAAGTTCTTTTCAATCCACTTCAAAAAAAGAAAGGACAATTGCCATCAAAAGATATTTCGTTAACCAGAGTGTGCTAGAAAAGAGAGAAAGAATAATTTCTTGTTTACAAAGGAAAGATATTTACATTTTAAGCAGAGATCAACCAAACAGAGTAAAGTACACTGAGAAAAAAAGATTACAGCATCGTACATCAGGGATAGTGAAACAGGCAGTAAGTGAATCGTGGATGTGCGATTGCAGATTGTAATCATAAAAAAGCTAAATCATAATATTAAATCACTATAATTAGTTTTGTACTTGTTTTGCATTTTTTTAAAGTAAGCTCCAATATCTGTATGTTATGATTCACTGTAACCTCTTGTCTACAATATAGACATATGCTCGACTGGCAACGCCTGTTGAGATATTTATTCCTTAAATTCAAAGCGTAAATTTTTACTTGAGCGTTGTATTTTTTAATTTTAAATAGCCATCATGTACAGTTGGTATAATAAGATGTTTCTCTTTTAAGTAAGTTTTCTTTTCTTTAATTTTTGTCTGATTAAGTTACAAATCAGCATGATTTATACAGGGTGAATTCCTTGGAAAAAGGGGACATGGCACCTAAATTTTAAAATTTAATATTTGACCACTTGTAATACATAATTTTTTCAGAAATAAGTGAACTTTTTGAAAAAAAACATTGTTTCTGAGTTTGACAAAATTTATCTGTCAAAAATTGTGCTCAAAGTTACTCTTTTACTTCATTCGTTTATAGGTCTGATTTTCTTAATTTTAATTCAACCTATAAATTAAGTTAATTATTTTATAAAAGTTTAATAAATAGGTCAACTATTATACTTTAAGTGTTCTATTAAGCTTTTCTTTCATTTAATTAATAAAAAATGATTTTACCAAATAAATAGTATATTAATTATTCAAATTGAACATGTCCTTCTGTTGCCAAAAAAGTGGATATCAACTACCTCACTCAGAACACACTGGGTCAACAATTTTAAGTTTTTCAGTTCATTGAAGGTTTATGGCCCTTAATAATTAGACATAGTCAAAATTTTTCAAAAATCTAATTTTAGGAGTTTTTTTATGGTAACGGAAGGACATAAATCATGGTAACGGAAGGACAGTCGTAGTTAAACTCATTTTTACTTAACTTTTTTAGTATTATTAATATAAACAACATATATTTTATGCTATGCTTAAAATGAGAAATTATTTTATAAATATTTTACAAATTATGATTGTGTGTACTTCCATTAAAAAATAAATATTTATCAGAATAATCTGGTAACATACACAAGTTTAACCACATTTTTACTAAATTCTTTAATTATTACGTATCTATATCAATGCCTTGCAAATAGTTAACTAACTAAATTCTAATTGTATCTGTAATAGTTACTAACTTATCCTTGACCCTAACTGTTAATATGTAAACAAAAATAGCACATGTTTGTTTGCTGTTTCTGCACATGTTCTACTTGACTGATTCAACTTGATATTTTTTTTTTTTTTTTTTACTCATTCTATTTCATGCTTTTTTAAACATTAGAAGACTTAGATTTTGATAACTAGTGCATACAACTGTGTTTTGATATAGTTAACTTTTTCAAAGTTTTTAATATAAATATATTTATTAATTCTCATTGGTTGTTAGTGAGCAGTCATTTTAAATATTACTATTGTGTTTGCTATGCCTTTAACTCCTACTGAAAAACAGACTTTATAGGGAAAGAATGAAAGATAAAGGATTGCATCAGCAAATGAAAGAAAAAGACAGGAAATGAAAAAAAAAGAGCAACGTATAACTTTAGCTCCAAGAGATTTAAAATTGCTGCAATTACAAGAAAAAATGTGAAAAAAAAACTAAAAAAAGAGCTAAGGAAGAAAATCAACCAGGACCTTCATTGCGAAAGCAAAATTCTGAAGGTGAAATTTATATTTTTCCTGAAAAAGAGGACAAATGTTGGATTGACACTGAACAAATAATCAAAAAATTGTCCCATCCGTTTATAGCTTTCTTCTCCGACTCTGAATAGCGATTGCAACGTACAGCGCCACCTGTCGGCAAGATTTGTGACTAATTTTGAAACTTCTCTATGAGATTTTTACTGCTCGCAGACTAAGCATTCCACCAGTTTCAATGTTCTATCGATCTCCGTTGCTGAGTTACTTAATTTTAAAATGAGGGAGTCCTTTGTTGGACACCCTGTACCTTACTGGGCAATGAAAAGTGCTGCATTTCTGCAACTATATATATATCAATAATAACTAATTTAGATAAAAATGTCATAACATTATGTTCACAAGGAGAATAACAAACATCAATAATCCCCTGCAAAAACTCCAATTTTAACTAAACTATACCTAATTTTAATCTAATAATTAAAAATACTAGATAAATGCTAAAAGAACTTATGGAAAATGTGAACATATATATGCAGAATTAAATTCAATTTTGTTTTTCAAGTCATTTTTTTTCTAATATAAAATGTTTATTTTATTATTATTTTTTTATATTCTAGGAATTGCTGTTCTTTGTAATGGATCTAGTGACACATTTGATAAAAGTGTAAGTATTAAGTATTTTGCTGATATAATTTACTTTGATTTTACAGTGTTCTTTTCAAAGGTGTAATTGTTTTTCTGGCTAATAAAATTTGGCACTAATAATTTACAGTGTTTTATTGAAAAGTAAAATTTACAGTTATATAATATCGTTAAACAGAGCAACAAGTGGAGTTGGAAAATAAACATAGTAAAACTATGAAAGCAGTGAAATTGCTAACATATTTAATTTTACAACCAATTTGGGCATTATTGTATATGCAAGACTTTTACAGCATATTGAACCTTTTCTTTTCTAGAGATAAGGATGCTTTCAGCAGACCTTTTTTGTTTTGTGGTCAGGGCTGGTACAACTTTTGTACCTATAACTCATTAGGATTTTGTCCCTTTAAGCACCTAATCTGTGGGATGCTCTAATCACCTCGTAATTCTTTTTGCTTCGCTATACTATTGCATCAACACATATGTAATGGCTAAAATGATTGCTTGTGGTAAAAGACGGGAATAAGTATCTTCATGGTTGACATGAACATTGTTCATGTCTTCGAGTTATTGGAAAGAGTGGACTTTAAGCATTGTCTTAGTGATTTTTGCTGTCTGTGATCTAAGGGTTATAATTAACTTTTATTTGTTTTGATAAAAAAAAAATGTTAACTGAAAAAGTCATTAAAATATGTAATACAGTTTAACTCCTGTTCCTGAATTCATTTGAGATTATCTATATATATTAAATGATTTTGTTGTTGTAGTCGTTAAATAAGGAAGAGGCCAAGTTATTAACTAATTTTTATTTATTATCAAAATATTGAAGTGAATTTTAGGAGAGTGGCAGGCATACGTACATCTTGCATGAAAGTTTGAAGTCAAAAGATACCGGAAAATCCCTGCATTCTCTCAGATAAGGGATTAACATATAGGCACGTGGTTAAAGTGATGATAATCTTAGCTATTTTTAGTAAATCACATAAGTGTTTTAGGGAAAAGTATGGCGCCAACACGTTGCTGATTTCGCGATTTATGTTGGCGTGTGGAAGCGATTAAAATATTCTTTTAGTAATGAATATGCCAAAACATGCGATTTAACATACCGCATGGGAAATAAAATGAAACTGGAGTGTAAGAAAAGTGACTTTGGAATACATTAATATTGTACTAAGATTTTAAAATATATAATATTAAAATTAAAAGTGAGATTATTACATATATATATATAGTTAATTATTTTACAAACTATTAAAACTCAAAAAAACTTTTCAATATATACACTTATTAAACCAATAATTGAAATTAAATATAAAATAATATAACCTAATTAATAATCATACTATGAATTACAAAAAGATATTCAGATTATGAACTGTTACTATGGAAAAGACAACCCAAATTTGGAATTCCAACAATCGGATGCCAATCGATCTTAGGAACCAATATATGTATATGAAATTTTAAAAAATGAACACAAGTCAGATCTGAAAATAAATTAAGAATAACTGAGAGGGCACTACTTGAAATCATATTTGTTTAAGCCTTTTTAATACTTTGTATCTATGATGTTCCTGCTTTTTCTGGATTTTTTATTATTATTATTATTATTTTAAACACCCTTTGAGTAGAAAATGGGTGAATATTTATTTCTCATCTGTACATGGTTATTTCATGTTAATTTTATTTAAGGGGGGAAAATGCAAATGAAGATGTTTTCCTTCTAACGACCAAAAGTTGGTAGTGTTTTATGACTTTACTCTGTCTATACATTCTTTTATAAAAGGGAGTAATTTATATATGTGGCCATAACATAAATTTCTATTCATTCTGCTAAATTTTTGAAACACATCTTTATTTATTTTTCTTTACTATTTTTATTGCCTAGAAGGACAAAATATCATGTAGCTCTTACTAGTTAGGTTAAGCATTCATTGATGCTAGTATCCAAACAATCTAGAATAAGTTTTCATAATGTTTTACTTTTTGTGTTTAAACTGAATTGTGTTGCCCTGAATCAGGGGTGATTGTGTTCCAATATTATACCGGAAATCTGATATTTTCTTCATCCTTAATACCGGAATTCTAGTATTTTCTGATAAATCTATTTTTTAAAACTTAAGAGTGCCAAAGACTCAAACTACTACGGATTCTCTGTAGTTTCTACTCAATTTCGGCTTCTATTATGAACTACACAAATTATAATCCATAGTACGAAAAATTTACTTTGGATTATGTTGAGTCAATCCAAATGAATTTTTTAGAAAATGCCATTCCATAACTAAGAATAACTATATATTAATTAATGCTATTCATACAAAATGTTATTACATCTTTAAAATTGTTTTGTTATCAATTTTGATAGTTTCTTTTCATGTGTGTTATAGAATGTTATTGAAAACTCATGAACTAAGACAAAATAAATTAAATCAATTTCTTATGTGAAAAAGCATATTAAAAATTTTCATGCAAAAGTTGAATCTGCACTGTAATGAATGAATACATATCCGTTCTCTACACATAATTTTCCTGCTAAAATTTCGGGTATTTCTTTTTTTTTTCATTTGCTTTCCCTTCACAGTGAATTATTTGTTCTATAAACTAAAGTAATTTCTCTGATGTCATCAAGCCAAATGCAATTTATATGTAATTCCTGTTAGTGTTTAGGCATAGCAAAGCATAGTTTGAAGACAGTCCTCCTATTTTGATCTGACTTTAAAGTTATCACAATCATTATGTATCACATTAACTCACCAGAGGGATTTCAATTATGGACAGAGTTGTAATCTTTTCAGACTTATAAAGTGTACTGAATTAAAATCTTCAAATGTGGTACAGCAGTAACAGAATTGGTGAACATTTTATACGTCATTCAAGTTCATTGCTTGGCTTAGTTTTGTTCCAGTTTTGAATTTCTTATTGTTGATTTGGTTATTACAGTTATCAAAATGTTTGCATTTTGCTTTTCTATCAGTCATCTCCTTCCTTTTTTAATATAAACTTTTAATTTTAATAAAACATTGGTAATCTGTGTCCTTCATCATTCTAATCTATTAAAATTCTCACATAGGAAAATTAATCTTATTTCTTTATTTTGTACTATTTTTTTTTTATTTTTATTCTCAACATGGAATGCTGTGTTTGATTTTATAGGCTCATTGCTCAAAACGAATTCGTATGTCGGATGATTCTTCTGAAGTCTGTGATGTTTGTAATAAGAATAATGCCGACTTTCCTTGCACTGGAGTTTGTACTAAGTTCTTTCATATGGAATGCCTTGGTATTACAAAAGTACCAGAAAATTTTAAATGTCCTAAATGTTCTTCAGGTAAAGACAACATTTAATCTATATTTCCTTGACAATGATTTTAAAGCTTTAATTAAAGAGTATATACTACTATGTTCAAAAAGTTCTGGAGCTTATTTTATTATCCTCTTTTCTACCAATTTTCACAAAGA
This sequence comes from Araneus ventricosus, assembly GCA_013235015.1. Lineage (NCBI taxonomy): Eukaryota > Metazoa > Arthropoda > Arachnida > Araneae > Araneidae > Araneus > Araneus ventricosus. Next base: position 53,988 of record BGPR01001636.1, on the reverse strand, counting down.
TGGAGATTAATACTCTTAATAGAATTATTTAACACTATATATAATTAGTTTATTAATTATATATTAATGTAATTACTTATATTTAATTAATAGATGTAGCATTAGACTGTCCAAAGCATTGGACAGCTGGATTTATGGGCTTTGAATGGAATGGAATGCAATGTTTTTGTAAATAAAGCCTTTGTTGCTGCTCACTGCATTTCTTTGGAATTTGAAAATCACTGTGTTAATACATTCTTCATCCAAGGAAAAAATTACTTGGTGTGAGATCAGAGGAATAACTGGTTGTGGAAGTACCAGAATGTGATATTTTGACACCAAGAGGGACCCGTGAGCCAGTGCATTATCATGATGGAGTGTCCCGGACTTGCCTTTCTAAAGATCTGGTCACTTGCATCTCACTAATTTATACAGATGTTTACGGATTTAAACTTATTCTTCTTTAGTGACCTTACAACCATCTTGAAAGAATTCTTTGTGCATAACCCCTTTGCAATCAAAGAAAACTGTTAACAATAACTGTCCTTTGAAATAGCCAATTTTGAACTATTTTGATGAGGAGGATTTTTGCATGTCTGCTTGTCTAATGAACTGGGGGGTTGTACAGAAAACTCTAATCCTCGCCGCCAATTAGTAGTTGATGCAAGTTGTCTAGATCTGAATCCACTGTATTGTGGATCCCCACAAATTTGTATGCTCTCATTCATTTTTATCTGTCAGGATTTTTGGAACATTTCTTGGCACACATGATGCAGGCTCAGTGTGTTAAAGTGGCGTAACAACTTCCAACTCAGATGCCAAAAGGTTCTGCAATCTCAGCAACAGTTTTTAGGCTGTCATTTTTCACAATTTCTTTGACAATGGTGATTTGTTCATCTGTTGTGGATACTGATGGCTGCATCCTAATTTATCATCATCATCATCATCCTCAATACTTTGTCAGCCCTATTTGAATCACTGATGCCACTATCAAATTATAGTTCGACTCATTGCTATTATGCCTTATACTGACTAAATCATTTGAAAAGTTTTGGCAAAAGACTTTTATAGCAACACACAAATTTTGACATTTGAATACTGTTTGAAATTCGATATCTTTTCCCCATGATGAGAGTTTTAAATACTTGTAATCATGAGCTACATGCATGCATTTTACGTATTTGAGCTGGATGAAACAGGTCAATACTCTTCACTTATCCTATGGGAAATAGCATAATTAATTTGCATTTGTGGGAAAAAGAAGTTCCAGAACTTTTTGATGTTAATATTATAAATGTATTAAATAAATTAAAATCTTTGCATTTTAACTGTATCCGACTCATATGCAGTTTATTCGATTATTCAGTTTATTCTTTCTGGTTTTATGGCTCATTGTAGTAAGTATTATTCATAAGTCTGATTCTCTTTTTTGCAAGAAAAGAAGATATTTTCTTCAGAAAAGGTTGGTAATATGCTGTCAGTCATTAGATTTTATCATATTAATTCATAAAATTTTTAAGTATGAAGCTTATAAAGTTCTAACAATAAAAAAGTAATTTTTCTCTATAAATTTATTTTGTATTCTGGAAAAAAAAATTGATAAGCTTGATCCCCCCTTTATTAATTTCTGAAGGGTTGAAATTTCTTTTAATCTTGTAATAGAAATTGTTTCTGATTTAGAATACAGACATGACACATTTCTGCGGAAACACAGATTTCCGCTTTTTTGGCATCGAATTTAATCATTCTTGGGATCGATGGAAATCTGCATTAAAATTTTTGTTAATATGTGGGGGGGGATGTCACGCAAACAAAAACTATGTGCCATGTGAAAATTTTGCGAATGGCTCTAAGGCGAAAGTTTCCGAATTCATACGATATTGAGTAATTCTGCCGAAAGTTATGTATCGGCGTTTTGCCGCGCTTTGGGGTCAAAGTTTAGCATTGGGAGGAATGCTTGAAAAAGTTTGTATTCTTTTCATTCTCGTTTCGTCCAATCTTCTTTCATTTCATCCATTCAGAATTCATCCCAAATTTTGAGTGGATGAAAGAAAATCATCCACGGATTTCTTCTGATCCAAATTTCGTGAGAAAAAAAAAGATCGCTAGCTCTCTGTGAAGGAAGCCATTTTATTTTCACATTCTTTTCTTCGTTTTTGTTAGTTATTTCATTTTTGTTAGTTTTCGTTCCCTAACGTTTGTCTATCAACACAGACATAACGCATCTCTGCGGAAAAGCGAATTTCAGCGTTTTCGGCATCAAATTTTGTCATTCTTGGGATCGATGTAAATCTGCATTAAAATTTTTGGTAATGTGTTTGGGGGGAGATAGTGCACACACAAAAGACGTGAAAAGCACGCAAACAAAAACTGCCTGCTGTGTGCATATTCAAAATAATGTAAGATTTGATAGATAAAAGATCAGGAAGAATGTATATTGAAACATATTCTTCAATTTAGAGTGTTAAATACAAAATGATGAGCAAAGAGCAGTCTGCTGTTGAATATTTTAGAAAAAAAATTTTGCGTGATGCTATTGATAGTAACACGTGCAAAAAATTAAGGTCATCAGGCAAATGGTACTAAGAGGAACTTGATAAGTAAAATAGCAATGTGAAAAAATAAAGCCCCCCCCCCCCATCAAAGAAAGAGAGCAAAATTTGGAAAATGGAGAAGAATAGCAGATGCGAGGCATAAAAGAACATTTGAACTGTTAGCTCAAAAAATGAGAAACAAAAGTCTTACTAATTATGTATAATCAAAACAAGCTTTTACATCGCTATATTTTTCAGTGAGATAATTTTTACTATAGTTTTTATTTTTTTAAAAAAAAATCTTTTTACGTAATTCATTTTTTATCCATTAATTTTCTTTTCATTAATTTTCTTTTAAATAATAATTCTACAATATTTTTAATATCTCAAGCACTTTTTATTTAAATTTATTCATTTATTGTTCAATTAATAATACTTATTTTACTTCTCGGTGTTTACGTTTGACACGATTCCGTATTTGTGAAGTTCAGCTTTTTTTGTTCCAAGCCTGTGTCATGTCTGAGAATATTAAGGCTCATTGGAATGGCTAAATGCTTTCTTGACTAGTGTTGAAAGCTTGGATATTTTTTTTTTCTTTCAGTTTTTTCGAATAAATCCCAATCTGGGGGGAGGGGGAGAGAACACCTTTAAACATTTAGGACTCGCTTTCATTTTCTGAAATGGTTAAAAATTTGCTGAGACAACCACTGTATTTCTGGCCTCCTTATTTACAGTTATTGATGCAGTGTAAAGTCTTCTTAAAAATAGAAAATATTTCGTGGAACAAAAGGAAAGTTGGTTATAGGCATTGATTGTACAAACTGGCTTACTCATACCATTGAAAATCTTACTGTAACAGGTTAAGATGACTTCACCTGCCCACACAGAATTTCCGAACAAATAGATGCTATGGTCAATTTGAGATTCAGGGAGTTAAACCAAATAAAATGTATTGGAAACCTGCTGATTTTTTTGCAGTTTTTGTGAATGGCTGTGAAAATGTTCATATTTTAACAGACTAGTGCTTTTTCAGTCATTTTATCGCCAAATTAAGCAAATACAACATTACTAAATTTGCTGCAAAATTTTGTTTTTACCAACCACAACCAACAGTTTTTATAACATATTTATTTGGGATTAAATAGTTTTATAACATATTTTGCTTTAAATTAAAAGGCAAGACTTCTACTTTAGATATACTGATACGAGTAATTTCAATAAAAGAAAAGAGCTAATTTAAAAAAAAAACACCCTTTTTGCTTGCTTACCCCCATATAATTTTATATGTATACTAGCTGCCTTCAGCGACCAGCTGGTTTGCCCATATTAGAGCTTATAACTTAAAATGATTCAGTTATATCAAAAAATGTAACATCTGTAGGGTGTTTGAAATAGTTGTTATTATTTCTTTAATGTTAATAATTTATAAATGAAGCTATTTATCCGACGAAGTTATTTCCGCTTTGATTTTTTTTTTAACATAATAAACTGTCACTTGAAAAAAAATCTGAAAACTCAAACAAATGACTATTATGAATTAAGTAAAATGTCATGAAAAAATTAACTTTTCTTTTATTTTTTTTAGATAAAACAATTAGTTCCAAAATAAAAAATGAAATAGAGATGCATCCAATATGAAATAGTAAAAAGGATCTTTAGATGCATAAATTCAAAGTTCTAAGTTTCCAGTTCGTAAATGAAATTTCAAGTTCAGAGAACAGTAAATGAATGCAGTTATTAGCTGCTTATGCCCAAATATTAATTTTAAATTGTTTTTACAATTTGAAATGCCCTTTAATTTTGATAAAATGGTGTAAGAATAAAAAAGGAATTTTTTGAAATAAAAAAAATAATTAACTCTGTAATTCTCTCCAATATTAGACGGTCTTTAAAACATCATCAATCATATGCAATCAGACAACATCGTAAATTTATTTATAAAAACATTTATAACAGCGAAAAGCTGTTTCGATTCTTTTTTAATTTGATGTTTCATTATCTGTTTCACTCTGATTGTGGTATTCTAATTGAGTTTATTGAAGGATTGGTAAAGCATGTAGAATTTGAAACAGAAATAAAAGTTTGATAAAATTCTGCGAAAAAAGTCGCATAGCATTAAGCTTAATATCAGAGGAAAGGTCACTTTTCACATTTCAAAATGGAATACAAGTGGTTTATGCATAAAATGAGTTTGAAAATTGTAGAAAATCGGCATTTATCGTAACATAATCAATCAAAAAATAGTTTTAAATTAGAGGGAAAAAATTTTTTGTGGTAGTGAACTGTGAATCTTTTTGTTAAAGCCAATCGCGGTACACCCCGCCTCCTACAAATTGTTTCCATGTCATTTCGAAGAAGGGGGGCAACCTATCTCCCCTACTAGCGGAAACAACGTTCCGCTACCTTGTCCGTGGGAAGTTTTGTGCATTCAGTGACCTTCGCGAATTTCAGGGCAATAGATGATGCTTTCAAACAGATTTTAAAATATGATGAAATAATATACAGAGAAAAACTAACGACATTAGAAACAAGAGTTGAAACTAAAAACATTAGAAAGACGAAAATTCGCACTTTAAAATGGTATAAAAATAATTTTTGAGCGTTACTTCGGATGTGATGGTGAATGGTCGAAAACGGACAAAATTTACTTAATTTTTAAGTAATTAAAATTTGAATAGAAAATTGAAAAAATGGCTCCGAGGTGCACATTCCCACCCTCCAAAGTATACCTGTACAAAATTTGGTAGCTCTATGTTCAACGGTTGTTCTGTAGACCGCCAACAGACAGACACACGAACATTCATCCAGTACATACTCTAGTAGAATAAGTTATGGTTTGTAGCCACATCCACTCCACTCCCCCCTGTTTTAAAGGGATTGCAACTACAAATGAAGGAGACTTAATGCCATAATTTTGAATTCATTGTTTCTAAGTACAACTTAAATCTGTAGATTTTCTCTCATAAATAATAATAATAAAACATTCAGATAGGCTTATTTCAAATTAATATTCACCTCTAAAGAAATAGAGATGTTTATCTATCTGTATTTGTTAATGTGCAATCAAGGGTTGTAGTGGACAATGTCTTAGTTTTCTGATCTGAAGATCCAGCATGTATTTGGACATGGTGCATAGTTAATGTTTTATTGTGGGCCAAATGTTCTTACATTGGTAATCTTTTCTGTCATTTGATCATCTGATTAATGAATAAAGGAGGAATGGAATGTAGATGTTCAAAGAGTAGGGCGCTAACTTGGTTATTTTCTTTATCATCTCTGACCACATAAAATTATGAGGCTGAGCCCCATATATCCTAATAACTTCAATATGGGATATTAATCTAACTAAATCTAAGCCAAAATCTTTCATTTTTAGAATAAAGAATGTCATTTTTTTTTTATTTTAGTAGTATATAGATTTATCACTTTTATGATTCTTCACTATTTGTAATATTTTGTCTGATATCTGAGGTTCTGAACTTGAGCTAAATACCACTCACCATTGACAAATTTACAAAAGACTATTTATTAATTTTTAAAGCTAATTATAGTATTGAATGATTAATGCCGATTAATAACGGTTAAAACTACAGGCAGTAAACAACCTGGCAAGTTTCAGATGCACTAGGCAAGGCTTTTAGGAAATTACTCGATGTACAAAAAGTCACTGACTCAATATTATTTTAGAACTTTTTAGTAATCTGAAAGTATTCTTCCAGAATTTTGAATGGCTTTTATGCGAATATTGATCATTCATTATCTTCATACTCTTTATAATGTGTTGATTTTAAAAGTAATAAAGAAATAACTGTTCAAACACTGTCTTTAATTTACTGGTTTAATTTGTGTCTTATAACTTTACCCTTTTTTTTTATCTTTGGTATCTTATAAAAAATGCAGGGTATTTTTCTTTAGAAGTATTTAAAAGGTTCTTTGGGTGTATTCTTTTATTCTCAGGTGAGGTTATTAAATGATGCTTGATGACCAATTCTAGCATTTGAACATGCATGTGAAACACAACAGTTTGCTCTTATTTTTTAAACATGAGCTACAAATAGTAAGGCACATTAAGTGATTTGATAATTTAAGCATTATACTGGTGAATATATTCTGTATTTTTGTTTTATTCTATTCATATTAAATTAATACCAGACATATTTATTTTGATGATAAAGTTGTATTATTTTTCACGTGGAGGCGTTCCCATTGAGGGCTTCTAAAGATTTCCCCTGAAATGTATTTTAAAAGCTTGTTTTTCTGTTTTTTAAAAAAATCCTATTAGGTTAATTTTTTTATGAGCAACAAAAATGGAGGGAAGAAAATCAAAAGTGAAGAAAGAAGACAGCAAATCTATCAATAAGTAGGAGATACACAAGTTGGAACTGCTCAGAAACAGTCCTTGGAAGCATCAAAATTCCCTTGCAATGCAACAGCTAAGTGGCGCTTTGGAAGACGAAACCAAAATTTCCTCCCATGGAGTTTGGCGGTGGCTCAGGCTCTTTCGGCACAAAATCAACTGTGTGATGCTTCTTTTAGTTAGATTCCTTATAGGAAGTCTACCTATTGCAATGGTTCTCATGACGCGACTTTCGGAAAATTTCTACAGATCTTCACCAATCATGACCCCTAGAACCCAAAACCACCCTTTGTTAAAAAGTATATATATATATATATATGAAATGTATTCGCAACTGTAGTTGTTAAACAAAAATCACAGGCCGAGTTATTCTAAATTTCATTTTATGGGAGAGTGACGAAATGTACGTATATCTTCGTTTAAGTTTTAAGCCAAAAATGAACAGAAGATCCCTGCTTTTTCTCAGGTAGGGATTTAGCAGATAAACATGTGATCAAAGTGAAGGGAATAATAGCTATTTTTACTATATTACGTAAGTGCTTTAGAGAAAATGCATGGCGGCAATAAGTCGCTGAGTTCGCCATTAGTGTGCGCGTGGAAACGATTAAAATATTCTTTTAGTAATAAATATGCCAAGACGAGAGATTTAATATACCTCCAGAGCTGGAAATAGAACGAAACTGGAGTTTAAGAAGAATGATTTTGGAATACATTAAGAGTTTAAAATATATAATATTAGAATTTGAAATAAAATTAAGTGAGATTATTACATGTATAACACTTTTTCCCATGTTATCTTGTGAAAATGATACCTGGAGTAATTTTGATGTAAATTTAACCAGCATGGCATATGTTGTAAGGGTAGTGAAAATCTCGGTTGAGTTCGTAAATGGGCTATCCAGCTCAAAGGGGGTGGAAATTTTCATTTTCCCATAATTCCTTTACAGTTGAAAATAGAAAGAAAATTCAAATTAGGCGAATTATTGCCTTATCATAACAAACAATTTTTGCATTTAAACTTTTTCGATAGCTACAATTGCTTAGAAGTTATGAGCTGAAAAGTGATTTTCCCAACCTTCCCCTCCTCTCCCCCTAACTTAAAGTACATTTTAACCTATGCATGTTATCCCTTGTTGAAAGCTCTCATCATTTGCAGTCTCTTCCACCCGCTTTCATTTTGCAGCTCTAATCCATATGAGAATAGAGGGTGAAATGTTCTTTTCCTTATTATTAGTAGAGACGTATATAGGTATAACGCTTTTGCCCATGGTATCTTGTGAACACGATAACTAGAGTAATTTTGATTAGATTTTAACCGGTGAGGGATATGTTGTAAGTTCGGTGAAAATATCGACCGAGTTTGTTGATGGGCTAACCAGCTAAAAGGGGGTGGAAATGGTGGGCGACTGAAAATTTCATTTTCCCGTAATTCCTTTACGATTGAAGATAGAATGAAAACTCAAAATAGGCGAATTATTGCCTCTTTATAATAAACAACTTTTTTATTGAAACTTTTTGATAGCTACAATTTTTTAGAAGTTATGAGCTAAAATGCCACTTTCAATCCCCTCCCCCATTTTATCATTTCCCCATAGCTCTGTTACAACTAAAGATAGGGGAAAAAATTCAATTAGGCAAATTATCACCTTATCAGAACGAACAACTTTTATATTAAAAGTTTTTGTCAGCTAATATTCTTAAAAGTTATGACTGAAAAACAATATTCAATTCCTCCCCCCCCCCCAATTTATCATTTCCCCATTACTCTGTTACGATTGAAGATAGAAAGAAACTTTCAATTAAAGAATTATCACCTTATCATAACAAACTACTTTTATATTGAAAGTGTTTTGACTGCAAGAATTACTTAAAAGTTATGTGCTCTCATCAGACGCATTCACTTCCACTTTTTGTACGGTAAACAAGCTGATATACCTGGCTTTGCTCTGGATTAAAATGCTTTCACAGGGTTCCCACAGTCCTTGAAAACTCCCTGAATTTTATTTGCCGTACTCGGGGCCCCGGAAATGTACTTGATTTTTTGTAGGGTCTTGAAAATTCTGTGAAAAATTCGAAATGTACTCTGTCTTGAGAATTCCACCACCGGAAAAAGGGTGTTGCGATGGGAACGCTGTCGGTCACTATTCTTTTCTCTAGTTTGGAGGAAGAGGGAGGGGTGGCAAAAAAGGGTTTTGCTATGGTAATGCTGTCAATCACCAATATTTCCTCTCTGTCTAGGATGGGGGCTGGCAAAAAAGGGTAGGGTTTCGCTATGACACGGGGATTCCTTGAGATCTGGAAAAAGCAGTGAAATTTATTCTAAAACTGGATTTTTTTTTATTTTGATAATTCTTATCAGATGAGATAATATTTGCTGGTCTTTTATCGTAAGTAGAATAAAACATCAATGACTACCAATGAAAATCGGTCATGTACTGACAATCAGTAATGGAGGCCATCTGCATTTCTGAGTATGGGCCAGGAAGAGGAATGTTTACATTTAAATTTCTGCTGAACCCAAATGTCGTCTATGAACAGGATCGTGTTCCCTTTATTAGTTAAATTAGATAGTTCAGCAACGGATTCCGAGACTACCACTGATTTTACACCAGAATGGGGTGTCAGGCAATGAGTCATAGAGCGCATTTCCGGAGTTCTTTGTTAGTTCACGCTCAGTAAAGTGTAAACATCACCCTTCCATTTTTCCCTTTCCCCTTATTTTGATGGAAATAACTCTGCATGCACAAAAGCACAGAGGGTTTCCGAATCTGTTGCTATACAATACTCAGTTGATAAATATTAATTATAATCAAATGTGGAAGACGAACAGGAATTTGGCATCATGCCAAAGAGATTCAGACAATTTGTGAGATCGTAAATTTTCCTTCATCTGTCGATACAAAAAAAAAAAAAACTATTTTACTGGATACTGTTTGCTTCTTTGATGATATAAAATACGAGTTATAACCAGAATTGATTCATTTTTCCATTTCAAGGAGATCATTTTGGTGAATTATTGCAATGCCTGATGTTATTATTAATATTTTTATATCGGCATTTTTTTAAAATTTTGTGTTTTTTTTTTTTTTTTTTTTCATATGTATGCATGCATGCATGCAGTGGCGGACTGGCCAGCTTGCCCGATGGCAAGTGGGCCCCCTTTAGACATAAGTCAGTATGGGCCCTCAGGATGTGTATGTATCAGAGAAAAAGGAAAGAATTCTTTTTCTAGAAATTTCCTATGCTTTTTCTAAGCAAAATAGCAAATAGTTTTATGTTAAAACCACACAACCTTTCCTGTGCAGGGCCAGAACGGGGCGAAATAACCACAAGATTTTTATTCTTCTTGGAGGCTCCTGGCAAGAAGGAGGGGATAACCCCTTTGTGCAGGAAGGATTTGATCTTTGCAAGTGGCTAAACAACACGCTTTTTGTTGATATTTGTGCATTTTACTGTCGTAAAACTGAAAGACAAGCGAACTCGTCTGTCTTCTAAAGTAAAAGAAAGAAATGTCTCCGAGGTGCCCACTCTCACCCTCCCTAATTTTGTTTGCACCAAATTTAGTAATTCTAGGCTAAACAGACAGTTCTGTAGAAGGTCAAAAGGCATACAAACATCTACACATACATTCGCATTTATTATTTGTAAGCATTGATTAGAAGCAAAATATAGAAATAACATTATTGTTAAGATATCGTGTCATCTTTTATTGCATAAACAATTAAAAGCAGCAATTCCACACCAAACTTATAATCTCTTTGTTTTCACCTGTCTTGTTTGTAATTGATTTAATTTAAAATTTTAGTTCTACATATGTAAAGATGAATGTTTGTCTTTTACACAAATCCACAATTTTTACTCGACCTTGATATTAATTAGCACATGTGTTCTTCACATTAAGAGAAAAATCACTGTCAAATTAATTTAAATTTCACTCCGAAGGTTAGTTTCAATTTCCATTAATTAAAAATTTCAAAAAGATTTTGACGTTTTTTTGCGATATCTTCCAAAATCATAATTTCACAAGAATAATTTTTGCACCCTTTTAAAAATTTAAAAAGTATCTTCTTAATGATATCAATTTAAAGACAAATTTCTTGTAAAATTACTCCAATTTCAATATTCCAAATCCTCCAATGAATTTACTTTCGTATCTCTTGCAATGGATGCCCTACTAACGGACAGCCTTTTTCTTTCACACATAGTCGCTAAAACTGTATTCGAAAAATCTAATTTAACGAAATTTAAAATGAAATATCTTTAATCATATTTTGGTTATTTTAAATGTGAAAGTGATATTAACCCTGAGGAGGAGAAATTTATTTATTTAAATTATGTCATATGCAACCGTCATGGGTTCAGATTTCGTTATAACATTGAATTCTTGGTGTGAATCTTTAAAAATAATATATTATTACCATTTCATTGCTTTAGTTTGAACTCGTATTTAATTCTGATATTTAGAGCGAGTTTTTAACATTTTAATTTGGGGTAGGGCGGACCTTGAAGAAAGGAGACAAAATAAAAATCGTCACTGAGAATTTGTTTTGAGTAGTAAACATTAAATTTTAATGATTAAAAAGTACTGAAATGAAATAAAATTTGTAGAATGCAGACTTGGAAAAATAAAATTTCTCGATTACAAGTTTTGTCAGTCTCACCTTAGTCAAAATACATCTTCAAAAGCTAAGGAATTGCAGGCCGTTTTGTTAAGATGGCCACCGAATGTAATCAAATATTAGAAATTCCCATCTGATATTTTCTTATCCAAGGGATTTCTAAACAACACATTTGTCTAAACTTTAGTGAATTTTGGAAATACTCTTCACTTGCCAAACACGCGAGGGATTATATGCTCAATGGTAATAATAACCTATTAATTACTAAGAAATATTTAATTATTCATGATCCTTTCTCTTCATATTTATTAATAGTTAATTTAGCTAACAATTATAATTATATTTGAGGTGGTTTCTATGTAATGCCGACCATAATGCTTGTTTTTACGCTTTTACTCAGAAATTTCGTTTTCCTGACACAGTTGTATCCTAAAAGTCCTTGTATTGAATACTTTATCTTTATGGAGTTTGAAATCCATTTTTGAGTGAGGAATAATGTAATGATATTATTGGAATTTCGAAGCTAAAGATCTGATCGCTGATGATCAAATTTTTGACCATATTAAGAAATTCATTGTCTGAGGAGAACTTGGAAACCTATATATTATTCTCTTTTCAAATGGTTATTAAAATTGTTAGATTATTTGGATGTAGATTAATTATTGATAGATTTGAACCGTCATCTAGTAAACTCATACGTGTGTCAACTTGCCCTTAATGAAATGGACCACATGTAATAAATTCACTTCTGTAATTTGAGTTGTTAATCTTTGAAGTAAGAAATATTTTTAAAAAAATGATATAGATAAATAATTTGCTCTTTATTTTCAGTTCAGTTAAAAAAATTCTGAAAATTACAATATAGTTCCAAAATTACAGTATTCTAATACAACTACCAAAATTTTTTAATATTCAATCATAAAATTGTATTTATATGTGGTATTTCTTATTTCCAATAATATGTATAATACATGTAATACTGTAATTAGTAATAAATTGAATACATTTTTAGATTAGGAAGAGATTAAATTAAAATACTATTATAATTAATTATTATTTAATAATAATAATAATTAATTTATTATTAATTTCATTTATTACATATGTAAGAAATAAAATTACAAAATATGATGTAAGGAATATATTGTAAGATGGCACGGTAGATGTGATAGGGCCCCTACTGACTCATGGCAATCATTACAGTAAACTCTTGATTATCCGGCATTCAAGTATCCGGAAAGCTCAACTAACCGGAAAAATTAGAAAATGAGTTTTTCTAAATATTTTACATTTGCGCGCCAAAATTTAGCAAGCGCGCTCCGTTCCATTCATGCGGACAATTTATTTCTGGAATGCAACGTTCGCTCTGCACGGAGGGGCGTAGAAGGAAAAAAAAAAGCAATATACGATACAGTATTGTGACGTATATAGACTTGCTTTTTTATCGAAGAAAGCAAAAGTGAGAACCTAACAAAGGGCCTCACCTCCGAAAGAACTAAAGACTAAGAATCTTCAAAAAAAAAGAGGTAAAGGAGAATCGATAAAAAAAAGCTCATGGGGGGGTTACTCCCTGATTAGTAAGTCTCTTTCTTTGCCTTTTACTATTATACTCTCAAGTACCGGCTGATTCCGCTTACGTAATATCACGTGCGGGAGAATTGGAGGTGTGCGTATTGCGCAATAACCCTTGCGATCTTCTAAAAGATAATTAGTTTTGATATTCAATCTGGGATTTGTTTATGATCACTTAAAAGAGTTTTATTCTACTTTCTGAGTAGAATATTTTTCAGTTTCGTCGGTTATTTGCAAATGTTTATATTTTTACAATCTATATATTTTTGGTAAAAATTCGGCTACAGATCATATTTTTTTTAAAAATCATCAATGTTAAATTAAAATCTTCATAATATATTATGTAAATACAATGTTATAGAAGATATCGAAGTATTCTTAAAAATTATATTTAATGCGCATTTCAAGATGACAAAAACAAATTATTTGGCAGAAAAAAACTTTTTTAAAAAAAGGCTACAATCTGCCCCCACCCCCATTTTTCCCGTCACACTCAACTATCTGGACTTTTCAAGTATCCGGAAATCGGAGTGTCCCGAGCATTCCGGTTAGTTAAGCTTTTATTGTATTTTCAGACCCAGTCCGCCACTGCATGCATGTTCGGTTTTTGTTCTTTATGCACTCCCAAACGGTTTAACTTACAATTAAATTTGGTAAAGTGATGGATTAGTGCAAGAGAGAGCTCACGCCGTTCATTTGTTTTAAAAATTGAATTAGATTTTTATTTATTTAATTTTAAGTAGTATATTCCAGCGTTTTTTGCCCATTTTTGCGAATTTTCTTTTTTCCCCATCATTATTTTTACATATGCGAGAAGAAAAGTTATGCTTCCAGTATTTTAATTTATTATTTCTTTTTTTTTCTCTTTTGATGTTTTGTTTCTCTTTGAGCCGATTTTTAATCTTTTTGAGTAGTATTGAAAAGAGTTTATTGGAATCAAAAGTTTAATTTTTTTTTTTCTATAATGAAGAAATATTTTGCTTCTGTGTTTTAATATATAAACATTGGAAAAATCCGTTATCTTGCCTTTTTCATATATATACGTATGCTTTTTTTGTCTATTAATGCTTTTTTTTTTCCAATGGATATTTTTATTAAGATTTTACTTTGCTTAAGATTTTTTTAAGTTTATATTTTTAATCAGTAACGCAGGGAAAGCAAAGCTCTTGTTACAAAGCAGAAGGTTCGTATCTTTTTTTTAAGGATCAGTGGTAATGGTTTTTCTATCTTCGTTGGTTTCATAGGGGCCCCTTTGAAGAAATGGATTCTAAAATGGAAGGGTCGGTTCTATATTTCCGCCCTGCAAACCTTTTTGAATGACTCTTGCACTTTTTCATCTTCAACAAACTTTCGGTCTTTTTCTGTCATTTTGAGTTGTTCCTATGAGGGCTACAAGTATGAGTCATACTGGAAAAGGGAGGCCTTCCCCTTTGAAAATTCTGCAACATGTTTTCAAAACAGAAAAATTACGAAAGTGTGAAAAATATATTAAGTAATGAGTAATAATTTAATTAAGATAACTAATAGGTTTTAAAATTAATTTATTAGGCTACAGATTTCTTGAGTGTCAGTTATTTTAGAAAAGTTTTTGTTCCTGTTTGGAAAAAATCCTACGGGCGCTTGTAGTAATCAATTTTTACTTATATTAGTTCTTATTAATAAAACTTTTTTTCTTTTTCAACGTTCATAGAGGATTAATGTAAGTGGTTCGATTACTAAAATTGAACGCGTGTTAATGTGTTTGTAAAGTGAGCTACCAAGTGATGCTTAGTAGTAGTTTGTGTGAAATTAGCATCTAGTAGTAGTAACACTATACCTAATAGTAAGGGTTCTTGAATTGTGATCTCGAAACTCACTTTGCACTGTAGATTTTGGTTTACTAACCGCAAGGTGTGCAAAACATGTTCCTTTGATACTCTTCACTTAAGCATCTAAAAGTCAATGACGTGAGAAAGTGATGACACATTTGAACGTTAAAGTTGAAAATATTTGATTTAAATTTCTCCTTTGCATTTTTGTGTTCTAAAATATATAAGTTTATGGTCCTTGAATTTTTATAAAAACGTCTTTGAAAGTCCTTGAATTTTTTTCATCACTAAGAGTGGGAACCCTGTTTCATGTCTAATATTTTTAATGTAAAAACTACTACTGTATAAAAATTATAATACACAAATTCCTTTTCTGATCTGAAACTTTTTTAATTAAAATGAGAATATCAATTGAAACAAATGATTTTTAAAAACAGCTGTTTTCTCCATAAATTATTATTTGTTGTATAGGTGCTTCAAATTTCATTAACAATTACTAAAGTAAAAGAAAGAAAGGTTTCAATTAATATTTTGAAACAAATTAATTAGTTAATTATTCATTAATTTAAAGAATGAAAATAAATCTATCGTTATTTAGTCCTGATATAAATTGTTAATCGTCTACTTTTAAAATATTCTTTTAGCATTAGTCCAGAATTCTGTGAATGTATTCTGGCAACTATATATATTCATATTATTCTTGTTCTTCAACAATGCAGAACATTGTTACGAATTCTGTATAAAATTAATTTTGAAAAAGTATTAAAATGAGAGAAACAAATTGTATGGAAATGAAATTTTTGTCACTGAAATGCTAATTTAAAAAAAAATTTAATAAGGTGTAAAAATAGTTTCGTGAGATAATGTTTTCCAAAGATATCGCGGGAAAAACGCCTTGCTTAATTTTTAATTAACTGAAATTGTAAGTAACTTTTGGGCTTTGAAAAGTTAAGGTGAACTTTCTCTTGTCTTAAATAAAAAGTGTGCAAAGTCTGGTTGAATTCAGTCCAGTGGTTTAAGAGCAGATGTGGAGCATACATACAGACACAATAACTTTTATTTAAATTAAGATAATTGGTAGATCAATACAATATTAAGATTGCTGGCATATACTATGAGCCATAAATAAGGTTTTAGTGAAGATATCGTCACAATTAACAAAATGTTTAATTTATTTAGGTAAATAGTTAATTTTAATTATTCAAAATTAATTTTAATAGTTAATTTGATAATTAGTTAATTTGTCAGGTTACTTTAATTTCGTATTTAACTAAACATGACTGCACTAAGATTTGTTTAATAAATTTAATATTAAATAGCCAAAAAAGGTAGATATACAGGGTGGCCACCTGCCTGGAAAACCGGGAATAGTCGGGGAATTTCGGGAGACCGGGAAAAGTCAGGGAAATTTATTCTAAACCTGGAATTTTTTTATTTTGATAATTTTTATTACAGGTGACAATTCGCTGATCTTTTTTTATAAATAGAATGAAACACCTTTGGCAACCAATGAAAATCAGTCATTTACTGACAGTCAAAAACGAATGCCATTCCTGTTCATATAAACACCTCGCCAGGGGGCGAGGTGTTTACATTTAAATTTCCGAGGGACTGAAATTTCGGCTATTAGTCCAGTCAACGAAGGGTTTGAAGAAAAGCATTAAATCATATAGTTTTGAAAATTGGTAAACATGTTCGTTAGGGGCTTCTGATAAACATACTAAAAGTCCCCTGTCCTGGGTAAGCTCACGGCGCCATCGTGGATTTCTTCCCCCTTTTTTTAGTTTTTACAGAATATCTCGAAAACTGTTGAGTTTTCAAATTATAATTGATTTAACAAATTAAAGAGGGTAAAATTCCCTACAAATGCATGCTTATATTTTTCTTCCAGCTTTAATTGTTTTCCAGATAATGGGTCTCAAAGTTTGCGACCGTCTTGGATTTCATTCCCCCTTTTTTAGTTTTTCTGAATAACTCGAAAAATATTCAATTTTCAAGTCTTAATTGATTCAACAAATTAAAAAGCGTGAAACTCCTTTCAAATATATACTTTTATTTTTCTGCCAGCTTTAATAATTTCGCAGATAATGTGTCTCAAATGTTGTCGCCATCTTGGATTTCATCCCCCTTTTTTAGTTTCTCTTGAATATCTCGAAATATATTCAATTTTTAAATAACATATAGTCAGCAAATTAAAGAGCTCAAAATTCCCTACAAACGCATGCTTTTATTTTTGTTTTAGCTTTAATAGTTTCCGAGATAATGGATTTCAAAATTTGCAACCATCTTGGATTTTATCCCCCCCTTTTTAATTTTTCTTAAATATCACTGAAAGTATTAAAGCTAGAAAATAAATAAAAGCATGCATTGGTTGGGAATTTTACGATCATTAATTTTTCGTATTTAATGTAATTTGAAAATCAAATTTTCGAGATTTTAAAAAACTGAAAAAAAGGGGGATAAAATCCAAGATGACGTTAAATTTTTAAATCCATTATCTCGGAAACTATTAAAGCTAAAACAAAAAATAAAAGCATGTGTTTGTAGGGAATTGTACGCTCTTTAATTTGCTGATTACATGTAATTTCAAAATTGAATAGATTTTGAGATATTCAAGATAAACTAAAAAAAGGAGATGAAATCAAAGATGGCGGCAACTTTTGAGACCCATTATCTGGGAAACTATTAAAGCTGGAAGAAGAAAAGAAAGTGTAGTTTCTAGGGAATTTTATGCTCTTTAATTTATTTAATCAAATTGTAATTTGAAAACTGAGTATTTTTCGAGATATTCAGGAAAAACTAAAAAAGGAGGGATGAAATCCAAGATGGCGCCGCGAACTCACCCTCCAGGAACGGGGACTTTTAGTATGTTCATAATAAGCCCCTCACGAATATGTGTACCAATTTTCAAAACTATATGAGTTAATGTTTTTTCACCCCCATTTTGGACCGTCATTGACTATATGAACAGAATCGCGTTCCTTTTGGTAGTTAAATTAGATTATACTTCTTGAGATGAAAATCTATAGTATAATCACACTCGGATGTGGCTAAATGTCCAAGAGATTCAGATAGCTTACGAGATCGTAAATTTCTCTTTATCGGTCTACAAGTTAGCATCCACACTACTGCCTGCTTTTATGATGATTTACTATCAAATAGGAGTTATACCAGAATTAAATTGTTTTTCCATTTCTGGAGATCTTTTCATTGAATTATGAAGTATTTGAAATTAGTGCTAATATTTTCTTTCAGCATTTTTTTTATATTTTGTGTATGTTTTTTTTTTTTTTTTTTTGCGTGTTGGGAAACATTATGATTACTGATCATTTTGATAAATTATGGTATCTTCAAAGTATGGGACAGCCGTTACCCATACATATAAAAGAACAATTTTTTTTAGTATGATGTGTGCATGTTCGGGGGGGGGGGGCCGTTCTTTACGCTCCCACATCTTTGACATATGAGATCAAATTTAGCAAAGTGATGGATTAACACAAGAGGGGAGCTCACGCCACAATAATTTTTTTTAAAAAAATTCAAATTAGTTTTTTATTTATGTAATTTTAAATGGTAAATTCAGGTTTTTTCCCCGATTTTTGCGAATTTTATTTTTCTCTCTTTTTTTGTCTTTGATGTTTTATTTTATTATTATTTACTTCTCTTTACATATTGTCCATTTTGAGCCGTATTGAAGGAAGTTGGTTGGAATAAAAAGTTTTTTTTTTTCAAGCTATTCGATTCCATTTGTATGACAGAATATTATGCTTCTGTGTTTTAATTTATAAACATCAGTAAAAAATCGTTTTCTTACATTTTTTCTCTGCCTTTTTATGTTTTATTTTGCAACGTATATTTTATTGAGATTTTGATCGTCCTAAAGATATTTTAAGTTTATATTTTTAATCAGAAAAGCCTGGAAAATTCGGTACAGTAGAATTGTTCATTGTAAAGATGTATTAGTTATTTTATGGCTTATTGTTTAAAAGTTTTAAATAAATGTTCTTTTTTCAAACATTTTGCTTTTTTATTCAAACCATAGTGATTTTGTATGAATACTTAATATGGCCAATGTGCAGGTGATTTTTTTTCTATAGTTGATGGGCTACCTCCAAAAAAAGTCAGGGAATTTTTTTATAAAACCTGGAAAAGTCAGGGAAACTTAAACAGCAAAAATGATTGCCACCCTGATATATAAGAGTTCCCTTTATCCTTTCTTATATTGAAAAATATCTCATTAACTTTAAAATTGTTTTGGGGTTTTCTGCCTGAGTATTTGCTTTTAACTGTCAATGGATATTTAAATTTCCTGTTCAAAATGGCTGCATTGATATCCTATGCTTTAAACACATGTGTTAATTATTTTTATTCTCTTATGTGTTAAGAATTTAGTGACTATTGTCTCTGTAACCAGGGGGTTCTCTAAATGAGCCCATTCTAGTAATTTTTAAATGTTTCATGTCATGTGATTTTACCATATGACAAAGTAATGTTCGCACAATTATATGGTAACCTAGATTAAATAAACTAATCTAGAGTCGTTCTTCATTCGTGTCAAGTGTCAATTTCTTGCTACTGTTTCAGATAGGCTGGCTTAATGTTATCTAGGGGATATTTATTTGTTATCTAAAGGATGTTTATTTCTTTGATTCCTACCTGTTGAATGATTATGTGTTGGGATATTTAAAAAATATACCAATGTACTGACTGATAAATCTAGTATAACCTTTTGGAATGAAATATGTAATGATAAAACCTTGATATAGTAAAAAATTAAATGTCATGAAAACAGAATCACAGCATAAATACTGCAATTTGTAGAAACAATAAAGTCATTGGCTATGTCTATATTGTTCAATATGTAATATTTCATTACTTTTGTAACATTGGCGTAAAGGAATCTACCTTTGCCTTCAAGCTTGCTGAAAAGGGATTTTTTTCTCCCTCCTACTTGAGTATGGCCTTCGCTCTTTTTGATTTATTTTTCCTTCCTTGTTACTCATTCCCTGCTATTTGGTTATGGTTTTTCTTTCAACATTGTCCGATGGAAACTTGTCTGCTTTAATAAGCATTCATTTTCTTTTATTGGAAATCACTCATGGAAGAAAGATAGGTCGATTGTTTTCTAAAATACAATTCAGGTAATTGCAATTAAAAATTTTGAGCTATTTACAAGAAAAAACTGTTTTAAAAAAATTCTATTTTAAATATATTATCTTGAGGGGTGTTTTTTGCAGCACTGTTCGTTTCCGAGTTGACAAGCTGCCACTACTTTTTCATCTATATTCTTGGCATTTTAATTTTGAAAGCAATACTTTATTTTAGGTTTTCATACCCTGTGAGGTTTGTCAGGGTGGCCACCCGACCGGAAAACCGGGAATAGTCAGGGAATTTTGGGAGACGGAAAAAACAGGGAAATTTATTCTAGACCTGGAATTTTTTTTTATTTTTATAATTCTTATTGAAGGCGACAGTTCGCTGATCATTTTTTATAAATAGAATGAAACACCGTTCGCAACCAATGAAAATTAGTCATTTATTGACAGTCAAAAACGAATGCCATTCGTGTTCATGTAAACACCTCGTCCCATTTAAATTTCCGAGGGACCGAAATTTCGGCTATTAGTCCAGTCAACGAAGGGTTTGAAAAAAAACATTAAATCATATACAGTAAAAGCTTAACTAACCGGCATGCTCGGGAAACGCCGATTTCCGGATACCTGAAAAGTCCGGATAGTTGAATGTGACGGGAAAAATGGGCGGGGGGTAGATTGTGGCCTTTCTTTTTTCTTCTTCCAAATGTGATTTGTTTTCGTCATTTTGAAATGCGCATTAAATATAATTTTAAAGAATACTTCTGTATCTTCTATTAATCGATTTCAATTTAACACTGATGAGAAAAAAAGTATGATCTGTAGCCGAATTTTTACTGTAAATATATAGATTATAAAAATATACAAATAGCTGACGAAAAAAAATATTTTACTCAGCAAGCATAATAAAACTCTTTTAAGTGATCATAAACAAATTCCACATTGAATATTAATTATCTAACTAATTATATTTTAAAAAATCTCAAAAGTTATTGCGCAATACGCGCGCCTCTAATTCCCCCGCACGTGATATTACGTAATCGGAATCAACATCTTCCGGTATTCGGAGAATAAATGAATAAAGGGGAAAAAAGACTTACCAATCTGGAGTAACACCCCATGAGCTTTTTTTTCTCACCGATTCTGTCGAGTTCGTTTTTCGCCGAAAGGTGAGGACCTTTTAATTTTTAGGGGGAGACCCTCACTTTTGCTTTTGACCCTCCATAAAACAAGTCTGTGTACGTCACAGTACTGCATATTGCTTTTGACCCCCTTCTACACCCCTCCGTGCGGAGCGAACGCTGCATTCCAGAAATAAATTATCCCCGTGAATGGAACGGCGCGCGGATGTAAAATTTTTAGAAAAACTCCTTTTCTAATTTTTCCGGTTAGTTGAGCTTTCCGGATACTTGAATGCTGGATAATCGAGAATTTACTGTAGTTTTGAAAATTGGTACACATGTTCATTAGGGGCTTCTGATAAACATACTAAAATTCCCTGTCCCTGGGGGTAAGCTCACGGCGCCATCTTGGATTTCATCCCCCTTTTTTGTTTTTACAGAATATCTCGAAAA
The DNA here is from genome assembly GCA_013235015.1 of Araneus ventricosus. Taxonomy (NCBI): domain Eukaryota; kingdom Metazoa; phylum Arthropoda; class Arachnida; order Araneae; family Araneidae; genus Araneus; species Araneus ventricosus. The sequence continues at coordinate 32,452 of BGPR01001636.1, read as the reverse complement.
CTATTGAGTTTTCAAATTAGTGTAGGGCTCACATATCCTTGCAATTGCTTATAAATACGTGACAAACAGTGCAAATGTAATGAGATTGGAAAAGTCATACTTTTTTATAATGAGATATTTTATATAACCTACCATTTACCAAAATCACTAGAATGTAGGTGATTTTATATAACTGAATGACTGTAGTTGGAATAAATGAAATTAGACTCTTACATTTACTCTATCCCAATATTTGTTGTATTCTGACCTATTCTCATATTTTAAATCAAATGAATGGTAAAATTTGCATTAAATCATTGTTAGTAACTATCCTGAATGATGAGCAAATAATGTAAATATTGTTAAAATGTAAAATGAAATGCTTTTACATTTTATCAAAAATTTGGATCAGCATTCACCTTTTACAAATTTTTTGCATACCTCTAGTTGCTGTGGAAATCATTTAAATTTTATTTTATTTTAATAAAGGAACGAAGTTGTTAAAGGAAGTGTAATCACACAGAATCACCCTGTCTCAGTGCGAGGTCATATGGAAAAAAATGAATAACCAGCCTCTACGGCAAGAATCAGGCGCTGTCACCCCCGCATTTTAGCCCCATTACTAACATCACATGCAATGACCCCCTTTCTTTTATGGGAATACAACCCATCATCGGTGATGGGCCCTGAGAGCCGCACCATCATTATTGTACCCACGTCCAGGAGCAAGGACGTGGTGCCCCCAGGTGAGATTTAAAGGAAGAGTGGGTGCATTTACTTTTTGTACCAATAACTTGTAGGTAGTTGGCGTTTATAAATTGCAGCTATGGACAGCAGAGGTGGTCCAAGCCCCGTGCGCACCAGACAGTTGCCTGTGGTGCCAAATTGGAAGTGTGAAGAAAAGAAAAACATTTTAATAGACTTGAGAAAAAGCATTCATGTATTTTTAAAATTTGTTGAATATATTATTTTAGTTTGAATGGAGACTACTATATAATCTTAAATATAGCTAAAATTTTAAAAAATTCTCACAATAATATTATTAAGTCATATTTGCAGGTAAAACATGCATGTTTATAAATAAAAGTTTGTTTGGCATTTAGAATACAGACATTATAAAATTTAAAAAATATATGTTAGTGGTGGGGGGGGGGACCATATTGTGCTGTGCCTTGTTGGTAAAGTTACTTCAAACCATTTCTGGTTGAAAGTATTATAATTATCTAAGTAAACATTGTTTCCACATTATTTTATGCATTTTATTTTATTCGACTTTTATTGCTTTAGTTTTACATCTGATTTTTCTGTTTCACATTGAATGAATCTGTGATATAAAATAGTTATAATATCATATACAGGTACTCAACTTATAAATAGTTGTGTAAATGCTATTAGTTATTGCTATTTATTTTGTTCCATTGTAATTTTGTAGCATGTAACAGCTGTTATGAGTGACTGGGAAAATTGCTTTTTTTAGTATGTTTTTTCTAAATCTGTCAGTTAACAAAAACACTAGAATATAGTAAATTTTTTGTAATGTAAATGAGTTTATAAATGCACATTAAAATTCGGAATGAGAGAAAATGGAATATGCAAACATTTAATCCCATTTTTATCCTAGTAATAGGTATATCTAAATATACCTATATATTATATAGGTATATATATCTATATATTTAAATTGGGAAATCTATAAAATAAATCAGTAATTGAAGTAGCAATTGTTGAGGCAAGGGTGTGAATATTATTCTGATGCGCTATCTGAAGAAGCACTAAAGAAATATGAGAGATTTAGATTGTCAACCAAATATCAAGGAAATCAATATCAAATATAAAGCCTAAAAGACATGACTTTAAAACATTAAATGCCTTGTCAGAATGTTATGTATTTTTGAATATATGAGCATCTTTTAAACATATAAAAACATTAAAACAAGGTTTCTGCCCTGTGAAAAACAAAAGATTACAGATGGTGGATTTAAAATGCAGTGCATTAAGTGTAAAACATTAAACTTAAAATGTCAGATAATTGAACTATTTCCATAGTGGTTGCAAGTTGGTGGTGTGATGGTTTAAAAAGCATTTATTTATGAGTTGAATGGGAGTGGCCAGTACGTAATACAGTAAAACCAGTCTGTAACAATATTGTAGGAACCTTGAAAATACATTGTTGCAGACAGGTTATCGTTATAGACAGTTTGAGGATTTGCGCATCCAATGTTTATGTGTGTGTGCATGTATTAATTTACTAAGATATTTTGTTATGTTTATTGATTCATCTTACAAAAAATCACTGATATAAAATTGTATTTTATAAATATATAAAATATACAATTATATATCATGATATAAAATTTTATATTTAAATTTTTAGCAGGTTCAGAATGAAAACTTATCAGCATCATCATTTACGGCACCCATCCACTTTACTTTTTTCAACAGCATCTTCAGTGCATTTTCTTTCTTAAAAAAATAAAATGTAGCTATTGTCGACTGAAAGATCCCATATTTTTTAGCAGCATCAACTTGCTTTATTTCTTGATCAATTTCCAAAATTATTAAGAGCTTTTCTTAAAACATTAATGTTTTACACTGTGCCATCCTAGATTCAAGGCGTTAACACACAAACATGACACATTTCCGTGAAAACGCGGATTTCGGCATCAAATTTAATCATCCTTGGGATCGATGCAAATCTGCATAAAAAAAATTTTTTTATGTGTTGGGGGGGGGGGCTCACTCAAACAAAAGTTGTGCGCCATGTGAAAATTTTGCTTATGGCTCTAAGGTGAAAGAGTTTTGAATTCATAAGATGTTGCGTAATTCTGCCGATAAAGTTATTGTTGGCATTAGAATTATAAATTCTTATCAACTTCGGGATAAGCGAGCTGACACCATCTTGCACAGTGGAAAAGTGTAAACAAGTTGTTGATAGTAAAATGACGTCATCTGACGAGCGACTAATCAGATTTTCTTTTGGTATTTTTCCAGTGTGCGGGATGGCATCGGTAATATGTAAATCACCCAGGAAGGGTGAATATAAGTGCGTATTCTTTCTCTGTGAATCAGTAGGTAGTAAGGACTGGTGTGTTTTGTGTATTTTTGCCGTGAGGCTTTCACAGTCCAAAATGTTTCTCATCTGTATATAGTTCATAAATAAATGTTTGTCATCAGTAATGTTTGTTGCCTTCTGAGAAGTCTTCCACACCAACACCAAAAATGTCTTTAAGATTCCGCTGAGGCTATTAATGGTTGCTCTGCTGAGCCTTCAACGTCATTTGACGATGAGAAAGGCTAACAGTTATGTATCGGCGTTTTGCCGCACTTTGGGGTCAAACTTTAGCATTGGGAGGAATGCCTGAAAAGGTTGTATTCTTTTCTTTCTCATTTCGCCCAATCATCTTTCATTTCATCCAATCACAATTCATTCCGAATTTTAATTGGATGAAAGAAAATCATCCACGAGTTTCTTCCGATCCGAATTTCGTGAGAAAAAAAAAATAGCTGAAGCCAATTTATTTTCGCATTCTTTTTAACATTCTTTTCTTCGTTTTTGTTAGTTATTTCGATTTCATTTTTGTTAGTTTTCGTTCCCTAACGTTTGTCTATCAACACAGACATAACACGTTCGGACAACGAGGATTTCAGTGTTTTCGGCATCGAATTTTGCCATTCTTGGGATCGATGTAAAACTGCATTAAAATTTTTGGTAATGCGTTTGGGGGGAGATGGTGCGCACACAAAAGGCGTGAAAAGCATGCAAACAAAAACTGCCTGCCTTGTGCACATTCAAAATAATGTCAGATTTGATAGATAAAAGATCAGGAAGAATGTATATTGAAACATATTCTTCAATTTAGAGTGTTAAATACAAAATGATGAGCAAAGAGCAGTCTGCTGTTGAATATTTAACACAAAAAGATTTTTTACGTGATGCTATTGATAGTAAGTAACACATGTAAAAATTTTAGGACAGCAAATGGTACTAAGAGGAACTTGATAGTAAGAAAATAGCAATGAGAAAAAAATATAGAAAAAACCCCAATCAAAGAAAGAAAGCAAAATTTAGAAATTGGAGGGAAATAGCAGACTGAGGCATAAAAGAAAGCTTGAACTGTTTGCTCAAAAAATGAGAAACAAAAGTTTTAATAATTATGTATAATCAAAAAAGTTTTTACATGGCCATATTTTTTAGTGAGATAATTTTTACCATAGTTTTTATTTTAACAAAACTTTTTGCGAATTCATTTTTCATCCATTAATTTTCTTTTAAATAATAATTCTACAATATTTTTAATATCTCAAGAACTTTTTGTTTAAATTTATTCATTTATTGTTCAATTATTAATACTTATTTTACTTGCCGGTGTTTATGTTTGACACGATACCATATTTATGAAGTTCAGCTTTTTTTGTTCCAAGCCTGTGCCATGTCTGAACACATATGCGAATTTCAAAGAACAAATGGTCAGTCCAAACTGCTGAATGCGAATGAACAGGTTAGTGCCCACCAGAAGTCAGAAGCAACAAACATTTGTGCACATTGCAATCACTAGCCTCGACCGGATCCCCCTGCTACAACAGACTCTGGTTTCTAGCCCCTTCCCTTAAACCTCCTTTTATCTTACATTCTTGACCATGGGGTCAGTTTCTGAGAAAAAATAGTAATTGGGATTTTTCTGTACAAGATTTCTAAAGAGGTAAAATTATCGTTATAGACAGGCGAGTCTAAAAAGTGATTATCGTTGTAGACGAGTTGAAAATACATTGAGTAAATAGGAATTCCACTGGGACCAAAGAAAATATTATTATAGGCAGGTTTAACGTTATAGGCAGTATTGTTATACATAGGTTTCACTGTAGTATTAAAATTACATCACACTGGCAGTTTAACCCTCTGACCAGTGGCGGATTTCCGCACAGGCGTTAGAGGCTCTGGGGGGCCTCAAAATCTATGCGAAAAACATCACAGTGCTAGGCTGATGGCGAATGTACGACATTGCAGCCTTGTTTATAGAATAATCCTCTCCTCACTGAAAGGTTTCTCCTTCTTTACTAAATGATTAAAATTAATGACTGAATGAAAACACCAAACGAAACGTTGGGGGGAATTAAGACCTAGTGTGACTAATGTGTATCGTTAGTGATAAATTAACCTGCTAGTTACACGGGAATGTGCTCTATAGAAAACGAGATATGCAGAAGACGACATTCCTTTGATGATACGTCCATTGTATCCAAGACGCGTGGTCTGTAAATTGATTTCACAGGTATAGAACTGTGCAGGGAAAAGTAGGTAACTAACTGCTTAGGGGCCCAAGAACTTTTATGCCCAGACGCATCATAATACTTTTATTCTTCATTATTATCAAGGTAATTTAATTTAGTGCTTTCATTTAATTTTAAGAACCGAGTAATCGAATTGAATTTAAATTAAAATCAAGTATCGCTTAAATTTCAGGAAGTTATTCTGGGTTTTTTTTTTTTCCATGTTTTCAAATTCAGTGTGGTCCAGTTTCTTTTGCAGCTAGGTGTCTGACTCAACAGTCCTGGCAAACTTTATATTACAGTATTTAAGATTGTGTGTGTGCTCAAAAAAGTTGTAATTTTTTTAATACTTTTTAAAAAATTACTTACTAAATTAAGATCTTGAATTTTTTTATTTTCAAGATACTAACACCAACTCTCCTGAATGCGATCCATATTTAAATATTTTGTTATTTCAGTTTGTCTTAATATTTGTAACTTCAAAGCAATTTGTATAGAGATTAAATTGATTCTAAAAGTAATATTTAATTTTATAAAAGTTGAATATCCTGAATACCCGTGTATACTTAAAAATTAAGTACATTACTTATATTGCAATTCGTCGATAACTATACGACGGTTCAAATTGAAAAAAATATTCATTTGTAGAAAACCCCTCATCATTTGGCTTCTCTTAAAGTGCAACTAAAATTCATATCGTTGCAATTCAGATATCTTCCTGAATCTTAACGGTATTTTTATGTAAGCTGCCCTATATATCTGGCTTTGAAGTTATGAAAGAAAATTTAGTCTACGATTCGCACATGCACAGTAAAAAATTATTTACTACAAATACTCATATTTCCTCTAATATTCAAAGTATTTACTTCAAATTTTATTACAATACTTCGCTAACATATTGTCATGAATTCTGTAAGTTCTGTATAATTTGTCTGAAAACTCTGTATGTTATAAGCAAAAACCTTGCGGGGAAATTTTGGATTTTTTAAGAAAACCTTTATAACTTCCTGAATATTCGTGCTTATTTTTTTTTTACAAAAATACATGTAAATGTTGCCCTTATCAAGCAAAATCATTGGTGAAAGTTGCAACTCATTATCAGCTTTCAGTAAAATGGGCTGAGTCCTAAATCATTTTCTTCATCAATTTCTGGTCAGTCCCCTAAATGCCATCAAGACCGAATCTTCCCTGTAAACTGTGAGTTGAAGCCTCTTCTTTACATGATCAAAGTTCTAGGGAAATCCTTTCAGCCTTTTGGGAGATATTTGAAAAAGTGTTCACATTGTTCTGTCACCCACCTATACTTTTGATTAGTTATATTATATTTGAAAGTCATTGCTTCATTTTACAGGAATGAGATTCTTCCGCTTTTTTGTTATTTTGAAGAAATTCCGCTTTTTTGTCTTCTTTCTCTCAAAATTCTTCTTTTATTTTATATTACCGCCAAAATTTGCTTTTTCTTCCGAAAATTCCGCTTTCACACAAAGGAAAGAAAATTCTGGGAAGATATGCTTGACCGTGCGGCTTAACTGCATCTGCTAGGAAACTAGCTGATTCATCTTCTGACGAATCAACATTATATCGGCAAGCTCTACAAGGATGAACATTCCAACATTCATTACCATTCAAAGTATTAAATACCAACTTTTTGCAGAAAACAAAACCTCTGTGGCATATTTTGCAAAAAAAAAAAAAAAAAAGATTTTTTTGCTTGAACATGTTGAAAAAAAAAGTAGTTGGAAACTTTAGGTCATCTTGTAGGGCGTACCAAGATGAAGAAATGAAAAAAAAGGAACAAAAACAAATAAATAAACTACATAAAAAAAAGAAACTCCTGTCAAAAGTGGCTGCTAAAAAGCTGTGTGCAAATGCAGCAAGAAAGCAGAGAATAAGACATAAAAACAATTCTTCTCAAATAAAAAAATAAAAGAGATGATTTACCTAGGCATTCTAGAGATAATGTAGTCCTGACAACTATGCCAGTAATTAAACAGAGATATATACTAATGAAGACTGTGCAAAAACTTTAGCCTCTACTGAAAATAAACTTGCAGAGGATGCAAACACATCCTTTATTGAAGAAAAATCTGTCAAAGATAGGAGGCCTCCAAAACAAGGGGTAAAGCGTGTTAATGGATATCTGTTACCAACAAAAGCCACACAAGTAAAAAAACGGAAGAAAACCACTTCTTTAACAATTAAGGAAATGTTTCAAATAGCAATAGTGCTAAATGAATCTGTCATTGTAACTGTACAATATCTCAACCCCTCTTGCTTTATAAGGTGCAAAATCATTGTGCTGTTACTTTTGCAAAAATTTATAAAAATAAAACAGAAATCAGTATATGATACATTATTATAATTTATAAAGAGCTAATACACTTTACGCAATTGCATGAAGCGAAAGAAATTATTTCTCCTTATTTTTATTTATTTTTTGAGCTAACTTTTATCAAAAGGCTTTTAAATATAATTCTTCTCAGACTTCTGTTGGGTGTATGTTGAATCGCAGTGATGTACAGGTGGTAAATATTTTAATGTCTAATTTTGTATTTTCTGATTCACCTGATGATGTGTTAAACTTGTTTGTTAACTTTTAATGTGAATGATTTAATAATATTTTAATATTCTTTTTCTTATTTATACATACTGAATTATAAATAAGTTATTAATTATTATAGTGTAATATTTTCATCATATTGCGTGTTCTGATGTTTTACTTCTTAAAACATCTTTCGCATATAAATTATGGTACAAATGTTTTGCTCGCGTATGATTTTAGTCTTTTTGATTTTTTCCCAATCTCATCACTGATTTTACGATTCACATTTTCAATTTTTTAACAAGATAACTTTTTAGAAAAAAAAATCAATGAAAACGGTTTTACTGATTTACTTTACAGAGCTTAAACTAGAAAACATATATTTTTTTTTTTTTTTTTTTTGAAAAATTATTTTAATTAATCCCAAATTACTTTTTTTTTTTTTTTTTTTTAAATTCAGGGATAATTTTATTATTTCCCTCTTTTTTTGCCTGCATTGTTATTAGATTATACCATTCTGTCCTTTAGAACAAAAGAGTTGACACTTCATTCGAGCTCGAAATTTTAGAAGAAATATGAAATGGTTTTTAGTTTATGGTAAAATTTATTATAGTTCATAAATATAAGTTGGTGATTTATGAGCTCATTTCTCCTTTTTAACTGAATAAGTTTCCTTTATTAAACATAAGAAAAGAAAAAATATTTATTAAAAAGTTTTGAAATGTTCCTATTTAATATGAAATTTGAATATTTGGACGTCCAACCCATCTAGATAGACGCAAAAACCTAAACAAATCACTGCTACATCAATATTTTATATTATCGAACGAAAAACATCTCTGTTTGGAGTAAAATGAAAAAAGATGACGGAATGCACAGGTATTTTAATTTCTTTATCTATTTTTATGTATGATATAATTAGGGTTGCCATACGTCCCATATATATGGGACTGTCACCATATTTCACTACTCAGGCACGTATTACTATTTGTCCCGTTTTCTCCCTAATCTCTGCTGGGAAGAAATAGAACGCACTATCGCACATTTATAGGTAAGAGACATCGATATTGGCAACGCTGAGATTCTATTCACCCAGTCTGTATATCTAAAAGATTATTTAGAGAAAAATAATGCCAACCAGAACTGCGAAGCAACTATGAAATTGAGTCCTGAAGAGAAATGGCTGATGTTTTTTGCAGATACACTGCACATTAGGGTGGATCGAAAATTCAAAGTGTGGATAAAATAATCGGCATAGGGTGCAAAAGTTGTCTTTTAAGTGTACTAGCATACATGCAAAAAATTTTCAACTTTGTTTAATATCTTCCGGTGCCCCAAGACGCTTAAATATTTGCAAAAAAACGATTTTTATGCAAATTTCGAATTAAAAATATAAAATGTGTTAAAGGAACGATTTTACAAGGAGAAACGTAGAGGATAGGGTGAAGAATATTAAAAATACCAATAAAAATTCGAAAATTATCGTAATGAAAAAATATCGTGTTTGTTCGATATCACATTTTATAGGAGTGCAAATTTCGATACATGTAAATGCCAAAAAGACATGAAAATTCCACTGGCTGAGCGATTGTTTATAAAAGATCAAGGATTAGAAATGAAAATGGTTATTGGAGAAGTGGACGTTATTGCGACTAAAAAAAGAGAAAGAAAATTGATGGAAGAGAAAAGAAAAGAAAACGTAAAATGGTTTAAACTGGTGCCGATACTACTCGTGCTCAATCAATGGAGATACTTGAGCTCAACACTTTGTCTTCGTCCTTGTATACAGATGTAATTACCTTGGAATATCAATCACAAAATCGTTTAGATTTCCCTACCTTAGCAAGGGAATGTGATCAATACGGAATTTCAGATAGAGCAGCTGCTTCATTTGCCAGTGCTGTTTTACAAGGCATTGGAATTGTAAACAAAGGAGAGACTTCGCATGTGGTAGATCGCAATAAAAAGCTCTAAAATGGAGTTGCAAAGTCTACTAAGTTAACAGTGTCTTGGTCTCTTTTAACCGGATTATATTTTAGTGGGAGAAAAGACAACACAAAAGTGCTAATTAAGAAGAACCCAAAGTACTACCCTAAGACCACAAAGGAGGAGCATTATACTCTTGTTAACGAACCTAACTCTGTGTATAACGGACATGTTACTGCTGCAACAGGAGGAGCTAAAGCCATAAAAGAATCAATACTCAGTTTTTTTTGTATCAAATAATATGCAATTAAATGGGCTAATAGTAATTGGATGCGATGAAACAAATGTTAATACTGGGCACACGGAAGGTATTATTCGCTGGATGGAACTGGCCTCAATAGACCATTACAATGGTGAATTTGTTTGCTTCAAACAAATGTGTTACCTCTCCGTCATCTACTAAATTCTTTGGATGGTGCAACAACTGGTCCTAAAGAATTTTGTCAACCAATTGGTAAAGCAATCAAAGCACCTGTAGCTCCTTTTTCTTCAATAAGTGTAGAGAATATGGCAGATAATATAGATAGAATGGTTCTCAGCAATGATCAGCAATATCTATATGATATTTGCCTAGCGATATCGCATGGTGAATATTATTCTGGCCTTGCATTAAGAAAGCCTGGTCCAGTTGCTCACTCAAGGTGGCTAACAACTGCAGGTAGAATTTTAAGGTTGTATGTGGTCACAGAAAAACCATCTGACAATCTTATTATTCTTGCAACATATATTACGAAGGTATATGCAACCTGTATGTCCAAACAAAACCCTCCAAAACACAAGGAGCGCTGTGTATTTGGAGACTTATCTCATTTTCTAGATATTTGGAACCCAATTTAAGAAATATAGTACACCTTTTTATTCAATGAAATAACTTATTTTGTCATACTGAAAATTTGCTATTGTCAATGCTCACAGGTAACAGAGAGAATATAAGGTCTTTAGCACTACGGAAACTAATTTGTGCTAGAAATGAAAACAAAGGATCATCAGATTAAGAATTTTTCCAGTACCACAAATAGACTTTAAAGCAAAGGATTATTTTGCACTTATTAACTGGCAACGAGTTGGACCTTTTGAACCACCTCTTTTGATGAATGTGCCATTTAAAGAAATTGAGGCAGTGATAAAAGTTAGATGGAGGAATGGTCAAAATATCCAAGCCATACCCAAGTTGTAGAAAGACTTTTCTGCTTAGTGTCTGAAGCGTCAGAAAGTGTATATGGAGAAGAGAAGAGACACGGCTTCATATTGAATAGGATACAATCAAGAAGTCTTATCAAGCATTATAATACCAAAAAGGATTACAACCTTTAGAAATATGTAAATCTTCAAACTAATAGAATTAAAAAATCTATGATATAAGTTCACTTTTTATAAGTTTTGTGATTTATTGCTTTGACTATTAAATTTATACTTCATGTATTATTATAAAAGTATAATTATTTATAAGTTTATACTTTAATACTTGAATAATCTGCAAATTTTTCAAATATTTTTCATTAATTCACAATTTTTAATAGATATTTGTAAAAATGTCAATTTTTAATTTTTTGAGGAGCTTTCAGCCACCAGAATATATGAAAGAATTTTAATAATAATTAAAAAACGTAAACTGATATACCCAAAACCAAACTTTCTTACCCGGCGCTAAAGGAAATTTTGAAAATATTTTTTTATAAATTTCAAAAAAATGTCATTTTTAACTATTTTTGGGGCACTGGAAGATATGAATGGATTTCAATAAAAAAAATATATGTAAACTAATATACTTAAGACATAACTTTCCCACCCCATGCCAAAAATAATTTCAAAACAAAAAAATTGTAAATTTTCATAAAAAATTCAATTTTTAACTATATTTGAGGCGCTTGGGGCACCGGAAGATATAAATGAATTTCAATAAAAAAAAAATTATATAAACTAATATACTTAAGACGCAACTTTACCGCCCCCCTGCCAAAAATAATTTCAAAAAAAAAAATTTTTTCCTATACTTTTTGATCCACCCTACTGTACATTGATCAGATGTCATGTCTAATAAAGCTATGCGAATACATATTTTCTATTCCTGCCCACAATACCAATGTGGAGTGAACGTTTTCCCTAATGCCAATTCAAAGGTCGGACGAAAGAAACTGGTTACCATTGGAGACAACGGAAGCAATTTTGATTTGTCGTTATAATTTTTACATGACTTGCGCCCAATTTTATAATTATGAGAATGATGTAATTAAGAAAGTAAAATCAACTTTAAAATATGACTAGGCTCAAAGGATTGCCTTGCATCTTTTTTATTATTCTACATGTTCATTTTATTAGATTGCTTGAGCTTTATTTTTTTTTTTTTTATCAGAGTAAAATAAACCATTATTACCAAACCACTTTTTTCATGTTTTATTTATTTAGCACTTAAACGTCCTGTATCAATACCTGGAAATTATGATAACCCTACATATAACGTTATGAAAAGTGACATGCATGTATACTTTGCCAAGAATAAAGTATATTCTTTGTAAAAATGAGGGAAATAAATGTTAGAAATCAGATAAACAATACAAGAATTAGCTTCAAATCGAATAACAAAGATAAACATAGACCTAGAATTAAAAGCATAAGTAAGTTATTTCACGTTAGACATTTGTATCGCCAACAGAGGTTTTTTTTTGCAGAGGAGGCCTGAAAATAATGTGCCTCGGGCCTCATATTGTCAAAATCCGCCACTGCCTGTGACTATAATTTTTTGAATGACCATTTAGGTGCAATGTTTGAAAATGTGTTCAAATACTGTTGAGCCAAGTTAGTTGTTTTTATATGCAAAGCTTTATTAGTATAGTGTGTGTTTATTAGTATGTCCAACACTATAAAAGTACTAAGTAAAAACATTTGCCTGTGAAAATCACAGGATGCAGCACAAAATAGTCTCTCTTCCAACCCATGGAAATCGCAGGATATGCAATCAGAGGGTTAAGAAGGAGGTTCATGTTATGAAAGACTTCAATAGTATGTACAGTTGAACCTTAGTATATCGAAATTGAAGGTTCCTGGGAAAAAAATTCAATATATAGAAATACATATTGCAAATTTTTATCATTTTCTGACTAAAAACAATTATGCATAGTTAATTTTTGAGTTAAAGACTTGAAAAAATTAATCTACCGAAGAAATTTATTTTTAAAAAAATATGCAAATATGTATGTAATTTCAATCATAAAAAAAACCTACGAAACTAAATTTGTATTTATTTTTGGACATTTTTTTTCCATTGTTTTTAAGCTGAATTTCTCTTTTCACACTTAATGATTTCTGTTTAGGAGCCATCTTCATTATAAGATACCTAAAACCAAACCGAATTTAAATTAAAAATCTCACTTCAAATTAGGAAAGGAATTTGTTGAATTTCTATTGCAGTAAGAATTGGTGAAATAGTTTTTTTATTATTTTATGTATATTTCTTTTTATGAACTAAATCCAGGGTGTGTTTTGACTGCAATTAGTACACCTAATTTTTATGCAAAAAAGTTTGTTTGATAAGTAGAAATTTTATTCGATATACAAAATCTGTTTTCTATTGAAAATCAAAGGTGTCTGAAAAATTTTAGATATATAGAGATTTTCAACATGGTTCGACTGTAGTTTTTCTAAATTCTGTTGTCTCTGGCAATTTTAGAGGAACCATTTGTGAACACAGCATTGCACATCAACTCAAGGGATTGGTTCCTTGTAAAATTCATTTGCTGATTTGGCAGCAGTATTTGGTATTTCATTTCAGCTGATGTGTAGTCTTGCTAATTAAAAGTTATAAAATTTAGTCGAATTGCTGAATATGAAGAATGCATGGTCATGGGACGTGTCAATGAGAGCTTGAAGAGAACATGAATTAGAATACATTGTCTTTTTGAAATGCCTATTTGCAAAATTAATTAATGTATGTTATAAATTATTTGAAAATATATATATATTTTTTTTTTTCTTTATTTGCTACTTCATCCGTTTGTGAGGAGACATAAGTTTGTTAAAATGTAGCAGATGTTCTCAAATCTGATTCTGTGTTAAGAATTAAGATATGATCTTTTTCCTGTAAAAATTTCATTGTAGGAAACTTAACTTGTGCCATATGTGTCATGCCATCCATCATATATATATATATTTATCGTATTTTTAAACTCACAATCTAAAATTAAGTCATTCATAGATGTTATAATTTAATACAGAAATTGTGTGGAATCCAGTAATGTGTCAAGTGTGGCTTCTTAGTTGACTCAATATGATAACACAATCCGACACACTAAACAGAAGTCAAGAAGAAAATAAGGCAGTTAAGGAAAAAATTGGACGAACGTATGAAATGTTATTGTTCATTGAGTTAAAAAATAAATTTCTTCAGTAGTTGAATTAAAAATATTATGCTTCTATGTAGGTAATCATGCTCTCAATGTAACATGATGGAGAATTATCTTTAAAACTTAAAATATTTTGTTTCTTGCAAATTTACATTACAAAATGATATATCAAGACAATTTGGGATGTATTTGTGTAAGCAAGTGCAAGATTGTATTATTCAGTATATTTTGATATGAAATATTGGGTTGGCAAGAAGGTAATTTTGGTTTTTCAGTGTGAAGTCAATTTTTTAATACAAAGGATGGACTTTAATTAGTTATGTATTTTCCATGATGTTCGACGACTTTTTGGATTCTTTTTGGCACCTTCATGATTCCTAGTTCACCAAAAACTGATCCAAGTGCGGTTTTAGATCTTCATTGTTAATGAAATTTTTATGAATCAAAAAGTTTTACAAACTTCTAAATAAATGATAATCTGATGGTGCAAGTTCAGGGCTATATGGAGGATGTAGCATTACTTCCCAGCCAAGCTCCAATAATTTTCTCCATGTTACTCAAGACATGTGAGGATTTGCCAATTATCTCCGTTTCTCTTTAAGTACCTTCTCCAAGTTTGCTAGTCAGTGACAGTAAACATCTGAATTTATCGTTTGGTTCTTTAGAAGAAGCTCAAAATACACAATACATTTATAATCCCACCAAATTGACAACATTATTTTTTTTTTAGTGCATTTCGGCTTTTGATATGGTTTTTATAGGTTCGTCACACTTGGACTACGCTGGTTTTCGATTGATATTGTAGGTGATACATTTTTCATCCCCAATTATAATCCACTTCAAAAAAGGGTCCATTTCATTGCATTTGAGATGCGTATGGCAAATATTGATTCGTTGGTCGAGTCTCTTGTCGTATTTTACTGTGTTGGGTCATTTGGGTCTTTCAATTCATGTGGAACCCAAATATCGAGCTTCTTAACAGATTCAAGACATATTGAATGACTTTCAATGGCTGTGTATAGGACTTTTAATCTCTCTGCAATCTCTGGCTCAGTTACATGGCCATCCAATTCAATTATGTTTTTGATTTGGTCATCAGAAACTTCAGTTGGCCGACCGGAACAATGATCATCTTTGAGAGAAAAATCTCCTTAACGGAATTTTTTAAACCAATTCTGCATGTGCTTTCTGTTAAGCTGTCAACACCATAAACTTCATATATATCTTTGTGGGCATCGGCAGCTTTCTTGCCTTTACAGAAATAAGAAAGCAAAATATGTCAAAAATATTTGCTTTTAAACTTCAAAACAAACAGCTGCAATTGAAATTACACTCATTTTGCTCCTAACATTAAGCTAAAAATGACAGTAATCAAATGACTTTCATAAGTCTTACAAAACAATGATAGTGCTATATGTTTTTGAAAACCGAAATTACTTTCTTGCCAGCCCAATGATTGCTATAAGAAGAAAGAAAAACTGGAATTTGATCAGCTAATTTCAAAATTTTCTTTGAAAGTTGATTAGTTTAATGTTAAATATAGCATTTCTATCGAGAGAGAGCTATTATTATCTTATATTGCTGTAATAGCTGCTTTTTAAAAAAAATAAGATTTACTTTTTAAAACTGACATTTCAGTTAGTTAAAATATAGTTTATGGTTAAAAAGAGACGTTAATATTTTCGTATCTTTTCCAGACATGTCATCTGAACATTCAAGTAAGTAGACTTGTAGATTTTAATGAATCATTTTCAATTTAGAACTCTGTACTATATTTGCAGTGAAATTAGGATTTCAAGTTTGAAGTAATAATTTTGTATTCTAATTTTTTTTTGTGTATAGAATGACTAACTTTATAATGACCTTGATAAGTTAAAATTGTGTTTTAAAGTTTAATATGGAAATTAATTATATGGATTTTTATAAAGTTCATTTTGTATACCCAATTATTTGATAATGCGTAATTTACAAGCAAATGCAAGTTTTAATTATGTCAGATTGGTTCTTAGCATGCAAATATATTTTAAGTGTTTGTTTAAGTGAGCAATTCATGTATGTCATTCTAGTTTTGACAAAGCTTTATTGGTTTCTGTAATCAGTTAATTTTAGAAGCAGAATTTTTAAAATTTCATCATTTTAATGTATTTTATTTTAATTCAATACTTTTTAATTTTATACAATGTTTAAATGGCATAGCATTTGTTATATATATACTTAGAAAAATGTGTAACTTTTAATTACTTTATTCAGGTTTGTATTCCTGCTTTGCTTGTCAGAAATCCAATGGAGTTATGAAAGAATGTTCAAATTCAAAGTGTTCAAAGTATTACCATGCTGAATGCCTTGTTCAATATGAATGTGCAAACAAAGACAAAAATATCTGTCCTCTCCATACTTGTGTGACCTGCTATAGAGAAAACCCTCGAAATATCATGTCTCATAAAGGTTAGCAAACAAAATATATTTTCTGTTGAATCTTTTGCATTAAATTTTTATTCAGATGTTTGTGTGACAGATGTTAGCAAGATAAATGAATTATTTCTTACAAAATTCACATTTGAAACTTTGTGATACATTTAAGAGTAAATAGTTCCAAATGCTTCTACACTTTAATAGTTAATGACAATAAAATAAATTAAAATATACTTGTGAATTGTAATGAAACATTTGTATTTTATCACTTTTCTTCATGATTAAAAATTTCCCTATTTCCCTTTCTGTCAGAGTGCAAGTTTTTTTTCAGTGCATATTTTTCAAAAGGTCTTTTTACTGTCATGATATAAATGCCAGATATGCTGAGAAGTCAAACATTTTTATTTCCACCACCTTTGGACTGTAATGTTTCTTACAGTTAAACTAGTTGTTAATATGATTTTGAAAGAAAGTGTTTCTTAATGTAACAATTATTTATTATTAGCTGCCTTCGGCGACCAGCTTGTAGGTCAGGAATATAATTTCAATTGGATCTCTTATGCATAATATGATATTCATGATTCCTTTAACAAAGTCATTTTAAATTGTGTTAAACATTTAGCTCATGCTCTTTTAGTGGCTTTGCACCTGTTTTGTTCATTGTCTACATGAACGTCCCTATTGGGAGTCAAGTAGCTGTCTCCGTGTCATGCAGCATCTAATTGCACCTTCACTTTCTTATTGATCATGCAAAATATGCATTGATTTCAATATTAAAATGGCACGGCACATTTTATGTCCAGCAGCATGTTAACTGGATAGAAACATACTGTTTAAAAGAATTAAAACATCTTTCAGTGTACTGGATGTGTTTCCTAATATACTGATTATCTTTAAAAATTGTGTTTACATATTTCAGAGTAAAATTGATGAAATAAAAAAAAGAAAATTCCTTAGCTTTCAGCATTAGAAGAGAAACATGCAATTAAATATTTGTTTAAACAGTGAAAATGGTTTGAATTTCATTGCATTAATGAAAAGTATTGTTGTAAATTAAGCGTAAAAAGATTTTTTTATTTTTATTAAAAACACTTTTATAACAACTTAATTAATATCATTAGAAAGGTAATTTTTTGCATTTTCAGATGTTGTAAAAATGATTTCTGTGCTGTAATATTTTCAGAAGTTATTAGGGGGGAAAATTTCAATTAATTTTTAATTAAAATTTTGAAAAAAAGTACTCTGAGTTGCTCATTCCCACCCTCCAAAGTATGTTTGTGCCAAATTTCATACCTCTAGGTCCAGCAGTCTGGCCCATAGACTGCCAATACAGACACATTCTCTTTTATTATTAGTAGATATGTAATATGATATGTAGGTTGCTATGAAAGCTGAGTAACAATTTTTAAATTGCTACTACATTTTTGAAAAGCGGGAAATGAATGATATATCTAACAAACACTATGATATGCTTTACATAATATATATTATTACGAAAATCGTCCAGTGGATGTACGGTGAATGTAGTTCAAGAAGTTGGTATTGGAAAATGGTGCTTTATTCTATGAATATTTCACAGATAACAAAAGGACAGCACTATAAATTAACAACACAAGCAGACAGCAAATCACTAATTAAATAAGCCCAAAGAGATACTGTAGTTTGGATACCTCAGGTTTATATAGCTTTCTGACAAGGTATGATATCACATGAAAATTGGAATAAGCCGCCAATTTGCGACAACTGCAGCCAGCTTATAACAGAAAATCATTCTTGCAGGGTGCCTAATTGCAAAAATTGTGTAATGGCCAATGAAAAGTTCAAAATGAACTGGCACACAAATCAATTCATAAGTCTTTAATTGTCATCTTAAATCCTGAACTCAAGGTTTACACAAAGCTTAAAACTGACCATATCATCATTTTAAAATTCCACTTGAAAAATCTTATCTTAAATATCAGCAGTGTTTACTTCCTTCCTCACAATAATATGGATGACTCAATAAATGAATTTTTAACATATGATTTTAATAGATCTTTTAATATAATTACTGGTGATTTTTAACTGTTGCTCCGAAATGTGGGGATATAATTTTTAAGACTATAAGGGAAGAAAACTTATGGAATTTTTAACTTTGAATAACCTGAATGTCTGTAATATAAAAGAGCACATGCCCACCTTTATACCTGCAGATTTGAAAAAGGGCTGTCCAGATTTAATGCCAATTTCATCAACTATAGTCGATAAACTAAATCAAAGGGGGAACTTGGACCTACATTCTTTTAGTGACCACAGGTACATCTATTTTAAAATAGACGTTGAATATCAGACTAGCAATGAATCTTACTTAGAAACAGCATATAATTCAGGTAGATTTCTAAATGATTTTAGAAATTACACAGAAATATTGTTGTCTCAATTGAGAGATGTCGGAGACATTGAAAACTTTTTAAAAATTGTTGGTGAACTTGCAGTTAAAACTTTTAAGAAAAAACCTTTTTAAAAAAAGAGGTTTTAAATTTTGGAACGACGTGCTCAGGACCCTCCAAAATACTACTAATAAGCTTTATAAATTATATAAAAGGCTGAAAGAGTTTGGTTCCCCTGAGGTTGATGTTCAGATTGCCAGGGTTAATTACAAGAAGTCTAGAGCAGAATACAGAAGAGAACTCTTATTGACAAAGAGGAAATCATGGGAACAATTGTATAAGGGTTCCCATAATGCCTACAGGCCCATCGTAATGCCAACATTCGGAAAAACCAAAAAGACCACTGATATAATGGTCAACCCCGATGGTAGGCCGAACATTACACTTAAAGTCAGGATTAAGCTTCTATTTGGCCATTTTTTCTCCCAGACGACTAGTGCAATTGAGATCACATACAAGGCGTATCCGGAAAGTAAGTACCGTTTCGTTCTACCACCACCACAGCACTAGTGTCACAGTTCCGAGCATGTGCACATGTGTCTCTGGTTGATTGTCTGTCCACTGATGCCAATACAGCCAGATTGTGTTGTGTTTACATGTGTTAGTGAGCTTTCAAAATGTTTAAGACGATTGCCGTTCCCACCGACTGTGAAGTGCATTCTGTAATGCAAAGAATGTTATGCCAGCTGAAATTCATCGTCAACTTGTAGAGATTTATGGTGAAAATGTAATGACTGATGGAATGGTTAGAAAGTGGGTTCAACAATTCAATGATGGATGCACCAATGTGCATGACTTGTTGTCAATGATGGTTTGGTTGCAAAAGTGAATGCGAAAATTCGTGAAAACAGACGGTTCACAGTAAGAATGCTTTGTGATGAGTTTCCACAAATTTCAAAAACTCTTTTGCATGAGATTGTCACAAATCACTTAAATTATCGCAAATTGTGTTGCCGTTGGGTTCCAAAAATGCTTACGGATATCCACAAAACAAAACGATTTGGCAGTGCTTTGACATTTCTTACCCGATACAGTGAAGAGGGCAATGAATTCCTAAACAAAATTGTGACCGGTGATGAAACTTGGGTTTGTCATGTCACTCCAGAATGAAAACAACTGTCGATGGAGTGAAGGCACTCACGGTCCCCCCAAAAAAAGAAATTCAAAACAACGTTGTCAGCACACAAAATCATGTCCACTGTGTTCTGGGACAGACAGGGCATTCTGCTTGTTGAGTTCCTTCCCAGAGGTGAAACCATCAATGAGGTACAATACTGTGAAACATTGCAAAAACTTCAGGGTGCAGTTCAAAACAAAAGGCGAGGAATACTCAGTCAAGGCATTGTGTTGCTTCATGACAACGCACATCCCCATTCTGCTGGTGTCACATTTTTTATGCAAGTTTTTCCAAAACGGTACTTACTTTCCGAACACTCCTTGTATATGCAAGCTTTGGAAAGGGTAGAAAAACGTTCTGAAGAGGAAGCTAGTCTGGTTATGCTCAATTTGAAAGGGGGAAAAATCCCAGGCCTGGACATGATTGACTGCAGAATCTGGGCGTACATATATGATTTTAACAAAATCATCTTAATTGCTTCTTTTAATGTCTGTTTCGAATACAGTTATTTTCCTCGGCCGCTCAGGAACGCAAGAGTTGTTTCCTTACAAAAATACGGAAAAAATCCTGAGCAGTGCGATACATACAGACCAGTCTGGCTCCTCCCGACTATCGGCAAGATTCTTGAGAGGTTATTTCAAATGAGCTTCATTAAATATCTTGCTGATAACAACATTTTGCACAAAAATCAATTTGATTTTAGAGAAGGGAGGAGTTGCGAATTGGCGGTTTATAATATTACAACTAAACTTAAAGATAATAGAGAGACCCAGCATAGTGTTTTGGTCTCTCTCGACATTAATTCTGCCTTCAACAGCATGGACTGGTCGGTTATGTTTAAAACATTGGATTTATATCAAATCCCTAATTTTTATAAAAACTTTACATTATATTATCGTGTTAACAGAAAGGCTGTTTTTAATGATAGTCATTTTAACTTTGTCAGATATTGTTTGATTGGTTGTCCTGAGGGGTCGGTTGTTGCACAGACACTTTGGAATATTTACTTAAACCCAGTTTTAGAACTCAATAGTAAAAAGTATTTCATCCAAGCCTTTGCAGATGACCTGGCGCTTGTTTCGACTGGTAAATCTAGAAAGGAATTGGAGGATAATGCAAATTAAATTTTAAACGAAGTACTTATTAAACTTTTAGAATTGAAGTTAAAGTTATGGGTCAACAAGTGTCAGGCTCTTGCTATAAGATCTACATTAAATTTGAATAGGCAATGGTCCGGCCAGTTGATTTTCAACAGAAGTCCCTGCTTTTAAAAAGACGATAGAAGTCTTAGGATATCAAAGAGTTTGAAATATGTGGGCCTGAATATTGTCAACAGATTTTCATGGACCTATCATATTTTAAATTTATGTTCCAAAATTTTCAAACTTTCACAAAATTTTAATAGAATTGTTCAGGTTGACTTCAGCATTGATAAACGATTATTGAAACTCTGGTATTTTGCGATAATTGAAAAGGCTACTTTATGGAGCAGGAATCTGGGGTGGGGTTTTTAACTCTGCACACATTAAAAGACTTTATACTATACAACAAGTTTTCCTGCTGAAGTTTGCCAGAGCCACCAGTTACCAGAGCTGAAGTTATAGAACCACTTCTACTCGGATACTAATCCTCCTGATAGGGATACCCCCTCTGCACTTGACCGCGAGGTCAGAGTACCATAAATTCCAGATCTGGGTCTGTCACTCTACTGAGACAGGTGAGGTGCTGTAAGTAGGTGAACTTGACTATAATGAGAACTCGATCAGTGCATACTAAACAGTCAATTTGAAGTGTATATGGACGGTTCCAGGATTGGTGACAATTCTGGTCTGTCCGTGTGCATCTTCCCAAAAAATGAAACTCCGGATATTTATTGTTTTAAATTAAATAAAAATATTGTTTTCCAGACCCAGCTGGCGGCAATTGATTTTGGTGTCTGCTGGGCTTTGGAGAACCATAAATTAATCAATATTCACACTGACAGCCGGTCATCCATCGAGGCTCTGAGGAGTGCCAGGCCTAGATCTGCTTTCATAATTAGCGTTAAGAAGAACTTTTATATGGCCGGTGATCTGGTGGGGCTTGAATGGGTCAAAGTGCATGCCGGTGATCCAGGTAATAAGCTCACGAATCACCAGGCAAAATTAGTCATTCTTGAGGGAGAAGAATTAAGTATTTCAACTCCCTATTCTTATATTAAATTCAAAATTTGCAAAGAACTCATCAAAAACTGGCATTGCAGCTGGGACAATTATGTTCAAGTTACATACCCTGTGTGGATAAGAAATTTTTAATTTATAACAAATTTTTAATCTTGATGTAGCACGGTCTATTCTCATGTTATCTCCATAGATTTTTAAAAACTTGATTCTCCATTATGCCCTTGTGGACGACTTGGTGATGCAGACCACTACACATTCAACTGCCCTTTAACTAAAGAATATCACCTAAAAGAACCTGCAATTCATCATCCTGTCGCCTAGTTTAAAAATGTGCAAAAAAAAAAAGAGTGTCTGGAAACAATTTTTAGATTTTGTGAGGCCTTATGCAACCAGCTGAACCAAAGCTGAGGCTGCCTTACTTTTAATCAATTTGGTTTTTAACCTTCTGCAAATAGCGTTGTCTCGGCTGTGGCGCAGCCAATTTTTACCTTTTCACATGTTTTCTCGGTTTTCCACTGGGTTGTGCCGGTCTTTACAAGGGTGTTTCAATGCAAATGTTTTTGAATGTTTTCATATTTTTAATTATGGTTGCTCTTCTTTAATTTTTTTTTCTTTTGTACTTGTATATACTATTGAATGCTGCTTGTGTTTATTCATTGTGTTGGCCACTGCCTTTGTATTTTTATTTTTCCATGTAATTTTTTTTTCTGTATGTTTTCTTTTGTCATTAATTTTTTTTTTTTTTTCTTTCTTTCGTGGTGTGTGTCTTGGTTTCTGTGTATTTCTTGCCCTTGGGGATTTTTTGTTTATGGCTATTTCTTTGTAATTTTTCACCACCCTTGTTTTGGATGTTGTATGTATATATTTCATGATTTCTGTGTCCCCCTTGGGTCCATGCAATGGCCTTACACCCTTCCGGGTAGGCTGAGTCCGAGTGGGTGTTAAATAAAAGTAAAAAATGGAATTCTTAAGAAGGATATGGCTATAATTCTTTTACTTTCTAGAACCTTTATTTTTGTTGCTAAGGTCAGGGACATTGGCTTGCATCCAATAAGAATCTGTAAATTTCTCTTTCCTACAATTAGACTCGCATGTCAGGGAAACGGTATTGCAGATTCATAACACTATATATTTACAAACCTCTTAAACTAATTAATTATGGGTATTTCTATTTTGAAAAATTGTAATATGGTTTTTAAGTAAAATCTGTTTATAATGACTTAAAGAGGTAAGTTTCCATGTTATTTGATATTAGGTTTGCAAAAAAACAATTGTTTTGCTTAAATAAACTGGCATCTATGCATTAAATTGTAACTAACTTCAGTGCAAGTCACAAATTTATTGCATAATTTAATAGTTGACTATACATGCTCATTTTAGGGGGGGGGGATTTGTCAAAAAATTTATATTTTAGCATTGCTTTCGAAATGGAAAATCAAAAGTATTTACTTTATTACTTCCTCCTTTAAAACACATCCACTGTGCCAGCTATTATTAAAAATTATGTGATGTGTATGGTTAAGACATTCCAAAATTATGACAGTGTTAAAATTGATTTGTTAGTTTTTGTTTTAGAATTAAAGGTTAAAATTGCTCTATGTTCAGGAAAGCAGCTTTAAGTTGAAGACGAAAAAATAATCATCGATTCCAATGAGTATTTAACATCATGATAGATTACTGACAGTCTTAAAATATGAAAATAGAGTATTAAATCACTATAGAAATAACTTGGATATGTAACTAAGCCTGTGGTTTGGAAATACGTGAACTTTAGAGTAATCCATTGTGTGGAGTACACTGACATCCAAGATGCTCTTTTGAAATATGAAACAAATGACACATTTTTAAAGAATATAGCATACTGTGAAAAGTGCATCCTCTATAACAGCAACAAACAAAAATGATCTGGTAGTAAAATGTTATAAGCCAGCTCAAAGTGCTTCTTTAAAAGAAGGTATTCACAATTGTAATGTTTTCAGGCTGTTGGCATTTCAAAATGTATTGGATATTTGGAATTGATTCCTAAAAATAATTTGGGTGTATGCTGTCATGTTTATCAGTAGGATAAATAAATTCTTTCAAGTATTGTGTATTTTCCTAAAAGCACAAGAATTCCATGGTGAAGAAAAGACAAATAATATACCACTGAATAAATGGCTTAAATAAAATAGTAGGGCAAAAGAGATATCACTAGACTTTGCAGTGTTAAATGATGGTACGAAAGAGAAACACCAAAAAATGGTGAATTCCAAATGTTTTGCGAATATCTATATTAGTGGAAGACTATGCACAAGTTCGGTTAACTTGTCAAAAATGTTTGCAGTGTGGATGGGATGCGTTACCACATTTTCCTTATTTGCCAGATCTCTCCCAAATCTGACTATTCTTGATTTCATTCTTTAGGAAAACAATCAGTCATAAAATCTGGTAATGAGAATATCAAATCATTTGTGGACAATCATGGTATATTATGACTGTCCTGGGGGGGGGGGAATCAAATATAATATAATATTAATATTTATTCATATTTAAGTTTCTCAAACTTACAGAAAAAATATTTTCTTTCATTTTCACCAAAGAAAACAATTATTTTTTTTGTCCAGTCCAATACTTGCCTACCTTTTACACATAAAATCTGTTTATTTTGTTTGTGTGTGAAAAATTGAATGTTTATTATTGAAATGTATTGTACCAAATGATGATAATTTATTGAACTTGAGAAGTTTTTGCATATTGAATTTTAACAAATGTATTGATGTAGGTAATATGGTGCAATGTGTTCAATGTCCTACTGCATTTCATTTTCGGGAATCATGTATTGCGGCTGGCTCTGTTGAGAAGAACTCGTCAACAATAATATGCCCTTACCACTTTGTTGGAAAACAAAGAGTTTCACCTCAAAAAACATGTAATTTGAATATTTGCTCTGTGTGCAACTCGGGTAAGTACAAGAAATTTCTAGGATATCTGCTTGTTTATAATTGACTTAAAATTTTATGAAGTCTGGAAAGTCAGCATTTATTTATTTATTTATTTATTTTTTAATTTTCAAGAGTATCAGTAACTTAAATGATAACATTCAATTGTATCTAGATTATCATAATTATGCAGATTTTCAAATTCCATTATTAATATTGTATCTTAATCGGTGATTATTTAGCGCAATAATTCCAGTAGTAGCAGATTTCTGCTTTTTTGGCATCAAATTTAATCATTCTTGGGATCGATTCAAATCTGCATTAAAATTTTTGTTAATGCAGGGTTCCCACGGTCCTTGAGAGTCCTTGAAAATTTTTTGATGAAATTAGGTCATTGAAAAAAGGATGAGGTCCTTGAATTTTTAAGTGACCGCCGATAATCTCCGCCCCCATTTTCTCCTCAACGTGAAATATGAAGGTCACCGAAAATACTCTGGGAATCTACTCGTGTTTCTCCTCGTCGCTTATCACCCTCTGCAGAGTAAAATAGTTGAAGAGAGGTCGTCCGTGACCTTCGGAATCCCTCAGGATTTTCAAACAAACAGTACTGTCTTGTAAGTGGAGGCTTTAACCCTCTGATTCGTAGGATACTCTGAGCACCCTACCCCTCCCTCAAAAACCGCAATGAAAGCTGACAATCTTAAGGGGTTTTATTTGAAAGAAATTGGTTCGGGGTTGAAATGCTAATGGCCAGTTTTGAGGATTACAGCGAATTTATGTTCGGACTTCCCCTAACTGTTCTAGGAAATATCCCTTTCCCCCAAGGTGGAAATTTTACAGAGAGAGTTGGACGCTCTCGAACCGTAGGTTGGTTGCACATTACGCTTCGGACCTTTCAGTATGGAGAGTTAATTTCGCTGCTTAGACTTGAAACTTATATCTAGGTGGAGGTTAAATATCAGTGACTTATTTTTATTTATTTCAACTGTTTAAAATTTTAATCAATCATGTATTGATAGCTACTTTTGATTATTTCTCTTTAGAAGGTCAAAAATAAAATTAATTTTGATTTAAAAATTCAGTTTTTATTCTGTTTGATTCATTATTACATTGTGATTGAATTACTAAAATGGCAAGGCTTGATCTTAAAAGCTATAATATAAAGATTTATAAAAGATCTGTTCCAAAAAGCATAAAATAGTTATTAATTATGAATTTCTTCAGTGTTCAATTGAGATTGACTTATGGATATTCAAGATGAATTAGATACGATTTTTGATTTTATCTCAATATATTTCAAGTTTTCAGTTGAAGATTCTATTGTTATTCATTATTGCTTCTACACTGTTTCTTGTCCTATTGATATCAGATATAAAAAAAAAATCATGGTCGTTTTTTTGAAATTTTTTATAACTTATTTTTATTATTATTTTTTATATTATTTTAATTTGTAGTTTGATTCCTGTAAAATCAGAACAACTGAAATATCAAGTGTATAGACACGTTTTACAGTTTTTCAGGGAAAAATTCAGTTATGCATAATTTCTACAATATATAATTTTATGGTCCTTGAATTTTCTTAAAATGTCCTTGAAATTTTCTTCAGTAAGAGTGGGAACCCTGTTTTTCTAAGTTAAAAAAATTTGCCCGGTACCCACTTTAGATGCCACAGGCATTGCGCGTGCAAGAGACCAATAAAAAGACCGCTGTGCACCCAAAACAAAAGTTGCTGACGCCACTTCGAGTTGCAGGAAGAAAAAAAGTGGGTGAAAACAAGACCTCACCATAGACTACAGTTTCACCAATGCTTTCAATATATATACCTATACCATGTTCTACTTGGAATGTTTTTTCTTTTCTTCATAAACAAATCTGTCGATCTGTGTACAGTAAATTTCTCTCCCCCTCCCCAATTCCTTCAATTCCATTTTTATCTTCCAAATGCTGTTGAGTTCTTGTTCTGAAAATGATTTTTTTCTCATATTTCATTCAGCATTAATTTTTTGCCTGACCAGTATCTTAATGAAGATTTTGTTTTTCTCATTTAAATTGTAATGCAATTAAAGAAGGTATACATTAAAAAAATTATTTTCATTTAATCATTTTCAACTCCAGTGTTTATATGTAACATAAACTTCCACTTGCTTAAATTACTCTTCAAACAAAAAATATTTGAAATACAGCATGATGCATTCTCAATTTTTTTTAAATTCATTTTTTCATTCCAGAAGTTTATGACAGCTTTCAGCAGAAATTTCCAAACGGAAAGATATCAATCAGAATGATTTACTGATGATTTTTTAATCTCTTATTTTGAAGACACTATTGTTTTTTTTATATAAAGTTTTTTTATGGCCTTATTAATTTTAAATCCAAAACTCAGTTTATAATGTATCTGGCAATTCCATTCTAATCAATAAATTTATAAATTTTGATTTCTTATGCTTAGATATTTTTCCGTAGAGAATAGCAACTTAAGAGCATACAGATTTTATAAATCTGGCAAAAAATCTCTGGGGAGCTTGTAGAGAAATGGCTTTATGTTCATTGTTTGGAGTTTGGAAACAATAGAACTTTTCAGCTCAGTTTTATAATAAAATTAATTGTAGTGAATGAAATTTCGATAAAATTTTAAAATGTTGGTAGATTTTCCTAAATTAAACTTAAAAGATTTGGAGACCAAAATAAGAAAGGCCATGAAAAATATGTTATCATGAATCTTTTACTTTCTAGAATCTTTGTCAATGAATGAATCAAAATGGTTTAAATTCAGCTGCTTTCATAAAAAGGGAACTGAAAAAGAAATATACATTTTCTTGATTTTCAGGCTACTTCCCAATTTATTACTAAATACCTCACCCCTTTGTTTTTGAATACAATATCAGTAGTTTACAAGACTTCTGTAACTGAAAATACCATATTCTTTTAGTTGCTATTTTTTGTGTATGGCAATTTGCAAATTGATTACTTTTTAATTACTGTAGCTAATTTATAAATCTTTAGTTCTCAGAAATATTGAAAGATTATCCTGGCAAAACATCTTTGAGGGAAAGAAAAGAAAAATTCTTGTATTGAGAAGAAAAAAAGCCACCAAACCCTTTCCTTCCCCAGAACTAAGTGTTGATATTGTTTGCTTTGCTAACTTATCAGTTACTCAATAAGATTACTTTACTAGCTTATCTTTTTAGTAATCAATTTTAATTTTCTTGACTGATTACTTTGCACTTGAGCCTGTATGATACTATAACCATTTTTTCAAAGATACTCGAGAGCTGCAATAGTTCTCTGAAAGGTTTTGGCGTTCTGATTTGAAGGCTTCAGGTACAAAACTTGATTCTACCGAACATGCCTAGTGGACACTAAATCTGTTTTTTCTGCTCTGACATCCTCATGTCAGTGTGATATGAAAGTTTGGAGAGTTGAGAGCTGTTTTAGGTTTGGTGCTTGTCATCTAACCATTGTTCTTAAATACAAATTTTATCCTTTATAGACCCCATGTGGCCTGCTTCCTTCTTTATGATGCAGAGTGAGACACAGCATAGTGTTTATAAGAATAAGAGTGTTCATATAATTTAAGAAAATGTGTTTTTTTAAAATAGTGTAACAGCAGAGTGAATTTTTTAAGGCAGTGTTTCTTTAAAAACACAAGTAAAATGAGTAACAAGTGCTTTTCCTAACAGTGTGCAAAACCTGTTGTCAAGCATGCAAATGCTGATTATATATAAACTCTGAAATATTTGGCAGTTAATATATAGAATTCAGATTTGCATTATTAGAAATAACTTTTTCACATTTTTTTAATAAGAAAAAAATATTTAATCAGTTTGAGGTGTTGGATGGTCATCAGGACCCATGTCTCACAGTGAACTAATGACAGGGTGTGAAGCGACATGAAAAGTGCTTAAATTTGAAAACCATTTTTAAGCACCTTATAAGTGCTTAATTTTGAAAAAAGGTCCTTAAAATGTGCTTAATTTTCTAAAGAAGTGCAAATAAAATACTGTTTTTGTTTCCCCAGACGTTGAATATGATAAATCAAAAGCATAGTCATAAAGCTTTGTTTACTGGTTGTATCAAGACAGAAAACAGATGAAAGGGAAGGAATCCAGGGTGAGACAGATCCAGGGGTGTCAACATATGTTAAGATAATGCTTCTAGTCCAATTAACGAAGGCATATAATGGGGGTGAAAAAAGTGTTAAATCATATAGTTTTCAAAATTGGTGCATATGTTCGTGAGGGACTCCTGATGAACATGCTAAAAGTCCTCGAGGGGGTGAGCTTGTGCCGCCATCTTGGATTTCATCCCCTTTTTTAGTTTTTCTTGAATATCTCAAAAACTACTCAGTTTTCAAACTACAATTGATGTAACAAATTAAAGAGCGTAAAATTCCCTATGAATACATGCATTTATTATTCTTCTAGCTTTAATAGTTTCTGAGATAATGGGTCTCAAAGCTTTCCGCCATCTTGGATTTCATTCCCCCTTTTTTAGTCTTTTTTGAATATCTCAAAAACTATTCAATTACATGTAATGCGACAAATTAATGATCATAAAATTAGTTTCTGAGATATTTAAGAGAAACTAAAGGGGAGATGAAATCCAAGATGGTAGCAAACTTTGAAGCCCATTATCTCTGAAACTATTAAAGCTAGAACAAAAATAAAAGCATGCTTTTGTAAGGAATTTTACGTTCTTTAATTTGTTGTAACACGTGTGATTGGAAAGTTAACCCTTTGAATTCCAGCCTTATTCAATTCATATGTTAAATGCCGCATTATCGGCGACAACGGAGTGCAAAGGGTTAAGTAGTTTTCGAGATATTCAAGGAAAACTAAAAAAGGGGGGATAAAATCCAAGACTGTGGTAAACTTTACCTCGGAAACTATTAAAACTAGAAGAAAAATAAAAACTTTCATTTGTAGGGAATTGTGCGCTTTAATTTGTTAAATCAATTGTAATTTGAAAACTGAATAGTTTTTGAGATATTCAAGAAAAACTAAAAGGGGGGGGTGAAATCCAATATGGCGGCGCGAGATTCTTCCCCCCCCCCCCCAGTATGTTCATCAGGAGCCCCTCACGGACATGTGTACTAATTTTCGAAACTATACGATTTAATGTTTTTTTTAACCCTTTGTTGACTTCACTATTAATGGTCTCTTTTCCACTCCCTCTTTCTTTAACAATGGGCACCGCCATATACTGGAATGGTTATCCCTATGGGGAAAATTAACTGGTAATTTGCTAATTTTAAGAAATGTTGAAAAAAGGTCACAGATTTTTGTTGTTAATCTTATAAAAGTTGACTTAGTTTTTGGTAATGACAATTTATTTGCATTACCATTTTTATTTTTTCGTCAAACCAAAAGACATCCTTTATTTTACAATAGAAGACATTGTGCAAATACAGAAATAAATATTAAAAAAATACATGTTTAAAATTAAAATATATATATATTTAAAATTTTTCAATATAAACAATGTATCATTATAAAACAGTAAGCATCCTATGCTTAGAAAATGCATGGAATATACGTATGCATGCATGTCCAAAGGTGCGTAAAAAGTACTTAATTTTTGCAGCAATTTCTCACTACGCACCCTGAATGAGTTTCACTGGAATTAAAAAAATCTTACACTTTGAAACTAATTTATCATTTTTTTTAAATATGAGTAGCAAACATCCTAGCATATTGGGAAGGGGTGGACTTCATACTTTGGATCTTGTTCTTTGTTCACCATCTCTGACTGTTAAATGGAATTTCAATGTTGACAATTTGTATAGCAGCGACCATTTCCCCCTTGTTTTATCTCTCACCCAAGAATGTTATTTTACCTAAAACACCCTCTCATGTCATCTTTGACAAAGCCAACTGTCTACTTTTTCAAGAGCTTACAGAACTTGCTACAGAAATAGTTCATTTGTCTGATATTTTATGCTGTTAACACTTTCTGGCACAAGGCATTAAATTTTTTGAAATATGATGAAAAAGCTACATGTCTGTCATTGTCTAGACATAGAATTTACAAAAAAAAAAAAAAACTTATCTAATATGAGGACCCCCCCTTTGGGACAGCCATCTTGATACGCTCAAAAACATAATGTTGAATCTTACATAAATTAAAACTTCAAGAATATTGGAGGAAAATGTTCGAGTGAATTTGCTAAAATTGTAAATGTCGAGAACTCAAAAAAAAAATCCTATTTCTGAGTCAAGAAATTAGGGCATTTTAAATCTATAATTTTTCCAAAATGAAAGCGAAATTTCATTGTGATGCCCTCTACATTCTAAAAGGAGAACAATCAGCTGTCTTTTCCTGAATTTTCTGTGTTTCAAAGTGAAAAGGGATTTTTTTAGAAAATTTTAAAGTTGGGGTCCTCTTTTGTAACCACCATGCCAGAAAGGGTTAAAGGAGTAACAGAATGCTTTATTAAAGCTGCAGAAGCATCTATTTCAAAATCCTCAGAAAAATTAAAAAGAATAGGGAAGCCAAAAAGGCCCAGACAAAGGCGTGGGACAGATTCCGTTAGATACCCTATCTCAGAGTAAAAGCAATTTCTCTTAAAATCAAATGTCAAACTCAAAGATTGAAAGGTTAGTTAATTCCATACACTCTATAATATATCGTTGGAATATTTTATGGGAGAAGGTGAGGAAAATTGTGGGTTCTGATGCAGGACAAGCAATTTTGGTACTAATAGTAGTAGTAATTTCAGATGCAAAAAATATAGGCGGTACTCTTTGGAAAGCATTTGCAGCAGTTTCTAGCAATGAGTTTTATCCTCGAAGATTTGTTAATTTGAAAAAGCAAGAAGAATTGAAAACGATAAATTTTACTTCTTCTCCAGAAGAAGCTTATAATGCTGATTTTACTTTTCAAGAATTAAAATTCGCTTTAAGTCAGTCTCGCCCATCGTCTCCATGTCCAGATGGAATTCATTATCATATGTTAAAGAACTTGAATGACAGATCTTTGAGCATATTTTTATCACTTTTTAATCGAATATGGAAAAAACAGGTTTATCCAAGAATCCGCTTTTAGTATACATTCTTGAGAAAAAGGGTCTTCTTTCAAAATTTCGGAGTGGTTTTTGATATGGGCGTGGCACACAGGACAATGTATTGCACTTAGAAACAATAAGAGAGGTGTTTATAACAAAAAAGCACCTAGTTTCTGTGTTCTTCGATATGGAGAAAGCCTACAATAGGTCATGGCAATATCCTGTTTTAAAAGATATGTACGACATGGATTTCCGTGGCAAACTGTCAATTTTTATAAAGAACTTTCTGCAGCCGA
>BGPR01001635.1:0-234413 GCA_013235015.1 Araneus ventricosus | reverse complement strand
TTGCAAATCTGTCACTATAATCAGATATCGATAATACCATGCTATTCTGTCGCAAAAGTGGCAGGTTCCTCCAAGATTCTGTTGGATAGGCTTTGAGATAAAAGTTCTGCGTTTAAATTGCTGTTAATTTCAAATTTTTTTTGAATGCGAAGTTTATTAAAGGGGATTTTATAGAAAGATGTGAAGATCATCTTTTGAAAAAGATTGTTAAAATCTTTTTTATTTTGAGAAAGGAGTTTTACCTCTGTGATTTCGCCTGGGTTTTTATCGGTTACGAAAGATCACGTTTTTTAACCCTCTGAGCAGTTAGTTATTTTCATGCACTAGCTTTAAAGTCTTAAAAATTTGCTTTTAAGGTTAATAATTGGATATTTATTGTGTTTAATGAAGACTCTGAAATCTTCCGTCCATGGAGGCTCTGGCTCAAGGTCGCGTGAGACATTATTAAGCAACCATGCGCTTGCTGTCTATAATTTTCTCAATTTTTAAGATATCGAGATAAATTTTCGAGTTATTTAGACTTGAAATAAAAGAATGATTTATTCAGTCAGTACTGGCTTTTAGCCTATTGGAACAACTGCTGCCAATTGGACCCCACGCCAGAATGCTGTGCTTCGGTTCAGTTCAGTGATAGGGCAGAGGTTCCCAACCTGTGGTACGCCTACCCCTGGGGGTACGCGAAGGACCATTTAGGGGTACGTGAAATCAAAGTCGTTAATGGCAGAAACAAAACACAAGGGATTAAAAGAATTAGAGAATTTTGTTTCTCCAAGAGAATACTTGCTGTTCAATTACTATATCACTTGAATAGTTGATTAATACAAAGTGTAATGTTTAGCTATCCTTATAAATTAAAACGAAATTATTAAATTACTGGTTTCATTTGCTTTGGCGTTGAAGTAATACTGTTGTAAAAATGCAATAAAATGTAAAAGCAAAAATAAGTTCTGCAAATCTTATTAATTCGAACCATTTCACTTTTAAGCTAACTTAAGTCAACCTTAGTATTATTGATAAAAACTTCTTTTCATAAACGGATGGTTGACGGGGTAGAGGTGTTGGATGTAATAGTAGGGGGTACGCGAAGACAAAAAGAATAATCAAGGGGTAAGTGAGGAGAAAAAGATTGGGAACTCCTGAACTAGGGCGAGGTAAGAAGGGCACGCACACTGGCATATACGTATATGCATACAAAAGTGAATACTTTCGCATACAAACTTTTAGATAACATCTTTGGTTGTATGCGTCGTTTTTTGAAAGGGTAACATTTTTTTTAAATTGGAAAATCATTGCAACTTTAATAAGAGTATATAATCATACTACTACAGCGAAATATGTAGTGTTGGTGTTCATTCTACGAAGAATTGTATGCTCTAGAACTTTTACGGTTGAATGTATAGTTTCCGAGACATCTAGGAAAAACTGTCAAAACACCTTACTTCCCCCCCCCCCCCCCCAGCACCTTAAGCTCACCTCGCCGGAGAGGGAAAACTTGGGATAGACATACTGGACCCTAAATGAAGTGATTAAAGCAATAAAACCTTAGCCATAAGCTTTTTCCGATATGTAGATATATTTTTTTACTCCCCAGTCACTGGACTGAAATGGGAAAATAGATCGCAAAAGATTTTGTTTTGGAATAACTTTCAAAAGTTCACTGCTGGTTGAAAAAAAAAAATGAAACTATTTTATTCGATTCTTATTTTGTCGGAGCAGACGAAATAGAGAGAATAAACAGGAAACACAAAAGAATCTGTCAATCAATGTAGAAATGCAGGTGCATTCTTAAATGTCGCTTCAATGTAAAAGCAGAAAGAATGTGCATTTTTCATATTGTGCATCATTTGTAAAAACTTGTAGGCGCACAATAAAAAATGGGTCGCGATCACAGTGACCTTCTGGCAGAGTCTCTGTTTCAAAATCGAGGGTTGGAGATCCGATTCTATTGAAATGCTCCATATGGTTGGAGTCAATACAGATTAGGGGCATATAAATTGTGTTTGGAATCCACCAGTGGCGAATCCGGGGGGGCTATGGGGCTGCAGCCCCCCCCCCCCCAAAGAGCTAGATCAGAATGCTTTATTTTATTTAAAATCATTACAGTTTTTTGATTAATCTCTCTTTTAAAAAAGTGATAACATTTCTTCCTGGCTTTTAACAGGCTCGAAAATTTTCCCACTTTTGTAGTCATTCCATTCGTATTTGTAGCGTTGACACGGTCAAAAACATGTTTTTTCTAGTTGTTTCATTGTGTTTTTTATTAAATTATCGAAAGTATTGTAGTGTTCTTTATGATTCTTATTGCCAGGTGAGTAAAGTAGTGTACCCTAATGAACGAGCCTCCACTGGTTAGATTAGCCTCTTCGCGTATAATGACATACCTGACTCGTGTATTGAATTATAGAAATTTCGATATTTAAATCTGCGACTCAGTGTAGCAGTTAATGTAACGTATAAAAAATCACGTGGACATGCTTAAATATCTCGGGTGCTCTTTACGTTTTCATATGGACTGAAATAATAATAAATGCCCTAAATAGGATGTGCCATCTAATAAAGAGATTCAATAAATCCCTAAGCCAAGGGTTTAAATTTCCTCAACGTGGTGGGTTTGAATTTTTCTTTTGTACTGACAAGGGTGTGATCCTTGTCGTCTAACTGCTGCTTAAAATCTTGAAATTTGTCCCCAAATAGACATCGTGCTAGTTCAGAGTGAGCCATTAACACATTGTGTGGGGGATGCGAATTAGATGCAAACTCAAATAAAAATACAAACCGTAACTGTGCTTGCTCTAGACAATGTTTATACCATAAAATAATAAGTGGACGTATTCAGCAGACATCTATTAACATGTCCATTTTATCAAAACTAGCACGCAAGTCAAATTGTTGGATTAGAATTTTGATGTTGGGTAATTCGAGGAAAACGTATTTTTACGTTTCTCACTTCTAAAGTGTTAATTTGATGAAGTGTATGTGATCTTTCTTCTTTGTAATTTACTTATTTCCCTTTATCAGCTGAGGCCACTGTTGGCTTATGATAGAGTCTCGGGTACGAGGTCGTAGGATCACAGCTTCGAGATCTGATTCAACAAAAAAAGGTTTTGCTTCTTTGAGGGTGTCTATTGTTGGTTGTAGCCTGACGCACGTTAAATCCGTAGTCCACATCTTGGTGTCGCATGAAAGTTTAGAGTATGGGCGTTGGCTCACATGTCGCCCTTGTCATTTGAACATAGGTTCAGAATTGTCATATCAATAGGGAAAAATTAACTTTTGTGTAGCTTCAAAATGGCACGTTAATCTAACTAAACTAAACCTTTTATCAACAATTATTTATTAAGTTGTGGTAGAGAAAAAATCAGCAAAGGAAAATCGCGATTTGCTTATACCATCTAAAACCACATTTCCTTATGTAATCACGTTAGTTTAGAATTGAAGTTTGGAGGGTGGGCTGCTATCCTCGTCATCTGACCAACGTTTCAAATGACGAGGTTCAACCATCTAAACGAGAAGTTAAAAAATTCATTTATGACGAATCACTATCTTCACGCTCTTGTTATCATCACATTTCATCTAATCAACATTTTCCTTGTTAATACTATGAATTATGTTGGCAGAGCAAAATGAAACTATATATAACTAATTGTGAAAGTTTTTAAAACGTTCAATTTATCTTGGCGGTTTCTTTTTTTTTTTTAATTTGCAATAATTATATTTTTTTTCTCTCCAACAGTTGTTACAGGGTCTACTGATGGTATCGGAAAAGCATATGCAAAAGCTGTAAGTAGAATAACCATTCCACAATCAATATATAGAATTAAATTCATAATCTGTTGAAGATCGTTTATCTCCTGAAAATAAAAGCTATTGAACTAGTTCGCATTTTTAAAGGATCAACATGCATAGTTTAAATTTTACTATTTCCATCAGCATCTTTGTAATGGAATTTGTGTCTGTTTCAATCAATATAATGAGGGATAAGACAATGAAATTTTTGGGTACGTTAATATACTTTATACCTCGACTCCGAACAAGAGCAAAATGTTTGAAGATTACTTGACTTGACTGTCTTGATAATTACCTGAAGACTTGAAACTGTTTTGCGGAACAACATTTATGTTATTATTAAACAGGTCATATCGAGTTGTCTTTTTTTAGAAATGCAGTCAAGTGGCACTCAAAATAAATAAAAAAATAAATTTTTTAAAAAATTTTGACTTTTATTAAAAGGCATGGCACTGATCGAGAAAAATTTTGAATTTGAGGAGTTTGCATTTCGCAATCTGAATTTATAACATTGTTTTGAAGATTTGAGGCATGGAATTGGCAGCAATTCTATTGAAGTTTAGAGTTGCGATGTGAGTTTTAATTAGCCTACTATTTTGAACTGAAATAACTTCCCAGAGCATCACTAGATGTCGCTACAAATGCGGGCAATAAGAGAGGGTATTAAAAGAAATTGTTTTTTGTCACTTCCACCGTTTTTCAATATATCTTCCAAATCGACATATTCAACTGAAGATCGTATTTCTATTATTAAAAATGTTTAAATGGTGAAAGTGGGGGATAATTTGTGCAGAAGTGGTCTTCAACATTAAAAGAAGGGCATAAGCCTTCTAGATTAATGTAAAAGATCTGATAAAAAAAAATTGAAAGTTTTGATTAATTCTTTTTCTGTGTTCTTTTCAATTAAAAAAAAAGTTTGTAGAACTATCTGCATCTACTTAAAAGCTATTTCAGTTCAATGATGTAAGTTAATTAAAACTCACCCTGTATATAGATCTTTTTGCTGTGTAGGTTTAACGTTTAGGAGTTATAGAAATCGCAGAATTTGGTTCATTCTTGTAGAATATACAGATTCTATAAAATATAAGTTGTATAAAAAAAATAATATGAATAAAATTAGCTTCATCCCTCCTAATTTTTGAAAAGTTAATGAAAGTTGTATATATGAAAACTGAAAATAAAATTAATATTATTGATTAATAACTTTATACTACATGTTATACTTTAAATTTACTAGTTCTGTTTCAACATATTGAATTGCTGTTGTTCTCAATGTTTATTTATTGCTTTTGTATTTTCTTAGGATATTTAATTGTGAGAAATTTCATTTCACATCTTTTATTTATTTATTTCATTCCAGCTTGCTGCCAAGGGGTTTAACATTGTTTTAATTAGCAGGACTCAGGAAAAGCTAGATACTGTAGCTCAAGAAATTGGTATGGCTTAAATGATTTTCTTTATATGTATTGTATTAAATTTATTGAGTTATAAAGTTATGTCGGTATAAACCATTTTTCTCACATTACATGAATTAATGCAAAGCCCTTAAAAATTTTTCGAAATTTTCAAAAATGAAACTCAGAAATGGAACTGTTATTGTTATTTTAATTCTGTATGAACACAAGTCAGTTTATAAAAACTTAATCCTCATAAAATGAAAATGTCTGAGTTAGTCAAACATCAGATTTATGTTCTATTTTTGACAGTTAAATTGAATCTGATCATCCCGTAGTAAAACATTTAATTTTGATTTAAAGTTTAAATGATACTTTGCTGGGTTTTTTTCCCAATACATTATGTGCATTAAATCAGAACTTTGATAGCCCTTAAATTTCATAAATTTTATAAAAAAAACATGTCTGTACTGATGACTGTTAAACAAAATCTAATCTATTTTATTTATTTATTTTTGTTCCTCCCTACAGAAAAGAAATATTCTGTGCAAACCAAGACAATAGCCATTGATATCACGGATGAACCAGTTATTTATGACAAAATTCGAAAAGAAATTGAAGATTTGGAGATTGGTGTATTAGGTACTACAATCTTTATTAATTTGTTTCTGTGTATTGCAGAGCTTTATATTCTTGATCTGAAATGATGATGCATAAATAAATTTGATGCTCATGAAAAACTGTCATTTTTCTATGTTAAAAGGCCTTTAGAGAACTATTATTTTTATAATTGAAAATTTTGTCAATGTTTATCCGTTAGCTTGACAGCAGTCAAACTATCTTCCAAATTCACCTAATGCAGTGTATGGCTTTTTATTGACTTTGTAGCATAAGGTTACTATACTTGGTGCACCTGTTTACGGCTTCCATGCTAACAGAAAAGTGATATTTGTTTTTAATCAGTTTAAGGGTAACTATTGACGAGCTGACAGAAAAGTACTATTTTGTATTATGTATTAAGCAATGTTTGATAATACTTTTCATGACCCATATTTTAACAGAGTATGGGTTATATGAAAAAATGAAATAACTGAATTTTTTAATTACTTCTTAGCCTGAAGTTAAATAACGGATTGACCAAAAATAATTTATTTTCATTTTCAAGGCTCATATTTTATTAATATTTGCATTTCTTTACTCAAATGAAGTTTTTTTTTATCAGCTTTAACATTCTGGAAACGTATTCTTATAAAAAAAAAATGAGTTCTGTAATTTGTATGTGTTAAAAATAAAAGCAACTGCTGTTATTATCAGTTTTATGAATTTAAAGAACATATTGCCATGATTATCATTTTCTTTCAAATTTTTTCAGTTAACAATGTTGGAATGAGCTATCAGTATGCAGAATACCTCACTAAAGTTCCCAATGTTGAAAAGGTAATTGATTTTATTTTAAGTTTATAGCATAAAAAACGATGCATCAATAAATTTTATTTTTATGTAATTTGCCTTTATTTTTGGATTTGTCTGAAATTTTTGTACATGTGAAAATATTTATGAAAACTACAAAAAAAAAATTCATTAGCGTTATTTAATTACTTCATTTCAATAAAACTGTGAATGTTATAATAAATTATGCTATCAAATGTTGTTTAGTTCACAAAATTGATACAGAATTAAACTCATGATGTGAAATTTTTCACATCTCTAACATTAAAACTTTAATTCTGTTGCAGTTTGCAGACAACCTCATCAAAGCTAACATTGTTTCATGTACAAGGGTGAGTAACATAAATAATCATAATACAGTAGAGCATCGATTATCTGAATACCGATCATAAAACATTGGTTAACTGAAAGTATCCCAGTTGGTAAATTCAAATTCAGAACTGGCTAGGATTATTAAAGAATCTTCAGGATTTGAAGAATGCAATCAAGAAAAGTTCAAGACTGGCTCAAATGTGATGTTGATGATCTTGACTTTCAAGTACAGGTGAACGATAGAATCGTAGTCATCAACTCCCAAGCCTAGAGACAATGATGGTGCTGAAAGAAAAAAGACATCCGGTGATGAAGCTTTTCACTGCCTTTAGATGGCTCTGAAGTTGTTAGAAGAACAAGAAGAATGCTGTCCAATTGCCGTCTTTAAAATGTGTGCGAGATTTAGCAGCAATAAAAAACATACGAGGCTCCATACTGAATCAAAAGTAAATTTTTGACTTCTTTCGCTAAACTGTTGGCCTACTTTAATGTGCTACTACTTTATGTTAGGTATGCATTTGAAAGACGTGTGATAAAAAAATATATGCAGTTTTGTGTTTAATATCACTGTTTCTTCAGTTCAAATGCCCTCAATCCCCAGTTGTTTCGAATAATCGATGCTCTACTTTATTTTATCTTTTTCTGCTCTTTCCACTTTTTCAGTAGACTTTTATGGGAAAAATATTGCAATATTTTATGTGGATTAATTGCTTTAGTTGTGGAAAATAACCATGTTGACTACACGCTCTTTAAAATTGACATTTCATGCTTAATTTATGTGGTGTAGATTCGAAAACTAAAGAATTGTATTGCACCTAATGTTACTCCTCAAATAATATTTCAATGTAAAGAAATTACTTATCAGTTATCATTTTTGATATAAGGAATGAAAGTTATTTTTAAAATAAACTTTAAAAATATGTATGCGGAAGACAAGTGGATGGAAGAGCTTAAAATTTTCACCTAGTTCTTTAAATTTTATACACAGTCAAAAGGTGACTGAATAAGTTGCCTTTTAAAATTTTATACATAAATCCAACGAAAATTAGAAATGCTTACCAAAAGCAGTTGTATCTTAACTCCAGACAGATTTTATATGCTTAGAGGTAGCAAAATTAATAGGCTTTTGAAGAATTACCTGAACTACCCTCTGTTATTGTGTTTAAAACTAAAGCACTTGGAAAAGGGAATTGAATCAAACATAAATATTAAATAATCGCATTTAGTGAAGAGATTTACCATGTGTATATTTGTCGAAAACTCTTTACTAATTCCTTTTCCTTACAATGTTTTCAGTTATTAGTTCCATGTAATTGAATTTTTTATTGATGAACAATCTGGGGGGGGGGGGCATCTGCTTAAACAGAAGGTGACAGGCTTAGCAACCTCAATTCTTTCAAATATGTTCCATGCATGGAGCTGGTATTATTAAATCTATGAAGCCTCGAAAAGAGAGATTAGTGCCAACTAATGCATCATGGCCACAGTTGTAACTCGGACATCGGTGACCTGATGGCTGTCTTGGCTTCAGGTCGTAGATTCACGAGCTGATTCTGCCGCATCTATGGGCTTGGTGCAGGTTAAATCCTTTAGGATGGAACATTCTTCCATTGATGCATTGTAGCAGTATCAAGAAAAAAACTACAGACTCGGATGTCATTCGTACCATCTGTCCTCTATTCAGCTTCAAAATGCTTCTGAAATTCAGCTAATCTAATCAAAATTATCAGCAAATCTCCTACTTTACATTTTTTTATTATAAACTTCATATGGTTTTGAATTTTGTACTAATTATAATAGTTTCAAATATATTGTTTATTTAAATGCTTTATCATGCTGTAAAACTTATCTATAAACTTGTGCTTTAAGAAAATATGCAATGCATTCATGGCAGGTACTGTGAACTATTTCAGATGACGTTAATCGCACTGCCCATTATGGAAAGGTTGGGAAAAGGTGTCATCCTCAATGTCTCGTCTCTTAGTGCATTGTCTCCTGTTCCTTTGTTAACCATGTACAGTGCCAGCAAGGTAAGGGATTTTTTTCTGGTATGCAGTATGAAGAGCAGGATGTGAATAATATTCCATATTTATAATTTTGTTCTTGATCCTCTAATTATTTCAGAGATTTAGTAAAAATATATGTAAATAATGGATGCATTTTTTAGATACGAGTAATGTTGTTTATAATATGCCCTTTATTCTATAAAAGAAATTATATTGTGATTCAACTGCATAGTAATGCATGGATATTGTAATTAATAATTACTAGCAGTACGCGCACGGCATTGCCCGTGGAATCGGGACTTCAACAAAATAAAAAAAAGCCCACATACAATTACATAAATGAAAGTTTTAAAAACGAAATCAAAACAGAAATATATATATTATTGAGTTGGTCCGCCTCTTTTTCCTCTCGACTGAGTACCGTTAAATCCAAACAATGTTAAAAAATTACAATCTGATATTTATTACACAGCAAGCAAGTATGAAAGGCAAAGAAATAAGTTAAGACACGCTTAAAAATAATAATCGAAGTCGTCAAATAAATAAATCATCTCCTCACAGAACGCGAAAGTAATGACGTCACCCTGGCCCGTCAGCCAATGAAATTGCCCGCAACGTTCCTGAGAGCTATCGCGGGCGGAAGCTTCCCTAGAGGAAAAATATCGTTCAACTACCAGGAAAAAATTAATTTAAAAAAAACGAAAACAGATATTTTAACCATTCTTGTTTTAAATCCAACAGAACCGTTGCAGTTATAAGCTGAAAAATTTTATTTTTGAAAAGTGACTATTTTTAAAAAAATTCCCAAAATTCAGTAAATTACGTTAGAAATTCGAAACTAACTTCATTAGAATAGAAATAGTCTGCTCTTTCCAATGGTCTATCTATTTTTTTCGTACAATTATTCAAAACCATTCTATTGAGAAATTAGTGCGAAAAATCAACCAAAACAACACAAAACATTAAATAAAAATTTTTCTAGATTAAATTTTAAAATTTCGGCTTCGAGGTGCATTGAGTCACCATTACGACTACCTGTGTGCCAAATTTCATAGCTGTAAGTGCGATAGATTCGTCTGGACATCGCAGACACACACATACACGCGAACATTGCCTTTTATAAGTATAGATGAATATTAGTTGTTCATTCCTTAACCCTCTGAGTAGTAGAATCAGCTTTTTCCATTTTTCATGCTCAGTTTTAAGCAGTGACCTATCTATGGGGAGCAGAGGGGGCGGTCCACCCTGGTCAGCATTTCGGAAGGGGATATTCCGGAAGGCATTTTTATAACTAAGAGGAGCAGTGGCACTAGCTCAATCATTGTGTACATAGAAAAAAGAAAATTAATGATATTAATTCATATTTTCCAGTTTTTGACCGTAAATTATGAATATAC
Organism: Araneus ventricosus; assembly: GCA_013235015.1. Classification (NCBI taxonomy): domain Eukaryota; kingdom Metazoa; phylum Arthropoda; class Arachnida; order Araneae; family Araneidae; genus Araneus; species Araneus ventricosus. Next base: position 224,069 of record BGPR01001635.1, on the reverse strand, counting down.
AAACGAAAGACTGGTGGTGGACACATGATTTTGGAAACTTTCTGCCGAAATCGAGGGTATCAAACACAAATTGTTACTAATAAAATGTTTTTTCCAGGATTTTTTTTATTTTTATTTTGAGGTTTTTACACTCTGTAATTTGTAGAGGAAGAGCGGAAATAGTTACTGTTACGCCACTGATTTTAAAGCAGATATCTGGTATATTTTCTTAAACATTCACAGATAAAGTTTTCTCAAGATTTCAGGATGTGATTAAATACAGAAACGTTCGGTTCATTCATTTTAAAAGCTAATTTTTCTAACCTGAAAGCTAAAAGATCAAAATAGTTGGGTGCTTGGAAGGTTAAATGATAAAATACATTACACTTTTCTACTAGCTAGAAAGTGGTTATCACCAAGCATAAATTTCATTGTAAACTATCACTTATTTGTTACTGTTCCAGTTGTCATAATTTGCAGAAGTGTACAACTACAGATTTTTTCTGAAACCAAATAAAAAAAATTGGATAATTTTTTCACCGACATCATGATTAAATCTATTGAGGATTTTTGTTGGGTTGTTTTGCTTAGACTAGATATCTGTCTCATGGAGTGGTAACATTGCAGTTGTTTTGGATTTTTCCCTTTGTGTGTGTGTATTGGGACGACAGTGTCTTTTTTTATTATTTGGGAAGTATGCGAATTATTTTTGTTAGCTGAAAAATCTAGTTGATTGGCAGCTTTCTGATAAGGCAATGAAAGGTTGCTAAACTTGACTATTTGGCGTGCATTTTTAAAAACATTTCTTGCTTATTTCGTTCACTGGTGAGCTAATGGAAAATAAATGCTTTTATTGTTATTATTTTGTAGTACGTATGGTTATTTTTATTGCAAAACTAGTACCTCTAGAAGTGTATCAATATTAATATAAATAAAAGTCATTGTGGGTATGTATGTGTGTATTTTTCCACATCTCCTCCTAAATTACTGTAGCAATTTCAACTAAACTTTGCACACTTATTATTTAAGGCAAGAGGAAGATTATTGTCAACTTTTCAAAGTCCAAAAGTTAATTAAACAGTCAGTTAATTAGAAATTAACTCAAACCGTTTTTCCGTATTAACTTCGGAGCAAATTATCCCCCCAAAAATATTTTTATGCCATCTTAAAGTTCAAAATTTTACCTTTTCAATGATATCAATTTTATATCTGTGAAATGTTTCCTTCAACTTTTATTAATTTTTCAAAATTTAATAAATAAGTTATTACAGCAGACGATTCTTAAATAAAGCAAATTTAATGATACTTCGTTGCTAGGCAATTTCTTTTTATTTCTGTAAATATTTTTAAAAAAGTGAAAGATCATTGTCAACTTTAAAAGTCCCAAAAGTTAATTAAATTTTTTAAAATTAAAAATTAAGCAAGATTTGTGATATATTTCGAAAGTGCTATGTTACAATAACTATTTTTATACTATATTAAAGTTTAAAAAATAGCTTTTCAGTGACATAAATTTCATTTGCGTTCAAAATTGTTGCTTTCATTTCAATAATTAAAAAAAAAATTCACTTGTGTATAAAATTCACAATTTGTGGCAATGTATTTTTTATTCTTAAAGAACAAAAATACATATGAAGAGCTGTTTCTAGAACATATAAACAAAATTCTGGAAGAATACTAAAGAAAAGTTTAAAAGCAGATGATTCATAATTTATATCGGGAACAACTACTGATCTCGTTTATTTTGACGCTTTTTATTAATGAACATGTAACTATTTAATCAATTGACCCAAAGCACCCTTCAAAATCCTTCTAATACTTCACTACTTATGAACGAAATTTGAAGTAAAAATGTTTCAGACGATAAAGGAATTTTTGTATTATAATTTTCTATACAAAAAAAGGTTTTTCATGAAAAATATTAGAAATAAAAGTGTTTTAAATCCCAAGCAACGCCAGGCATAACAGAGAATAAGTACTTAAAATTCCAATGTATTTAACACAAATTCATTACTGATAAGTTCAGATTTCTAATACTCTATGTCAGGGGTTTCAATGCTAACATAGATTTAATAAGAAAAAGAAAAGAAAAACGTTTGGTAAGTCAAAAACCAATAAAAGTTTTCAGATAATTTTCTTCAAAATTTAATGACTTAATAATTTTTAATAATTTAATTGTTTTGAATATAAAATTTTTACTTTATTGTTGTAACTTTTTGTTCTAATCTTATGAAAAATCTTGAATGTGTTTTAGGTCTATGTGAATTTCTTTTCCAAGGCGACACAGGAAGAGTACCAAAAGAAAGGAATTATTATTCAGGTAATTTCTCAGTAGTTGTTCTGAGAATCCAAAGTGGATAAGTCCATTTTTTTATGTCTTCTGATTTTTGTAAATTTTTATGGAATTAATAACATTATCTTCAGTTATTAAAAGATTCATTCATTGCTTCATTCGAAGACTTTATATACTTTCACCAATCAAATTAATAAACCAAAAATATTAAAATTTATTGAATTAAAAATAATGAATTTTCTCATTTTTTTTTTTTTTTCTGTACTTATCTGCAATGGCTTCTGAATGACTCAAATGACAGTAAGGTGACTTCAAAAGTTTTTGAGAAATATCTAATAGTAGAAAATGAATATAGTTTTCTCTTGTTGAAAAATGTTTTGTTGATATTTCGCACCTAATTCAAATTCTTCAGAAATGTTATTGGTCATGATGGCTCAGTGGCAAATTTTTCACAATGGATCGCAGATTTGAGACTTGATTCCTTGAAGATCCACCATCTATGTGAACTTGGTGCACATGAAATATTTCATTATGGGTCAGATGTCTTCACACGGTGGGGCATGGGTAGGTTCAAGTATCATCTGTCCACGATTCAAAATTACCAAATCTATCCCCAAATGACCCTCATACACTGGAGTAAGAAATTAAGGAAAATTTCATAAAATGCGAGAAATTTGCAATTAACACGAAAACTATGCTTCGAAATCAGTTCTGGAGAATTGTGTGACATTCAATCGAGTATCATACACATTTTGCAGTGAAGAGTCGGTCACGCGAGCAATTAGGGGGACCACCAGAAAGGGATGAAAGCGAAAATGGAGTTTGACCCATCCTGTTTCACAGAAAGCTGATAACGAGATGTAACTTGAATCGAAGGTTATGGTTTAATGTGCATAATATTTACATGCATTTTCGTAAACATAGCACAAATATTCGGGAAAATATAAAGGTTTTCTTTAAAAATCCCAAATTTTTCCGCATGTGTTTTGCTTATACATGCAGAGTTTTCATTCAAATTATACGAAATTTGCAGAACACTTGACAATATGTTTCAGAAGTATTGTATTAAAATCTCAAGTAAATATGTTGAATATTAGAGGAAATATGAGTGTTTGTACTAAAAACTTTTTTACTGCGCATGTGCGAGACGCAGCGGAATTTTTCTTTCATAAATTCAAATCCAGATATATACAGCAACTTTAAAAAAAATTCCAGTTGAATCCCATTAAAATTCAGCGGATATCGGCATTTCAGTGAGATGAATTTCAATTTCTCTTGAAGAGAAGCTAAATGATGATGGTTCTTGCACAAACTGATATTTTCTAAACTTGAATATTCGAATGGCATTCGAAGAAATGCAATTTAAATACTGTATTTAATTTATAAGTGTACATGATGGTGGTATTCATGATATTCATTTTTTTCTAAAATCAATGTTACTGTTCGAAGATTCAAATTTAAAAAATATTAGTTTGTACAAGAACCCTCATAACTTAGCTTTTCTCAAAGAGAAATTTAAATTCACCTCACTGAAATGCTGACAGGTTTTTGAATTTTAGCGGGATTCAACTGGAAGTTTTTTAAAAGTTGCTTTATATATCTGGCTTTGAAGTTATGAAAGAAAAATTCTGCTGCGTCTCGCACATGCACAGTAAAAAATTATTTAGTACAAACGCTCATATTTCCTGTAATATTCAATGTATTTACTTCAAAGTTTACTACAATACTTCTGTAGCATATTGTCAAGTGTTCTGCAAATTTAGAATAATTTGAATGAAATCCGCATGTTATGATCAAAACACATGTGGAAAAATTTGGGATTTTTTAAAGAAACATTTATATCTTCCCGAATATTTGTGCTATGCTTACGAAAATGCATGTAAATATTATGCATATTAAACCATAACCTTCGATTCAAGTTACATCTCGTTATCAGCTTTCTGTGAAACAGGATGGGTCAAACTCCATTTTCGCCTTCATCCCTCTCTGGTGGGGCCCCCCGCCCCGAATTGCCCTCGTGACCAAATCTTGACTGAAAAATGTGTATGATACTCGATTAAATGTCACACAATTCGCCAGAACTGATTTCGAAGCATAGTTCCGTATTAATTGCAAATTTCTCGCATTTTACGAAATTTTCCTTAATTTTTTACACCAGTGTATAAATTCACATGAAACGCCTTACACGCTTTTGGTTAGGCTGGCTTGGGCAGGTTTTTTACATATAACTTCTCAATTAGACATTAATCTAACTAAACTCAAAACTGGAATTTGAATTTCTGTGGACCCAATTAACATTTTAACAGCTGGCAATTTTTTTCTGTATAAAATCCAAGTTTATTTTTAATTGCTCTTTATATGCAATGGTTATGAATAAGTCCAAATATTTTTACAATGAAGCAAATTGCTATTTATCTGTACGTTATAACAGAAATAATCGACCAAATTGTATGGAATACTGAAAATACTGAATAAAATTTCTATTGCTGGAAGGAAGAAAGTTAAAAAAATTGCCAAATATTGAAAATGAATTAGATTAACCCTTTGCAGTCAATGCCTCCACAGTGGCAGCATTCACAAGTTGTTGTAGATGTCAGTTTTGTTTTGTTTTAGACCCATACCGACCAGCCCACCCTAAAACAAACAAAAAAAAAAAAAAAACTTCTACAATGACTTGCGAATGCCGCTATTGTGGCGTCATCGACCACAAAGGGTTAATTATTTAAACTAAGTATCAAAGGTATTATTTTGCAGTATTTAATTTTTTTCAGCATTTTGATATTTTCCCTAAACACATTAAAATTTGTTTCTAATATTTTTGAAATCATTGTAATGAGATTTTTCTAAACAAACTTTTATATTCTAGTCTGTGCTTCCTGGCTTTGTGTCTACTAACATGTCCAAAATGAGACCCAGTTTCACTACTTGCACTCCTGAGGCTTTTGTAAAGTGGGCTCTGAAGACAGTTGGAGTGGAATCTCAAACCTACGGTTACCCGGTCCACAAACTTCAGGTATGTGTTCTCAATTTCTTGAGACTGATACTGGAACTTCTGAATTTTGTTGATAAAGAACAAAATCATAGTTTATCCATTGTTATCAAGAAAATAATTGCTGGGTGACTGTTTTCTAATTTTGTTGTCTTCTGCGTGAACAACAGCTTGTGGCCTTGTAAGTTTGTTAATTAAAAAGATAATTTTAAATTTTATTATTCAATACACTTTGAACTTTCTAGCAATTTTTACTTTCTTGAATACAAAGTATTCATAGAGAAAATGGTGTAAGCAGCAAAAAATTCAGTCGTAAGATTTTGATGAATTTTGACCTACTTGCATTCAAGAAACCCATTTTTGGGATTAAATCTCTTATTTTGCATGTTAATATGGTAACTCAAAAACTCAGTAAGCTAGATGGATGGAATTTGGCATGTGGACCTTACACTAAAAATCTAGATTTGCATCAAATTTTGGATAGAATCCATCAATACTAAAGAGCCGCTTTTTCTAAACACATGTTAAGTTTTCTTTGCTGTCATATGAAACTACACAAAAAGGGCAGTATTTACAAAGACTTTTTAATATGCATGTTGCCATTCATATAGATTGAACATGTTATATATATTTTTAAATTATTGCATTTACTTACCTGCACATTGCCATTGATGTCCAAGAAAAATACATGGTGGTTTAAATATGACCTGGACTGATTTTTTAAAAAAACAAACATTGTTTACAAATATTTACTTGCACATGTCAGTCTCTAATATACTCTCCTCCGAAGATAACACATTTTTTTCAACATTCTGGAGACGTCCTGAATGTCCTTTTTAAAAAGGCTTTTGGGTGGTAGCTTATCCATTCTCAAGCTGTCTGGACGATGACGTTGTCTGCAAACTGCTTGTCTTGCAACAGGTAGACCTCTCTGAAGCATTTGCATCACTGAAGCACACAAATCTTTGAAAGATATTCTTCCCCAAACTCTTGTTGTAGTCTTGGGCGAATTTCAGACTCCAGGACATTTTCTCCAATGAGGAATTTGATCATGTTGCATTGTGCCACTCTCCACATTCCAATCATATGATTGGTACATTATGGCCAAAACTTGCCCTTGTGCATTAAAACCCAAACTCACTCGCTCACTCACACTCCACAATGCCTTCTGTTCACTCATCACTCTAGTAACTCTCAGACAGTGTTGGACTGTTCTAACCTGGGCAGGATGGAGGTTCTCCACTCTCTCAAGGTCACACAGTCTGGCTTGCTTACAATTAAAGAATCCACATCCTATTTGAACCACATTATATTGCATATAGTTTTTAGTTCTTGTCTTTATTTGCAATCATGTTGCCCCAAATCTTTATTTATATTTATTTTATATTATCTTTATATTTACTTTATTAATGTTTACTTTAATCTTTATTTATATTTAATCTTTATCCAATACAATCTTTATTTACAGTCATGACCCATGAAGAGAAAATATTAAACATGTTTATTTATGTACAAGTTATCTTGCCTATGATTAAAACTATATATATATATTTTTTAATTTTGGAAATGAGAGTAAAAATAGCAAGGTAGTGAAACTGGCATAACTGATTAAATAATTTTTAAGGTGAGGTAAAAATAATTTTTCTTGGTTAATAGTTTCTGAAGGAATAAATACCTCACCTCGGAGAGTATCATTACAAAAAATTATTTTTAAAAAGAATGAATATGTTCTATCATCACCTGGTATATACCAGCAGAAGTGTGGTCAAAGCAAGTATTTGCTATAACACTTGTGATCAAAGCAAGTATGTGCTTTATAAAATTACTTTTTATTGGAATAGTAATAGAAATGAAATTTTTTTAAAAAAAAAACAGTTTTTAGAGACAGTCAGACTTTTATCCATGTCAAGACAACAATTGGTAGTGTAACTATCATTAGCCAAACAATATATGTTACATCTTTATGTAAAAGTACAGTAGCTTCTTGATTATCCAGCCTAACATTACCAGTGGAATAATTTACTCTGCCAAGATCTTCCAAATAGGCATCTTCTATAATCCTTCTACATGTCATGTTCATAACCCAAGTTAAGGCATGCAAAGTTTTGACTCTGTCATCTTAGGCCTGCCTTTTCACATTAGCATAACCGTTTATCAATCAACAATAAAATAAATTTAAATAATTTATATTAGAATTGATTCCGTATTTAATGTTATTATTTTAATTTAAAAGTGCATATATTCATACTGTACTTTGTACATGATTTTGTATGTATTGCAAATGCTTTTCTTATAATGTGTGCAATATTTTTATTCTTCAGCTTCCCTTTTCTGTAACACATTTTTTAAAAGTACAGTGCATAACAAACATTTATAAAGTACTGGCCTGAGCTAGGAGGTCAAGAAAATAGGAATAAGAGCAGGGTTTGGTATTAAAAGGTTTTTTTTATAGAATGGAGTGGGTAAAAAGTGAATATATTTATAGAACTCTGTCCTACCCTTTTACCACTTTAGGTCGTATAGTTGGGAATCCTCTTTTTTTTATTATTTAATTTCATGTGGAGAGCTTAAAATTGACTAAATATTTATTACTTTTTTTTTCAGGGTTATGTGCAAGAATTGCTCGTTGATTACATGCCGGAGAGCGTCAGCCTTGCCATTAACAGCAAAATGATGAATAACATTCGAAAACGTTATTATAGGAAATACGGATTAGTTGATGATGAGAAAAAGAGCTCATCGAAACATAAATGAACTCTTCCATCCTATTAGCATTTATTTAAATTATACTTACTTTTTCTTTCTTGTTTTCATTGTGTTGCATGCAATTTCAGAATACTTAAAAGCAATGTGGGGATATATCTTGTTCGGAGTTTCAACTACGTATTTTGATACTTTTTATTTTTGCATATATCAATAAATGTTACCATCTGAACTCGTGTCTTTAATGTGTCTCATTACCTTGCAATACGTCAAATACAGAAATTGAAACCATTTTTATAATTCATTGGGGTAATAAAAATGAGCTTCCCTTTTGATCCTAAATAATTTTGGTGCTTATTTATTTGGATGAAAACAAACTAATATTTAAAAATTATTATGTACATCTAAAGATTAGACAACCAAAAAAATTGTGCTCATATGAACTCTAAGACTGTTTATCTAATGAAAAGCTTTTTAAATAGCTTGCATTATCTATCTTGTGTGGCTCACTCTTCATTCTTAATAGGGTTAGGTGAAATTTTATCAACCTGATACTTGATATCAGGTATGCAAAAGTATAAGGTACACTAAACTAATATAGACAAAAAGTATCAGGTAGTTGGTATCGGTTCTTGGACTCATTTGTTACCAATAGGTAATCTTCTCAGCCTCATTCCTTAGGTCGGTGATACAGTATCAACCTGATACAAAGTATCAGACTGATATAGTTCCATGTTGGGATGGCTTGGCGTTTTAAGTAGAGGTATTGATGATGATGTGCAAATGGCTTAGGTTTTGACAATCACAGACAGGTGGGGGAGACGAAGAAAGGATTTTTGTTATAGTTAGTGTATTGGGAGGTGAGGATTCTTGAGCTGGAATTGATATTTAGTGCATTAGTTTTGTGAAAAAGACTTGATAGGATTATAGCTTTGTACATTATTGCAGGAACATCTTGACTGATAAAAATTGTTGCTGTAGGCAAAGTAAGCAACTGTCTAAGGACCCTCCCCAATATTTTGTTTGTGATATTTTGAGGTTAATTTCTATGCTTATATTTTATTTACTAGGACAATGTACTCGAACTTATTCGAATTAGCATCAAGAATTGCTTAAATTTCTGAATATTTTCCTACTGTCATAAAATAAATAAACTGTATCTACAGTAGGGAAAGAAGAGTTGAGTTAGTGAGGTTTGCCACTTTGCATGAATTGAAAAGTTTTATTTTACTACGCTTTTTGCTTGCATGTTAATTTTGGAAATTCTTCACGGAGATAGAAACAAACTCTCTCCTGAAAATGACTTGGAAATAAGTGTTTTGCAATTTCAGTTCTTAGTATCTTTGTGATTTAAAGTTGTGGGGCCGGAAAGGGGCGGGCTACAGGGGATTAATTCAGCCCACATATCCCATTACAAATAAACAATCGTCATTTGAATTCCCTATAAAGTATGGACCTCTGGATAGTTTAGTTACAGTCAAAACACCAAATTATAACTGAACCCTCAACGGACAGACTCAAAAACGAGTTCCTATTAACCCATTCATATCTTATACCGATTCAAAAAAATGTTCCAACATGCAGATACTACTTCTATAATAGACTTTTTTAAAACTATAATTTTTCATTGTAATAGTAGGTAAATAAAGTATTAAATAATATATAACTAAATTTATCTTTTTTACTCATTTGCTAAATCCCACACGGTGAAAAGATGTTATTTTTGGTTGGAAAGATTTTCGATTTTACCCTTACAACTCATCAATTTGTTTTATCCACTATTATGCGGCTAGGTTACAAACTGTTCGGAGATGTTTCTGGCAAAAAAATTAGTTCAAAACACATTGTAACTGCTTTTTTAGCATCACAATTAGAAGCCCTAGTTCGTCTGTTCTTCCTCCATGATCATAAGACGAATCTGAATGAGGATTGTTTTCTTCATTTACTAATTCCACGCTACTTCCCTCATTTCACTTCTAGCATGCTAGAAAGTCCCCTCTCCCTGGTTGAAGCCATGACCCAGGTGTCCTGGGGGAGAGGGGAAGTGAAAAGCATAAAGGAACCTTGCCTTGTTCCTTTGTCCACTTATGGGGGTGATGACTCAACAACAATTTAATATGCAGGAATAGAGTCTCTAGACAGAGTATTTTCATGCAAGGGACTCTTGTAGAGTTGGATTCTTGAGCAATTAGAGGAAAGATATGATCCCTATGGTAAAATAGGAAGTTTGAAGTTTTAGAAATTTTCAGTTGATTCTGAAGTGTGATAATACATTATTAACTAGGAGCTTCAGTTGGGACCTGTAAAGCGTGTTATATCCACGGGTTCCTCTATATTTGCGGTTCCGACTGTATAATGTCCCAATTTTGAAGCAACACGAGGGCTATTTTGGGACGGACGTGTGTTGAACTGTGTCAGGTGACGGACGACACCTGAGCTGTGCACTCTTCCAAACTGCTTCCCCTACCACCAGTGGAGGCCATTTGGCCCCCCCTACATGCTGATTTAGCATGAGCATAGGCCCACTACACGTCGACTTGTGGAATCTGGTTTCAGACTTAGACCCTCAGCCCCAGCAGGAAACCTTACTCAAGCCGATCTGGGATGGATCCACTCAAAGGTTGAGAGAAACATAGTTTGATATTTTCAAGTTTAGCTGGAGTTGGACAGTATACGTGAGGACATGTAAAACATTGAAAACACAAAGGAAAGGGACTTGGAGGCAGATGCTTCCCATACATCAAATGTGATTTCTCGTTTCAAATCACATCAATGCAAAACTCAGCGTTCTCTTCCACTCTGACCAGAAGCGGGAAAAAATCTCCCTGATTCAGCAGTTTTGTACAAAGAGGGCGCTAATCGGTTGGACTGAGCCATGCTATCCCACCGGCAACTGGACATTCACCATCGCAGTCACATCTGTCAGTGCATTTGGAAGGCTCTGTAGCAGACCTGTTCCTTTTCACTCATTAAGAATTTGGTGGGCCATTCTGCACGGGTCAGGCACTGTGCCAACTGGAACATCACCTGGGCAATTGTCCCCCAAGCTACTGCGTCTACCTCCCCTTGCCATTTTCAAGAAGCAGGGACCCTACTCCTGATCTCCCAGGAATGACTCCCACCCCATTGCAGAAAATATGTGTACGAGCAACTTAATTGGGTTACAATTGAAGGATATTTTTATACATCTTCTGGCGTTAGAGAAATGTTTTTTGTTATGCAATAGGGAGTTATTAAGGAAGAAAACACCAAAAAATTTCGCAATCTATTTTTAATTAATTAATATTCAACATTAAATTTAGAAAAGGGCTCGAGTGCTTTCTTCCACCCTCAAAGTATGTTTGTGTCCAAATTTAACCACAGCCCTGTAGGCTGCCAGCACACCACCCATTCTCTTTATTAATGAGTAGAGATAACCTATGTATTAATATATTTATTTATAATTAGACATTAAAATCTAGGGTAAAAGAACCCGTGTAATATTTAAAATCGTCACTCTCAATAGCTTATAATCTGGATTCGATTAAAATAAGATTATTTTTTATTTATTACCGTTTTATTTACCCGTATGTTTAGTGTAGTTAATAATTTTTAGGCATTCGTTTAATCTCAATAAAAAAATAGAAACCAGAAAACACAAATTACAGAAGAGATGAAATTTCAGAGAATATTGGCGACATTTTGAAATCCAGCGAAAGTTTCTTAAAATTTTAAGAAACAAGATAATAGTCAGTTGAATTATACTTTGTATTTCAAAAATATACTTTTATTGCTTTAAGATGTTGGTTTTCATCCAAACATTACTATATTACATACGGATATCGGACGGATCAGGATAAGGTGGGGGTGGAAAGAAAAAATTGAACAATTTCCTTTTAGACACCAGACTTGCCTTTAGGGAGAGGGTTTTAAATAAAAAAAAAACAAAATGTAAATATTAAAATATCTACCCATCGTTGAACTTTAAGGTAAAAGCAATTGGTAAGGAGAGTTTTGCAATATGTAAATGTGGATATGTTTTATTTTTTAAATTTGAGCGAAAGGATTCAAGGTAAGAGTATGCTTGCAGAGTAGTGTAGTAGCATATACAGGAAGATACAGTGGAGACCTCGCTAATCGAACACCAGGGTCAAAATTTGGGATAATCAGCTGTCTTGTTTTAATTTTCCAGAAAAATTTTGTACTAAAAAATGAAGGAAGAAATAATTACGAATCAGAAACAAAGCTGAAAATGTTACAGTCATGGAAGTCGCTGTAGTACAGGTCTTAGGGCCAGCACTTTTAACACAAATCCACCAGGGCAGGCAGAAACCGCTTCTCAGGCATTTGAACCACAGTTTGTTAGCCCTCAAAGCGAACAACAGGGCATAGACAAATAAAACATCATGCCTACAAGTTAGGCGTAATGAATAACTAGACAATCAGGTTCAAACTCATAGTAACATGTCGAAAACAAGGCTTTGCTGATTTTCAGGACAAACCATTTGTACCGTGTTACTACATGGATTACTAGAAAATATGGTGGGACCTGAAAGAAGACTGAAGCTTTGGTGGTTTATTTCAAGAAAAGGCCGACTCTCTGGAATCCAATAAATTACTAATTATACAAAAAAACTTTAAAGTTATGCTACAATTTGACAATGGCTAAGACGCATACGTAGTAATAATGTAATTTTTTTTTTATTTTAATTTTTATTGAAGTAAAGGTGAATGCTCCAGTTTTTATACATTAAGGAGAAAATTGAGATTTTCACAGTGAATAGCTAGCTCAAAGTTTTTCAGTATTCTTTATTAACTTTTATTGCCTGTAAAAAAAGTCTTTCTCTGGAAAATATATATTTTGAATTATGGAATTTTTTAAATAATATATCTTAATTTATTTTCGTTTGTACATATATATCATAATATATAACAGGCATTTCACTTAAATAATAAGCAGAATAAAGCGTTTTTTATACAGTATATTTTTATTACATTTTCTTTATAACAAGTTTTCATTACATATCCAGAATATTTGATTATCTCAATTTGAACAAAGTTTATTATTTTGTTCAGTAAATTTCTAATTCTTATAGGGAAATATATAATTGCACTTCAATTTAGATAGTATGCACTTGGTACATGGAACTATAATTCAGATACTTTGCGCTATAATTCGACTTCTTTGCACTATAATTCGGATTCAATGCACTATATTTAGAATACTTTGCACTATAATTCGGCTACTTTTCCCTATAATTTGAATACTTTTCACTATAATTCGAATACGTTGCACTATAATTCTAATACGTTGCACTATAATTCGAATGCTTTGCACTCAAAATCAATTTTTATGGCAAAGTTTCAAGAATTTTAAATTGGACAGATTGCTTACTCAAAAAAAAGGAAATAAAAAATATAGATATTATAAAAAAGTTTATTACAAAAATGAAAAAGGTTTTAAAATGTATAAAGCACGAGTGAAAGTTACTTTAGGTACAAAATAAACACACATAATTGAGAATACAGAACTTATAAAAAAGTAATATAATACTACACAATACTTATTGTATTAAAAGAGCATTCTTGGCTTCAGTGGGCCGACCTCTCTTGCGTTTCTGCCCATGAGGTAAACATTTAGATTCGTTTCACGCTTTCTCTTGCCCCATACGTATTAAGATGCCTAAGCTATGTTTACGAATATATTTTTTTGCAAAAACAGGACACGAGTATGTGGAAACAGAACCGTAACTGCCAGAGGTAGATACTGTCACTTTCCATACACATTTATTGTATTCAGTTTTATGTTCATCATATGAGGTCCATATGAGATATGCCCGTTCATGTGAATGGACCCCACTTATGCTTTTATATTCTGTTTCACCTGTAAAGATGGCAATTAAAAAACAGATCGGTTTCCATTTTTTTCTTTTAAAATTTTGATTTCTAATTTTGCCCACTGATTTGGTTTCGTCCAAATCTATGTGGGAACTTGCAAACCATTTCACATACGGTTTCATGCAAAATGGTTTGTAATTCGAGTTAACTGGATCACGTTCATTTGACAATTTTTTTCACAATCGCATTTTTAAACACAAGGAACTGACCAACAGGGAAATGCTCACGAAATGTATGTTCCTTTTTTTATCACTACATTGGTTGCCTCTAATCCATTAATGGTAATGGGAAAATAATTCCTAGCACCTATATATCAATAACGATTTCTCGTAAGGTATCCGATTTAGAGTATTCTGTGAATATTGTGATATTCACATAATTTTATTCCTTTCATCTCTTTAAAAATAATGCACTAATTATGTTGAAGGTATCGTTATCAGAGCATAAATGAAGACATTCAATATTTTTTTTTCATCTTTGTCTTTAATGCCACGCAGTTTGCATGTTAACTACATGTAAATAGCACGTCAATCGTCGGAAGGGAAGGACAAAAGCAGCTTTGAAGCTATTAGTTATTACACTGCTGGCAACAGTCAATAAAATTTTAAGATTCCACTCAGTTTCATTTATTTTATAGAATGAGTCTTTCACACAATTAAATGGTTCTTCCGCTGGTGTGGTGCGAAAGTTTGGGTAGGGGGTGCCAGCTCAGGTATCGTCCTCGTCATCTGACCTCGTTTGAAAGTTAGTAGCTCCGTCCAAAAGTAGTCCTCGTGTTACTTCAAAACGGGTCGTTAATATAACTAAACTAAACACAATGGATTTAAATTCATACCTTCAAAAGTGCTGTTACTTTGAGTTTAGTTAATTAGTTTATTTTAATTAATGTCCTATTTTTGAAGCAAAACGAGGCTATTTTGGGGCGGACCTAGTCATTTTGAACCGTTGGCAGGTGACAAGGACAACACCTGAGCTGGCAACCCTCTTCAAGCTTCCGCACCACACCAGCGGGAGACGTTTGGCTCCATGCGTATGATTTTATGTTCAACAGGTCCATTACACGGCGGCTCTGTATTGGAATTGGGTCTCCAACATGGAGCCTTCGGCTCCGAAGCCGGCACTTTAACTCTAGGCCACCGCGGCCTCAATTCAGTTTGAAAAGATACAAAAAAGAGGTATAGAAACAGTGACATTGTTGCAAAATAAGCAGTGCCGAGACGCTCTAACCTGGTGGCAAAAATCGCGCTGTTTTAAGGACATTTTTACAATTTTTCTTGTTTATTTCTCGTGAAAAAAGCAGTGCCAGAACGCTGTTCCGACGCCACTACACCCCTAGAGAGAAGCAACGACGCACGAATCACGACAATGTACGGCGCATAGCCATATTATCAAATGGGAAATATATAATTGCACTTCAATTTAGATAGTATGCACTTGGTACATGGAACTATAATTCGGATACTTTGCACTATAATTCGAATACTTTGCACTATATATTTGATACTTTACACTTGGGTCATGGAACTATAATTCGAATACATTGCACTATAATTCGAATATTTTACACTATAATTCGAATACTTTATACTATAATTCGAATACTTTGCACTATAAATTTATACTTTACACTTGATTCATGGAACTATATTTTGAATACTTTACACTATAATTCGAATACTTTGAGCTATAATTCGAATACCTTGCACTATAAATTTGATACTTTGCCCTATAAATTTTTCACTTTGTACACGGAACTATAAATTGAATACTTTGCACTCAAACTCAATTTTTAAGACATAGTATCAAAAATTTTAAATTGGGCAGATTGCTAACTCAAAAAAAGGAAATAAAAAATACAGATATTATAAAAAAGGTTATTACAAAAAATGAAAAAAAAGTTTAAAAATGTATAAAGCACGCGTAAAAGTTATTTTTAGCACAAAGTAAACAAACATAATTGAGAATAAACATATTATAAAAAATAATACAATACTAAACAATATTAATTGGATTAAAAGAGCATTTTTGGCTCTAATGGGCCGACCTCTCTTACGTTTCTGCCCAAGAGGTAAACATTTAGCTCGTTTGGCACTTTCTCTTGCCCTATAAATATTAACATGCGTAATCTATGTTTACAAATATTTTTTTTTTTGTAAAAACAGGACACGAGTATGTGGAAACAGAACCGTTACTGCCAGAGGCAGATACTGTCACTTTCCATACTCAGTTATTGTATTCAGTTTTATATTCATCAAAAAAGGTCCATATGAGATACGCCCTTTCATATGAATTTCTTCACTTCTGCATTTATATTCTGTTTCACCTGTAAAGATAGTAAATAAAACGCAGATTGGTTTCCGTTTCTTCCTAATAAAATTTCGACTTCTAATTTTTCCCACTGATTTGGTTTTGTCCAAGTCTTTGTGGGGACATGCAAACCATTTTAGATGAAGTTTCATTTAAAATGGTTTGTAATTCGGGTTAACTGGATCACGTTCATTTGACAATTTTTTCACAATCGCATTTTCACACATTTCAAGGAACTGACTAACAGCGAGACGCTTACGAAATGTATGTTCCTATTTTTATCAGCGCATTGGTTGCATCATTGTTGATTGCATCCATCATTGGTGATAGGAAAATAATTCCGAGTTCCTATATATCAGTAACGATTTCTGGTAAGCTATTCGATTTAAAGTATTCTGTGAATGTTACGATATTCACATCATTCTTTTTCCTCCTATTTCTTTAAAAATAATACACTATGTTAAAGGTATTATCATCAGAGCATAAATGAAGACATTCAATATCATTTCTTGTTTCATCTTTGTCTTTAATGCCACGCAGTTTGCCATCAATCTTTTTTTTACTACATGGAAATAGCACGTCAATCGTCGCGAGGGAAGTCCAAAACAGCTCTGAAGCCATTAGTTATTACACTGATGGCATCAGCCAATAAAATTTTCGGATTCCACTCAGTTTCATTTATTTATAGCATGAGTCTTTCACACGATCAAATGGTTCTTCCATTTGTGTGATGCGGAAGTTTGGAGAGGGGGTGCAAGCTCGGGTATCGTTCTCGTCATCTGACCGCGGTTGAAAACTAGTAGGTCCGTCCAAAAGTAGTCCTTGTATTGCTTCAAAACGGGACGTTAATATAACTTAATTAAACTAAACACAAACGGCGTATATTCTTCGACAGGAACATTCCATCTGGAATTACACCAATTAAATACATCTTTCATAGATATAGTTAGTTGGCGGTTCAAATGTTTGTTGTCTAAGTTTTGCCAGAACATTTTAATTAACAGAATTTAAAATTTTTCTGGTTCTTTCCAACCACGATTTTGGAATGCAGCTATTATTGCATTCAGTTTTCTCACACCATCTTCATATGGCTGGCGCACCATTTTTCTCGCCACCATGGACAGGCCTCGATTTCCATCCACGTGATTACTGTGCTTTATATAATGAAACAGCAGAACTTTCAAAATGGAACCATATTCCCGCAGGACATTAATTCTTTCTATATTCACCAGCTATGTGGCGATAAGTGATTTTGCATCCAGCTGAGCTATTGTGTGATGTAATTTTCTTCCACGTTTTATTTACCGCAAATTATTTACATAGTTTATTACCAATTCTGCTATTTCGTATTCCTTAGATAAAATCCAGAGTCGTGTTTTTTTTTGCGTGGGGTTTTTTTTTTTTTTTTCATTTATTTCCTCATCACTCTCGGAATGATACTCCAGTAAATCGCTTATATTTTATATGACTTCTAAAGCAAAAATACTCGAAAATGTTTTATTTTATTAAGATTTACATTTTTTTATAATTTAAATCAACTCACTCAGAAAGTCACAAAATATATAAGATGATCACATAATAGGGTAAAAATAATAAAGTTCAGTTTGATTATATTAACGTCCGTTTTGAAGCATCAAGAGGGCTATTTTGGGACGGACCTCGTCATTTTGAACCGCGGTCAGATGACGAGGACGACATCTGAGCTGGTAACACCCTCTCCAAGCTTCCGCACCACACCAGCGGGAGAACGTTTGTCTCCCTAAGTATGATTTAACGTGCAACAGGCCCAATATACGACGATTTTCAGAGGAATCGGGTTTCGAGCCTGGAACCCTCCGGCTCTGAGGCCGACACCTTATCACTAGGCGACCGCGGCCTCAGTTCAGTTTGAAAAGATACAAAAAAGAGGTATAGAAGCAGTGATGTAGTCGCAAAATAAGCATTGCCAGGGCTCTCTAACCTGGGTGACAAAAATCGCTCTGTTTTAAGGACATTTTCACAATTTTATCCTGAAAAAAAGCAGTGCCAGAACGGCGTTCCAGGTCCACTACACCCCTGTAGAGAAGAAACGATGTACGCTGCGCACGCACAAGTCGCGGCAATGTACGGCGCACAGCCATATTATAAATTAACCAGTGTTGTTAATTTAGCGGATAAAATTATCGGCTTTAGCTTATTCTAGGACTTTTTCCCTTCTGAGGTAGTAAATCCCCATAAACAAGGATGATTCCCCCTATTGGCAACACTCCAAATAATGCAATGTTGCACGACTGCAAAAACTACGTTTGTTTATTCAACATGGAAACATCCGTTTTATAGTGGAAAGTTATTAATGCAAGTGATAATATTTTTTCTGCAGTGCATCATATTTGTTCAAAGTTCAAATATTTTTTTTCATGCTGAATAATTTTAATTCTAGCGGAATAATTTTTTTTCGCGTGCAGTATATTTGTTATGAGTGCAAAATATTTTTATCAAAGTGAATTTGATCCAAATTAAAGTGCAAATAATTCCCACCCTTATCAAATTAACCATTGTTGCTAATTTGACGGATTAAATTTCCGCTTTGGCTTATTCTCGGACTTTTTCCCTTCTGAGATGGTAAATCCCCCAAAACAGGGATGATTTCCCCCTATTGGCAATACTCCAACCAATGCAATGTTGCCGGCTGCAAAAACTGCGCTATGTTTAGTTTATGCAAAGTAGAAACATCTCTTTTATAGTGGAAAGTAATTAATGTAAGTCATAATATTTCTTCTTGAGTGCATCATATTTGTTCAAAGTTCAAACATTTTTTTTTCATGCTGAATAAATTTAATTATAGTGGAATAATTTCTTTTCTCGTGCAATTTATTTGTTTTGAGTGCAAATTATTTTTATCAAAGTGAATTTCATCCAAATCAAAGTGCAAATAATTCCCACCCATTCTTATATTATAGCTACATTCAGCAAAAATTAAATAGTATGATTTTTGGGACAAATTAATGCACCTATTAGTTTGTATCTCTGGTTATTATACATAAATTAAGTCTTAAACGATATAAAATTTATTAAAAAAGAGGCTAGTACTATCCCATAAAAGCATTTCCATAGATAACCAATCTTTTGTAAATGTTCAAGATATTATGATGAGTCATCCAGAAGGTACATTTTCACAAAAAAACAGAGTTTCAGTGACACAGAAATTTTTTGGTGTGTAATTTGCCAAGTTTAATATTCATTAATCTTGCATTATAAGTATGCATTGAAGCCATGAATAAACAAATATGATGCATTCTATGTTTTATGCTATTCAAAAATGTACTACATTTAAATATTTTTTTTAATTTATTTTTTTGCTCTGGACCATTGTACTCTACAATGGTCCACTTATTACTTAAAAATAAATATTAAAAAAAGTATAGATAATTAATAAATTTAGAGTGTATTATAAATCTTAATATGTAGAGAATATGTATTCATTTTTTTAAAGCCAAAAACAAAAATAACTTGCATAAAAATTTATTGTTTTTAAAGGGCTGAATTTATATGCAAATACTTAAAGCATCCCTTTAGGAAATAAAAATAAAAATCCTCTTAAACCCTAAAGATAATTAATTTTAGAATTAATAGTTATTTCTGACAGTGTGACGATGAAAGATTGCAACACTTGCGAGTACTTGATACATGTTTATGCATTTAATTTTCTTGCAAGTTTCATGTTAAGGAAAAATGACCTAATCATATTGTTAATTACTAAAAAAGAGTTTGTTTAAGGTATAGGAATGCATCTTATTGGTTAATATCAAATTAGTGGCTAATTTGCTTGAGAAATGGATGCATTCTGTCCAAAACTGGTACAGTTTTTAAAAAATGGAGCATCTACCCTTTTATGTTTTTATTTACTATGCATACATTTCTTTAGGGATTTTTTTTTTGCCATTTTAACTATGTTGAATAAATTATATAAATAAAGCTGAAACACCAGTTTTTTAGTATGCTGTAGAAATCAAAACGATTGAAAATATTTTCTTGGAATTTGTTCGCAAATTCTATGTGTCGTCTGCACATTCACTATGATTAATTCTTGCATTTGATAATTACAGAGAGAATTACATCATCACCATTAAAGCTGTCTCAGCGTAAACCAAAATATTGGTATCCATGGCAGATAAACGCAACAGCAACAAACGACAAGTACGAAGTCCAACGCGGAAATGAAAGGACAGCGAAAATATAAACGACCCCAAAAAAAACTATTTCCATCGCCTAAAAGGCAATTACACATTGTAACTGTCATCCCTTTTTTGGGGGTTGTCAGATCGTAAAGAAGGGGCGTCAAACCCCCTTCAGTCAAGGACACATTGAAGGAGAAACCGTCCATCGAATACTTGCTCTCCCTTGGTGACGAAATGCTGACAAGTGTGCTATCGCCTTTATGGTTGGGAAGAGGGTCTTACAAGGTGAAGCATGGAGTGACCTCAGCGACAAATAGATTATTCTCGAAAATGCAACCCTTTTCTCGATATTACTGTTAGGGGCCGAGATCTAGGATTTTCATGAAAATTCTATGTGACGTCACGGCCTAACGGGGAGAGTATATAAGGCCGTGTTTGGACCACAACAGCGTCTTTATCGACTGGTTACTTCTCTTTGAAGCGCGAACGTCTTCGGAGTTCTATCCGCTGTGTGAACTAATCAGCTGGTGAGCTGAGCTGCTATTGTCTTTACTAGTTATTTGCTGACTGTTTCTGCTGTTAGATATCAAAGTGCTGAACTGTCATTACCTGTGAATTGTTGTCTATTTACATTGGTAATCTGAGCAAGGACTATTGTTTCCTGTACCTGTGTTACGTGTTTTCCTGCATATTTGTAAATAAACCTTCATTCTCCATTATCCTGCGTGTTGGACTGTTTACACCATATACCACAGAGAGACCTTTTGCAACAATAATTTAAAAGGAACATTTGATTTAGTATTTAAGAATGAACACAGCATCTTAATTAATGGAAACCAAATTTGTTATTTTCTTTTTGACATAAGGAACGCTGTTTTTAGAGCGCGAATCACTCCAGTTGAAGGTTACTACCCTCAACTTGTCTGCCTACTGCTCGACTGGACCGTGCGATTCACCGCTAGCTCTTTCCGTACTCTTTCACAGAGCAACTAAAATCAATACTCTACTACATTTAGCATATCAAAAGTATTTTACCGAATTTCCCGAGATCCGAATAGAAGTCAGTCCCAATTAGTTTGGATTTTTGGGGTTCTACTATCTCTGGCAAAAATGTTAGGTCGATATCTGCATTATTTTTTTTTTTTTTTTTGAAAAATTCAACTTTGTTGAAAAACCTGGGCCATCGAAATTGCCTATAAGTAATTTTTTAACTGTCAGGATTCGCGGAGCGAGAAACAATTCTATTAAAAAAAAAGAATTCTTCGCCATAAGATTTAATTTTGTTGTGTTAATTTTTTCGATAGTCGTTTTTGAATTAAGTTTTCTTTTATAATTTTTCATAAATGTTTTTTATGAATTTCGATATAAATAAAGCTAAAAATAATGTATGTTTATTTAATCCAAATTTATTCAGTAATTGGCACTTGAATTGTATTCCCTTTCACATTCATAATTTTACTTTATGCATTTATATTTTATGCGTGGCGGGTGATTATAGTTAAGCTGGAAATTCACGAAAAAACTGCTCCAAGTCATTTGGAGTGCTTCTCTTCAGATCGTTCCAATTTTCAGATCATCCTTTTAGGTGGGTCATTCACGGAGGTTCCAAACCGCACTACCGGTCGCTGCGATCCCTGCCTTCGAAACGCGACGCCCCGCCCGTGACTTACGTAAGCTTCGCAACGCTCCGCCCAGCTCGGATTTCCGAACTCCCCCTCCCACACGGCCTACAATTTACGGTTTTCGCTTTTGTGAGGGGGCTTCGCTCCCCTTCCCCGAGGGCATATTTCCATTCCCTACCCGATTTCGAGTATAGAGGAAAATCAGACAATTTCATTTGGTTAGTTGTTTCGAGACGTCATAACCGCTCTCGCTTAGAGTAGGAAACGGTTCTGTGTAACAGTAAATATAAAGACGCAACAGTCAACCGATTCGTCAAGTCACGAAAACGGAATTAGTTCGATTCTTCTATCTTCAGTCTTATTTTAACGTAGAGGAAAGTGGGATAAAACCGGGTAGCTAAGGTTTGAAGGCCAGTTGGAACTCAATTATTCGACATAGAGCTTGTCAAATTTTATTAAAATATCCTTTGTTTATCGGAGTACAATATATTATTCCAGAAAAGTCACAGTTTCATTTCTTTTCAGTCATTGATTTTTTTATTAAAAAAAAAAAGTCAAACTACCCGGTAAAGCTGGGTACACAGGTTAAAGTTATGAGAAATTAGGAAAATTCGATTTTCAGTGGAAAAGTAGCTGACATTTTTACTTTATATGACAATTTAAGAATATTAGTTACAAAATTCACATGTAAAACAGTCGTCTTCTTCTGTCGCGCCACTGCAATTTTCGAGGGCACAGCTAAGACAGTTTTTGCATTGTATTTACCCTTCTTATTCTCTATTTAAATCAGAAAATACAGCATTAAAATATAAGCAATCAAGGTCTGATATGTTTTTATCGTCTTAATCGGATGAATGATCAATACTGACTACCCCGGTCATAGGCCACTTGGAGTACCCGATTTTACCCCGAGTGTAGAGGTCATAACAAACGAAATAGAACCGCGCAATTATTGGACTAAATCCTTATTGTTTGATAGGGTATAAATCCTTAGTAAACGTATTATAAGCTGGACTAAATATAATTTTTATAACTGTAATGATTTTTAAGTAGTTATAGTTTAAAATCAAACGAGTATCATATAGTTGACGTCTTAAAACGAATAAATCTTCACAGATGCAGTGAATTTAACATTTACAACACACCACTGTGACTGCTCCTTTTTTTTGTCTAGAAGAGCGTAATTCAGTATCTGTATGCTAGATAGGAAAAATAATAGTGCCAGAATCAATGGTACCCGGTTTTTATCCCACTCTCCCCTATATCCTATTCTGATAGGTTTTTTATTCCTTACCGCATTTCGACGAGGGATGGAAATT
Source organism: Araneus ventricosus (assembly GCA_013235015.1). NCBI lineage: Eukaryota > Metazoa > Arthropoda > Arachnida > Araneae > Araneidae > Araneus > Araneus ventricosus. The sequence continues at coordinate 200,823 of BGPR01001635.1, read as the reverse complement.
CGACTTTAATCTTCGATCCTCTTTAGTATAATGTGTGCCCAAATGAAATAGAGACTACAGTTACATGTAAATAAATTTTAATAACAATATTCTAATTACAGTTCATGTGGAATAGTACAATTATAAATAATCGCCATTGACACTGATCCCAGCGCGTAGGAAGGGAGTGGATGGGTTCAGTGCAGAAACTGCTGGGTCAGGCAAACACACATTCTCGCCGTCTTTTGATTCTCTGGCAGATGCTTGGGCACCCACTGTGCACAAACTTTGCCATAACCAAGCTTTTTGTGGATTATGTGGATGCACAGTTCCTTTGCTTATCGACAGTTCAATAGCAATTTCACGTGCGGTGATCCGACGATTCTGCTGTATGAGCTCATCCACAGCCGAAATCGTGGCATTTTTGGTCACAACGTGCGCCTGCCCAGGGCGTGGGAAGTCTTTCATGTTTACGCGTCCCGCCTCATAACGCTGACACCACCGGAATATGGTGCACTGTGCGAGACACTGCTCTCCGTACACCTCTTTCATCCTGCGATTAAATTTGTGAAGCATGCTTCCCTTCTGCGAGAAGAAATTTTACAACTGCTATTTGTGCTGATCCGGAGGAATCCATCATACAACGAACTGCGGAAACAACTCTGCAAAAAGGAGGATATTGATGCGAAGCCGTTAACTACGCAGGTGCAACTGGGAAAACCACCACGCCATCTATCGGCTAGCACATTAACTCACTGGGATTTGATACAACGCCGATACAGCTAAAGTCTCTTTTTCATTTAGGCATACCTTATATTTTAACATGTACTCCAGTCTCACATATGCATTTGTTTGCCTTCTAACTTATTTCTCATTCCAATTTTCCGTTTAATAATATTTTGGATTATAAAGAATGTTCTTATACTTTAACGCATAAAGCATTTTACTGTTTTGCAAATTTACCAAACATTTTACTGAAAAAAAATTTAAGCAAATGAAATTATTTTATAATTAAAAATGCAGTTCGCAAAAAATAAAATATCTGTATCGTAGCAAGTTGTTTATAGCCTTTTTTTAGGATAAGTTTGTAAAACAACTACCCCGTTTCAGTATTGAAATTATCATGATGCAATTCCAGTATTTAACTGGGGTTTTTTCAATCTATACTTATAAAAGGCAATGTTTGTGTGTGTGCGCGCGATGTCCAGACGAATCTATCGCACTTACATCCAAGAAATTTAGCACACAGGTAGTCGTAATGGTGACTCAATGCACCTCGAAGCCGAAATTTTAAAATTTAATCTAGAAAATTTTTTATTTAATGTTTTGTGTCATTTTCGGCACGTTTAAGGCTGTAGTATTTTTTCTAATGATAGTTGAAAAACAATCAATGTACCATTGGATCGAACAAACAATTTTCTTACTAATGAAATTTGTTTTGAGCTTCAAACATAAGTTACTGAATTTTGAGAAATTTTTAAAAAATAGTCAGTTTTGCCGAGAAAATTTTGCTTTCATATTTAAATTTACTGCAGAAACCGTTCTAATAACGTTATCTCTTTTATTTATTTTTTTGAGGTAATGAATGGAATATCCCCCCCCCCCCGATTTAAAACAAGAACGGCTAAAATATTTGTTATAGTTGAATATTAATTTTTTTCTGAAGTGTTAAAATATTTTCGCAGCAATTTTTACCTCCTCGATTCTACGTAACCAAGGTCGCGGTGTTCCATTCCCAGCATGCATTTCGTCGAAACCACAGAGAAAGAGCACCTATCGTCATAATCCCTTTGTTTTTAACGCGTCGACAGAACATTCTTTTAATTAGTGTTGAAACGTACTTTGGAATGAATAGGAGACTTTGTTGCTGAAAATCCCTAAAACCCCCCAATCAAATCAAATTAATTAGTGTTTTGCATAATGTGGCTTCAAAGTTTAAACCTGAAGTGGACGATTTCATCAATTCATTTAATTTTTTTTCTCCCTTCTTCTCTGATTCATTTTGGATGTACAGTAGAACCCCTCTAATCCGAAATTCGGGTTAATCCGAACCGATTTTATTTTCGAAAATTATATGTAATTGAAAAGATTTAAATATACATCTAAAAACAAAAAGGTACGTTTTCAGCATGCATAATTTTGTACACATTGAAGAAACTAATGCAATTAGTCGTAAGATAAGGTCACTTCATACAGGAGCACATCCATTATTCTAATGAAAAGGGGAGATATATTCTCTTTCTATTGCTTTGAATAAAAGAATTCAAGGGGTAGTAGTACTGAGTACTTATAACTTACATTTTTTTAGCACACGTCTTTTTTTTCTTCTTCTTCTTTTTCTATCGGAATTTCGGGTAATCCGAATTTTTTGTAATCCGAACAGGCACCGGTCCCAACTAGTTCGGATTAGCTGGATTCTACTGTTTTTAAATACCACAGAAATTATATTTGTCGTATTGTTCCATTTAAAATCGTTTAAGATTTCATTCGGTTTTCATTCTTTAACGTTTTACCTGGTTTATAGGAATCAATCTTTTAAATCATAATTTTTTTTCGAAAATATCGGTTTATTTTGTACTGTAACTTCAATTTGAAATCATTTCGTTGAATGGCTTTAATCCAAAGTATCTAATGTCCCCAATTAACTATTTTAAACAGGATCCAAAGATTTTAAAGCGTCAGCCTGACTGAATTATAACTCCATTTTAGCGAGCGAACCAGCTGGTTGTTTTTTTACTCATTTTGAATTCTAATAGCATCGTTTGCAGGAAACTTTATAACTTCATTGTCTCTTTAAAAAAAAAAATTATCTGCAAGTTAATGTCATTGTCTCGAAGAAAAATAAACGGTCAAAATCAATAATATATATTTTTTGTATTGATTTTGTTCTCAATAATTTATTTTATATCATTGTGGCTTTAAAAAAATTTTTGTTGAAATTCATGATACCACGGACAACGCCGTTCTAACGTAATTTACTAAATTTTGAGAAATTTTTGAAAAATAGTCAATTTAATGGTAATTTTCAGTTCAGATTAACGTACTCTGCACTGTTTTCCTACAGTTAAAATGTCATTATGGCGAAGGAAAATAAGTGGGGAAATCAATAATATGTATCTTTTCTTTTGATTTCATTTTCAAAACTTTTTCGTGTATTGTGGGCGTTTTTTTTATTATTATTATTTTCATTTTGTTGAAGTCCTGATTCCACGGGCAACGCCGTACGCGTACTGCTAGTAACATTATAATAATAGACTTAAAGATAGAATATGCAAGTAAAAAAAAGGGGGAGGAATTCGACAAAATATGAATAATCGAAATCTAAAATTTATGCTCAACTTTTATTATCTGCAAGGTGTATCAGGATACAAGGAGTTATTTGGTTATAATTATTCTCATGTTTATTTGGCCATCATTATAAAAGTTATATTAATTTCCCAGATGAAAATAAACAAGAATCTTTAACTTTTCATTTGATTTTTTTCTCGGTTATTGAAAGGCATGGATTTGTATGTTTTGCAGAGATGGACGCTGGCTGAGACGCTACTGTAATGGCCAATAAATAAATAAAACACGAATATGTGTCGAATTGTAGTAATTAAATTTCGGCGATTATAATCAGCGCATTTTGACTCAACTCCTGTCTTCATGTACTTATTTCAAAAAATGACGTGAAAAAGAAACTCTCCTTTGTTTTTTATTTTTCATTTGGTTTTCTTAATGTCTCCCAATTTTCAGCTATAGTTTACTAAATAAATTAGGTGTAAATTTTTAGAGGTAAGAAGATAATTTTATCAATTCCTTTCATAATTTTCACTTAGAGCGAATAGTTTGTTAATTTAGTGTTGTCTTTTCAATTTTCGTTATACTGGGTTGCATAATAAGATTACAAACTTGCTGCTTAGTTGTTTCAACGAATCTTTAATTATGTACCAGCCGCCTATTTTATTAGTTATAATGATGCACTTTTATAAAAAAAAAATTTTAAATTGATACAGCTTTGATATACGACATCATTGGCGATATTTCGTTATATGACGACTTTTTTATTGCGTAAACCATGATACGATATTTGGCTATCCAAAAGAGTCGCCATGTTTGTTTACGCAATAAAAAAGTCGCCAAATAACAAAATTTCGCCAGTGGTGCCATATATCAAAGCTGTTCCTTAAAATTTTTTAAGTTGTTTAAATTGGTTGGGTTTTTTGAATTTTTTTTGTTAATAATTTGGAATTAAACCTATTTGTCGAAGTGGTTTTCGATTTATATTTCTCAACATAATGAGCCGTTATTTTTGTAAAATGATGGATTACACTGAAGATTCAAATAAATGACTACTATAGACTTGGTAAAATGTTTTTAAAAAAGTTAAATCGGTACTTTTCCGTTAGCTGGGCGCAAATGTCGCCAATTGTGAACCAAACGCGAGCCAAGTCGCCAAGAGAATGGTTGTAAGAAATTTGGCGGAATTCTACATTATTTGGCGATTTTTCGCTTGCGCCCGGCTAACGGAAAAGTACCTTGACTATGCAGTCAGAGGGTTAAGTAATGCAAATAAAATAAATTTAATATTAAAATTTTATGAAATGTTTGATGAAGAAAACAGTGAAAATCCTTGGTCCGGCATTCAGAAATCCGAAAAATAGAGGATCTCCCATACCAAGTTTCGTGCCGTTTTGGCGTGTGAATCAATTTCCTTCCTGAGATTCCAATGGGAGGAACGTAATCCTATGTTAAAAAATAAGTCTTGTAAATGTTATAAATTCGAGTAAGTCATTTGACTCTTAAGATGACCTAAGCCATTAACGTTATTAGTAAAAACTTCTTTGCACTGACGGATGGTTGTGAGTGCGTGTGCATGTTACAGTAAGGGGTACGCGAAAATAAAAATACTAATCAAGAGGTACGCGAGGGAAAAAAGGTTCGGAACCCATGATCTAAATGGAAAAAAAAAATAGAGAGTGCTAATCTTCTTATTGGCGACAACTCGGAAAAGCAATCGCCAACACATGGTTCCTATAACCGATTAGTACCGTGGTATGTGATCTTGTCACTAAAATCCATACTCAGTTTTCTTGATTGTACTATGAAGAGCAAAACGCGCCATATTGTGTTAATGTACAAGTAAGTCGAAGGGAGAACACTCCCGCTGGTTACCACAGGTTGTTAATTCCCCTCCCCCCTCTTCCAGGGAATCATAGTTCGAAATGGCTCAAAAACGCCAGCAATCTCAAGTCGCTCCTGGTGAGAGAGTGGGATTTTCAGCCGCAAGAGGAGGACGTCAAGAAAGACAGAATGAAAAACAGGCGCACCCAAGTCGCTCTGACTCTGCTGTTGTTGAACAGGGCGGACCATCTGCTTTTCCACAAGGTGCCAGTACCAGCAGAGAGGCTCTTCACCCTGGCAAAGGCATGGCGGCATCTTCAGCGCTGACAGGAACAGATCCAGGGCAGCAGAGCCGGGAGGACGCATCTTCTGCCATTGCACCACACGGAACCATTTTTGCCAGTGGAGAAGGTCAGCCATCTACAATAACCACTGGAATTCAGTATAATTGTTCCATTTGCCTGGACTCATCTCGCTGGAAGACAATGAGAAGTCTCCCGTGCCGTCATGAATTCCATAAGGTGTGTATCGACAAGTGGTTGAACCGGAACGGAAGATGTCCTCTATGTCGTACAAGGCCCACGTCACCTCGCAACGTGCAAGTCCCGACGAGAAATCAACCAGTAGCTCCTCGCAACGTGCTAGTCCCTGCGAGAAATCAACCAGTGACTCTTCGAAACATGACAGTCCCTGCGAGAAATCAACCAGTGACTCTTCGCAACAGGAATGAAGGAGGTCTAACAGTTTCGCTTTCACTGAGGACTCTTGCATTGGTTTCTCTCGTGGCCGCTTTCATATGGGCGTTAACGACCATTTTTATCCCTCGTGCTTCATGAATTGTGTTCCAGGATTGGACTAAAAATCGCTCCTTATATTTTTTGTGTTTAAGATTGAATATAAATTTTCCGTCTAAATGCATGCGTTTAAGGATCAGGCTAAAATTCGTTGAAATGTCGAAATGAATCCAAAAGATTATTTGTAACAATAAAGAAATTTGGACATTCTTCAGCATTGAAATCTCATTTCGAAAACTGCACATTCAAGCAATGCTTAGAAAAAAAAAATCAAATTATCAGTATTATCTCATTTTCCTTCGGGTTTATTTCCAGCATCCTCTTTTGCGGCTGTACTGCTCTCGAATTGGCATGGCTCAATCAGCAGTGGTGTAGCGACCGGTGGGAAAAGGGTAAGTAGAGATACCCCGGGCACCATGGAATCAAAATATTAAAGCGTTTATGCCATTTTTAAAGTAAAATATGATGGGAGGGGCATAAAAATAATACTATACCCCGGGCGCCATTAACACTTGTTAAGCCACTAATGATTACTGAGATAAACAAAAATCATATTATTTTCAGGGCGCCGCATACTCACGCTACGCCACTGGCTATGTTAACAAAACATTAATACGCAGGAACACTAATTAACTAACTTAATTAATTAACACTTTTTAAAATCGAATACGAGCAGGGGGCGAAAAAATACCACAAGGAGTCGTATACGCAAACTAAGTTACTGATGATGACAGGAGTTGGGGGCGAAAAAATCATGTTATGTCCTGGGCGCCACTGTGGTGGAGCCGGAACGCTGTTCTGATACTGCTTGTGTCAATATTTTATTGATAAATTTTTTACGAGAAATAAATAAGAAAAAAAGCGTAAATGCCACCCTCAGACAGCACGATCTTCGTCTCATTCCCTACTCTCGAAAATATGATTGGTATTTCAAAAATAATGAAAGTTGTAAACCGCTGGCGATCTCCATGACATATTTTATATTACTTACCTGTGTCATGAGTTTACGTTGAAATTACATAATTTTAGTATCAATTGAAATTAATACACATTTAAAAGTACATTCTTTAAGAAATTCTTTGTATTCATGTTTTGAACTACATTACGCATTATGTTGAATTTTGATTAAAAGTAAAATAATAATTTCAAAATATACATTGTTTCATTGCTTACATTTTATTATATCACGATTCCAATAAGTAATAAAACACATATACGTTTTCACTTTCTCGTATACGAAGTACACAAAGAGAAAGTGTTGTAATCGTCAAAAAATTCGAACTCGAGATTTTGACGCATCTCCACGTTTTAGACCTCTCTGAGTCCAAAAAATACGATTTTGGAATTATGTCTGTCTGTGTGTCTGTGAACACGATAACTCGAAATCTATTAGAGCTACTGTGATGAAATTTGGTATGTGATATTTACACATAATTTGTAGGTTTCTGTCAAATTTTGGACAAAATCCGCCCACGGGAAGTCTGTCTGTCTGTGTTCATATGAACACGATAACTCAGAAACTTAAATAGCTAGATGGATAAAATTTGGTACACAGTTTTATCATCAGAAATGTAGGTCCGAATCAAATTTTGGACCAAATCCGTCAAAGGGTTGACTGTCTGTCGGTCTGAATAATCGCATACTTGTGAACACGATAACTCCTAAACGCTATTACTTGGATAAATAAAAAATGGTATGATGTCTGCTAACATTAATTGAAAATCCGTGCCCAATTTTCATTTCACTCTGTTGAAAAAAAGGCATTCAAATTGCGTATTCGGTTTATTCGTCATTCTAGGACGCAATAAAAGGCGCGCCCGATTCGCTTTTTTCCCCACCTGTGTTTGGGAATGGCGCTTTGTGTATTTTCCCCCACCCGTGTTAAGGCATATACGAGAAAATTCTGGGGAGACCACTCCTGCTGGTTAATATAACAAAATATATTTCATTGTGAAGCTATTTCCTCCCTATCACCCACTCACTCCCCCGGCAATACTACCGAAGTCAGAGAGTTCCACCACTGAATAATTTACGGCTGCACTAATCGGCTATATCTGCCATAGTGGTGAGGCCGCGGTGACCTGGTGTTAAGATCTCGACCTTGGGCCGTATGACTCCAGGTTCGAAATCCGATTCTACCGAAGAACCGCCGTGTAAGAGGGTATGGTGTGCGTTAAATCCGTCGGGTTGGTGCGGTGCGGAAGTTTGGAGAGGGGAGTGCCAGATCAGGTGTCGTCCTCGCCATCTGACAGCGGTTCAAAATTACGAGGTTGGTCCCCAAATAGCCCTCGTGTTGCTGCAAAACTGGTCGTAAATGTAACTGAACTAAACTGCCCTAGTGGAGACCTCAGGTAGCTGACGCGTTACAGGAAACAGTGCAATTAACATAGCGTTGTAACAGCGCTATGCATCAGACACACGGTGTCAAATGCGTGCTTCAAAAAACTGTGGTCGTAGTGGTGTTGAAATCTGGAGAATGTGACGCCACCGGAGGTCCGGATCGAGTTAAGCTCTGTAGAGGTACCTTAAGCAATGTATGTTTGGTGGCTCCTCTTTCCAAAACTAGATATATTTTATTAATTCTTAAACTAGCAGTAAGCGCACGGCGTTGCCCGTAGAATTAGGACTTTAACAAAATAGAAGAGAAAAAACCCACAATGACAAGAAAAATTTTAAAAAAAAATCAAAGAAAAAGATACACATAATTGATTTTCCCGCTTATTTTTCTTTTCGATAATGATATTTGAATGGTAGGAAAACGGTACAGAGTACGTTGATCCAAAACAATATTAAAGAATTGAAACGTGAAAATCATTATTAGACAGCGAACAAAACATGTTAAGACACTGCCGTTAGCAGTACGCGTACGGCGATGCCCGTGGAGTCAGGACTTCAACAATATGACAAAAAAAAAGCCACATACAATTACATAAATGAAAGTTTTGAAAACGAAATCCAAACAGAAATGAATATACAGTCTGACCACGGATTCCGAGACTACCTCTTTCGGACGATTTTACACCGGAGAGGGGTGTCAGGCAATGAGTCATATGAGCGCATTTCCGGAGTTCTTTGTTAGATCACGATCAGTAAAATGTAAACATCACTCTTCCATTCTTCACTTCCCCCTATTTTGATGAAAATAACTCCGCCCGGAGCATTCGCAAAAGCGCGGAGGGTTTCCGAATCCGTTGATATACAATATTATTGAGTTTGCCCGCTTCTTTTCTCTCTCGACAATGACGCTAATGTAAAGAAGTCACCGGAAGGTATTGGATTGTAGAAATGCATACTGGGAATGAAAGCATATTGCGTCACCTCCTGCGAGGCAGGTCACGTACCAACTAATGAAATTGCAACAGTGCATTTTGGGATCGTCCGGAGAAACTCGCGCTGTCAAATCTCGATAGCAAAAAGCTGTTTGAAGTGACCAGGGAAAAATTAATTAAAAGAAGACGGAATAAGATATTTTAACCGTTCTTGTTTCTAATCCGACAAAAACGCTCCAGTTATAAGGTGAAAAAAAAAACAGTGAAAATAATAGAGTTGTTAGAACGTCAGATGCGCGAATTTGAAAAAATCCTTATAAAAAAATTTCCATAAAAGTGACAATTATTTAAATATTTATCAAAATTCAGTAAATTATGTTGGAAATTCAAAACAAACTTCATTAGAACGATAATTGTCTGTTCTATCCGATGGGTGCATTGATTGTTTTTCAACTATCATTAGAAAATATATTACAGCCGTAAACGTGCCAAAAATGACCCCAAACAACACAAAACATTAAATAAAAAAAATTCTAGATTAAATTTTAAAATTCTGGCTTCGAGTTTAATTACGACTGCCTGTTTGCGAAATTTCATAGCTGTAAGTGCGATGGATTCGTCTGGACATCGCATACACGCACGCAAACATTGCTTTTTATAAATATAGATTAACTAACCGCCTTCGGCGGCCAACTGTTCGTCCGTAATATTAATAGCCTGTGGCTATGCTTGACACTTGGGGAAATAAATTGGTGAATTGGCGGTTACAGAGGCTAAGGGACTCTGTAAAAGTTTTATTTTTCGATTTCTCTCGAGAATGGAGGCGAGTGGGGACCAGGGACCATTGATCGCATATCTAGATGACATAAGCTTTCATGTGAAATAAAAATAGACGAAATCGGTCCAGTGTTTGAGGCTAGGGAACTGTTTCATGGTGTTCCCTATATTGAATGTATAGTGAAGTAGTGTTTTTCCGATTTGTCTTGAAAATGGAGGGAGGTGGGTCCAGGTATCCATTGATCACATATCTAGACGACATAAGCTTTCCTATGAAATAAAAATGGTCGAAATCGGTAAAGTGGTTGTTGGCTGAGAAACTGGTTCTCTGGTTTTACCATTTTTTAATATACATATAGATATTACGATAAACTGAAATAACAAAGCATTTCATTGCGGGTCACCTTCAATAGATGTGGTTTCAGTATCTCGTGCATAAAAAATTTAAAAGCAATTTTAAAAAATGATTGTAAGAATTACAAAAAATGTATTGCATTCTAAATACTCAAATGCTAATTTGTCAGGGTTCTTGACTTGTAAGTCAGAAAACTGTCAAAGAAATTGTAGCATTCTGATCCGCAAGCGAATTCTAAAAATAAGTTCTAGATTTAAATGATATTTGGTTTAATTTGAATATGTTCGATTACTTGACCCTTATAAATCAAATGAAAGCACAAAATCAGATCACCCTGAATGGACCGCAAAAAAAAAAAAAAAAAAAAAATCCTTACACCCTAGACTTTTTTTGATAATTTGGCCTTGCGTCTTAAGCTGGACATTCACGAGTGCTATGCTCCGCCCATATTAAGCCCGTCATTCATTTCACAGATAAACTGGATATTTTGGAACGCGAGAAGGAAAAAGCCATCAAAATCTATGGAAATCCGTCTGGACTGAAATCGGCACGCAAAATCAGAAGTACTCTGAAACAGGCTATCGAAAAGAACAATGCCTTGCGTAGATTGAAGCCTCGCTTCGAGGGTAGCATAAATAAAAATCTGCTGACTGGAAAAAATCGAAGAGCGATTAACAAGCAGCTGTAGAGAGGGAGAGAAGATCGCTCCCTTCCTATCTTCGTTCATAGTTAGCATCCTTTTAAATACAAGTGAATGGCGTGCCTGTATTTTTTGATTAAAATGGGTGGGAAAAAAACGGGGTTAGTTCAAATGGCATTGCTATACTTCAAGTGAATGACCGGCTTTAGGTGGCTCTGCGTCAAAACAGGTTGTCTTTCTTGGTGTTGCAAATCCATCTCGTCTTGAAATCCATTTGGACTGCTGGAGAATAAATGCTGAAATGCGACCTGTGTAGATACGTGTTGGGAGGCGTTCAAATAAAAGACATACCAGTGGCGGAAATTGAGTGGAAAAAGTGAGGGGGCAAAAAAATTTGTATACATCTAAAAGACCCGGAAGTAAAGGGGGTAGACAATAAAATTTAATTAAAAATTTAGCGATTTTTCCGAACACTGTTGCCTTTTTTAATAATTCCTAGATTTAGGCATCTGAAATGAAATAAAAATTTAATTCTTTACCTTAAAAAGTTGGAGGGCGACTGCCCCCATCGAGACATACAAAAGATACACTTTCTTTATTGATAATTAAATAAGTAAGAAGTTAAGTAGAAAGACTTGTTCTACAACTATACGAGCTGACCGATTCATGACTTAACAGGACATCAAAGCAGAGCATCATAATATAGTATCGTTACAACATCATTTTACATCGGCACCACATAGATAGATAGATGGTACAGTAAAACAAAGTAGAGCTTACATACTTACTGTGACGTAAAATACACTATATGACCAAAAGTATCCGGACACTTTCTGATTTTCACATTTTTTAGAATTTCTCCGGGACGGCTTAACTGACTGCCTTTACACTTCTACCATGCGAAGAATAGACTGTAATTCACATTTTACACCGAAGTTTCGGTTCTGAGGACAATTAGGGGACCGTCTACAAACTGCTGGAGACGAAAAGGTTTTTGGCCCACCCCGCTTTACAGAATACTGATAACAAGATGAAACTTTCAAAAATGGTAATGTATGATGTGCATAATATTTACAGAAATTCTCGTATACTCAGCACAAATATTTGGGCAGATATAAAGGTTCTCTTCAAAAATCCCAAATTTCTTCACCTGTTTTTTGCTCATAACATGCAGAATGTTTTATTATATTATACGAAACTTACAGAAAGGATGACAATATGTTAGAGAAGCATTTTGTAAAAGTTTGGAAAAGAATGTTTGAATATTACAGGAAATATGAGCATTTTTAGTAAAGAATGTTTACAGCGCATGCGCGAAACATACAGTAATTTTTCTTTCACAAATGTAAAGCCAGATATATAGGGCTATTTATATAAAAAAAATTAGTTCAATATCATTAGTATTCAGAAAGATATCGGAATTACAACTAGCAGAAATTTAGCTCCTATAGAAGAGAAGCTAAAGGATGAGGGGTCGTACACAAATTGATATTTTTTAAACTTATATCTTTGAATAGTTATATTGAATTGTATAGTGGTTAGAATTTGCTGAATGCCCATGAACAATTTTCAATTACGTGCATAACTTAAATTCCAGCTAATTAGGCACTAAAAATAACAAAAATTTTATTACTTTAATTATATTATTTACATGATTATTAACAAGTTACGTATTACATTTTTACGGCCAAACGATATTTTTAAATATATTTCTTTTATGGCGAAACGATTTTTTATATAATTAATTTCTTTTCTTAAAATATTTTAATAATTCTACAAACATATATTTTTTTATTTGTTACGAATATTAGAAGTGTTCATGGGTATGCAGCAAATTCTGAACACTATACAATTCAATATAACCATTTCAAGATATAAATTTAAATATATCAATTTGTGTACAACCCCTCATCTTTTAGCTTCTCTTCGACAGGAGCTAAAATTCTGCTAGTTGTAGTCCCGATATCTTTCTGAATACTAATGATATTTAACTGATTTTTTTTATATGAATAGCCCTATATATATGGCTTTAAATATGTGAAAGAAAAATTACTCTATGTTTCGCGCATGCGCAGTAAAACATTGTTTACTAAAAATACTCATATTTCCTGTAATAATCAAACATTCTTTTCTAAATTTTTACAAAATGCTTCTCTAACATATTGTCATTCTTTCTGTAAGTTTCGTATAATATAATAAAAAATTCTGCATGTTATAAGCAAACAACAGGTGGGAAATTTGGGATTTTTTAAGAAAACCTTTATATCTTCCCAAATATTTGGGCTGAGTTTACGAAAATTCCTGTAAATATTACGCACATTAAACATTACCATTTCTGAACGTTTCATCTTGTTATCAGTATTCTGTACAGTGGGGGGGGCCAAAAACTGTTTTGTTTTCAGCAGTTTGTAGACGGTCCCTTAACTGCCCTCAAAACCGAATCTTCAGTGTAAAATGTGAGTTACAGTCTATTCTTCACATGGTAGAAGTTTAAAGGCAGTCAGTTACACCATTCTGGAGAAATTCTAAAAAATGTGAAAATCTGTAAGTGTCCGGATACTTTTGGGCATATAGGGTACATCATAACCAACTGACGTAGGAATTCGGAATGCTTAATTGTTGCCAGCAATACGTGGGGAAGGGGGGGAGCTGAGACTTTCTCGCGTAAACACCACAAACAGGCAGGGGTCCCGTTTTGAAAGTGGGGAAGGAGTAGCCGCAGTAACCCTAGGGGATCGGAGTGACCGGTAGCGAATGGGTTTGTGGTTCGCACGGAGCAGCCCGTGAACGACCCACCTAAATGGATGGGCTGAAAAATGGAATGGTGTGGAGTGCCACCATGTCATTTGGGTGAAGGGGAGAGCTCGTGAATGTCCAGCTTTAAATGTTGTCTTCTCCATTTGACCGCAGTAACAAAGTTCATCCGCAAAAGCTCTTATGCATATTCAAAATGAGACACCAATCAAACAAATATTAAAGTATCGTATGAATTCAAAATGTCGAGGAACTCCGGTGGAATCGGCTCATAACGACATAGTCCTGAAGTCGAAAATCTCCCTATTTAGATTGGCCGGTGGCATAGCGACCGAGAGGGCAAGGGAGGTATAGATGCCTCTTGCGCCATGGAGTCAAAGCATTGCTGAATTCATGTCACTTTTGAAAGACTTATGATGAGGGGCGTAAGAGTAAAATCGTACCTCTGGCGCTATTTACGCTTGTTAAGCCGATGATGACAACTGGGACAACCAGCGGTCGTATACTTCCCCCAAAAGGTGCTGCTTCCCCTCCCCCCGCGTGGATAAAAAAATTCGATCCTACTGTAACCCAGAATCTAATGACTATCAGAAGGTTTTGCATTGAAGATTTACAGGGATTGTAAAATATTTAGGTAAAGAATCAAATTCAAAGAGATGCGTACCGATTGAAAAGCATCTATCACACACTGCTAGGTTCCATTCGTTTCGGCTCAAGGACAAAGTGACGTAATTCGCTCATTAGCTTCCGCGTGCATAGAGATTGCTACCAGTATGCACTGATAATCGGATTAGAAAATTAATTATGCAATTTGAGCGCCTTTTTTCAACCAATTGACACAAAAATTGGACGCAAATCTACAAATAAGGTAAGAAGGCCAATTATTGGACTAAATCCTTATTGTTTGATAGGGTATAAATCCTTAGTAAACGTATAATAATCTGAACTAAATATAATTTTTATAACTGTAATGATTTTAAAGTACTTTTAAACGAACGTCATAGAATTGACGTCTTAAAACAAATAAATCGTCACAGATGCAGTGAATTTAACATTTACAACACGCCACTGCAACTGTTCTTTTTTCATGTCTAGCCCTCCGAGCGGCACAAACGTCTTTTTCCGTTTTTCATGTTGAATTCAAAAGAAGGTAGCTTGTATCATATCTATATTTTCTTAAACAACCACGGATAAAGAACTCTTAAGATGTCAGATATATAATTAAATAAAAAAAGAATCGATTCATGTAATTTAAAAGCTAAGGTTTCCAACCTGATAGCTAAAAGTTCAAAATAATTGGGCGCTCAGAGGGCCAGTAGAGCGTAATTCAGTATCTGCCTGCTAGATAGGAAAAATAATAGTGCCAGAATCAAGGGTACCTTGTTTTAGCCCACTCTCCCCTATTGTGAGGTCCTGTAAAGCACCCGCAAATTTTCCCACGGAAAAAGTGACCGGGCCTCCCAGGTCGCTAGCAGAGAGCGGCCGGAGAAAAGGCGCCGACAAAGCCCCTTTTCAGATTGCATCATCCAGGAGGATTCTTTTGAAACTCGCCGCCGCTTTGACCTCGAGTGGACACACACGGAGCCCAGCAAATGCATTGCCGTTCGTCTAGAGCCAATGCGATTGAGGAGTTAAAGACAGAGTGTTGTCATTGGGAGAAAGGGTCCCATCTTCAACAAATGAAGAGCTGAACTTGTGACCCCGCCTAAAAAGGGCAGGTCCCAAGGAGGGTTTTTAAGATGGAACGAGAGAGGAATTGAGGGGATGATCGAGAGATCAAGAGAGGGTTTGTTTGGAGAACCGGAGAATTAACTTCTCGTGACGGAGAATTTGGGAAAGCAGTTCTCAGGCGAAGAAGCTGCTGTACCGGGCCTTGCCCCGTTAACCTAAGCCAACCTTTGGCTGTTTATCGCTCATCTCGAGTGGGAAGTTCTTAGGAACTCTGATTGAATTGAACGTGCCTTACGTCGTTACGAATTAACTTCTGAGTATTTGATATAACCCGTGAGTGGTTATCTGTTAGAAATCTGAGCGGATTCATCCCTCAGATCATTATTCCGGACTTCGGACTTATACTCGCCTAGAGTAGAACTTTTAGAACTTTTGCATTACCTCGAGTGAACCCGTGAAAATCTGCGAACTGTATCCAGATTGATTTTTGACTTGTCTTATGCTATCTCGTCCTGAGTAAGCGGAGTTTTTTGAATTGATATTAATTTGTATAAATTGTAAAAATTCAATTAATCAAGAATTTTCATTAAAATATTAATATCTTAATATGGCTGTGTCGTCTGGTGAGTCCTTCATAGCTTAGCATCGCTGAGCTAAGACCCTACACTATATCCTATTCTGATAAGTATTTTATTCCTTACTGTATTTCGACAGGGGATGGAAATTCGACTTTAATCTTCGATCCTCTTTAGTATAAGGTGTGCTCAAATGAAAAGGAGACTACAGTTATATGTAAATAAATTTTAATAACAATATTCTAATAACGCGATTTTAATCTTCTGTCCTCTTTGGTATTTTAACATGTACTCCAGTATGGCATATGCATTTGTTTGCCTTCTAAGTTATTTCTCATTGCAATTTTCTGTTTAATAATATTTTGGGTTGCAAAGAATGTTCTTGTACTTTAACACAGAAAGCATTTTACTGTTTTGAAAATTTACAAATTATTTTAGTGCAACAATTTAGACAAATGAAAGTATTTTATAATTAAAAATGCAATTCGCAAAAAATTAAAAATATCTGTATCGTAGCAAGTTGTTTATGGCCTTTTTCTTACGATAAGTTTGTAATACAACTATCCCGTTAAAGTATTCAAATTATCACGATGCATTTCCATTATTTAACTGGGTTTTTTTTAAATAGTATTATAATAATAAACTTAAAATTAGAATATGCAAGTAAAAAAAAGGGGAGGAATTCAACAAAATATTAATAATCAAAATCTGAAATTTGCGCTGAACTTTTATTATCTGCAAGAGGTATAAGATACAAGAAGTTATTTGATTATAATTATTCTCATGTTTATTTGACCATTATTTTAAAACTTATATTAATTTCCCAGATGAAAATAAACAAGAATCTTTAACTTTTCATTTGATTTTTTTCTAGGTTATTGAAAGGCATGAATTTGTATGTTTTGCAGGGATGGACGCTGGCTGAGACGCTACTGTAATGGCCAATAAATAAATAAAACACGAATATGTGTCGAATTGTAGTTATTAAATTTCAGCGATAATAATCAGCTCATTTTGACTCAACTCCTCTCTTCATGCATTTATTTCAAAAAATGACGTGAAAAAGACATACTTTCCTTTGGTTTTTTTTTAATTTTTTATTTCGTTTTCTTAATGTCTTCCAATTTTCATCAATAGTTTTCTAAATAAATTAGGTGTAAGATTTTAGAGGTAAGAAGATAATTTTATCAATTCCTTTCATAAATTTCACGTAGAGCGAATAGTTTGTTAATTTTGTGTTGTCTTTTCAGTTTTCATTATTTTGGTTTGCATAATAAGATTACAAATTTGCTGCTTAGTTGTTTCAACGAATCTTTAATTGTGTACCAGCCGCCCATTATAATAGTTATAATGATGCACTTATATAAAAAAAATTTAATATTGGTACAGCTTTCATATACGCCATCACTGGCGATATTTCGTTATTTGGCGACTTTTTTATTGCGTAAACCATTATATGATGTTTGGCTATGCAAAAAAAAAAAACAAAAAAAAAAACAGTCGCCATGTTTGTTTAGGCAACACAACCGACGCCATGTTTGTTCACGCAATAAAAAAGTCACCAAATAACAAAATATCGCCAGTGATGCCGTATATCAAAGCTGTTCCTTAAATTTTTTAAATTTGTTTAAATTGGTTGGTTTTTAAAAAATTGTTATGCTAATAATTTGGAATTAAACCTATTCGTCGAAGTGATTTCCAATTTCAATTTCTCAACATAATGAGCCGTTATTTTTGAAAAACAATAGATAAAACTGAAGATTCAAATAAATGACTACTATAGGCTTGGTAAAATGTTTTTTTAAAAGTTAAATTTTTGATGAAATAATTAGTTCCAAAATTAAAAATGAAATTCAACTGCACAGCAAGAATAAAAAATATACCATGTTTGGTTACATGAGTTTAAACTTCAAAACTTGTGAGTTGGTAAATTAAATCTAGTTGAAATCTAGAAGTTGGTACACACTCTTAAAACGCAACCAAATTGCCAAAGCAATAACTTGACCGCTGCTCTTCATCGACGCCAAGTCACCAAAGCTAATGAAAGTAATACGTGCATTAGTTTTGGCGACTTGGCATCATTTTAAATGTGTGTACCAAATACTAGATTTCATCCTGAAATTTAATGTTGATAGAACTGTAAATGAATGCAGCTACTTTTCGTTACAAAAACCCGAGACTAGCACTTTTGGACGATTTTACTACGGAAAGGGATAACAATGGAGTAGGCAATGAGTAGGATGAACGCTAGCAACAACGTAGGAGCAAGACATTGACTGTCTCACTTCATTGGTGCCAAATCGCCAAAGCTAATGCAAGTAATACTTGCCTTAACTTTAGCGACTTGGCGCTGTTTTACGTGTGTGTACCAACTTCTGGATTTCAATCGAGGTTTTATACAATGTTATTAATTTTTCCGCATTTAATAACATTGCATAAATCGTATTTAATAACATTGTACGTTCCAAATTTACAGCAAATCAATAAATGAAAATAAAATGTTCCTATACATTGTTAAATAAATTATAAACTTCTCCCCCCCTTCCATTTCTCACTTCAACCCTATTTGAATGGGATTAACAAATCCTATTGACCTAAACCAGCGGTTCCCAACCTATGGAACGCGTACCCCTGGGGTTACACGAAGGACCAGTTGGTAAAGGCGGAAACAAGGAAATATACAGAATTTAGTTTCTCTAAGTTCGTGTGAAAAGTAAATGTTAAAGTCGTGCAAGTCCTAAAGCCTACCTTCGAAATAAGAAAAAGGAAAACCTGGTAATTGATTGATATTTGGCTCTCACAGCTCCAGACATTACGTTATATCTCTCTTCATTTGAACCCAATTTTATAAAATTCAGCTTCATGAGTCGAGCTCAAGGACTGCATTAAAATTTTCTTCCACTTGAATAGTCGATTATTACAAAAGATAATTTTTGTCTCTCCTTATCAGTTAATGCGAAATTAATAAAATACTGGTTTCATTTCTTTTGGCGTTGAACAGATACTACTTTAAAAATGGAATAAAATGTAAAAAGGCCATTCCATGTCAAGTGATCCAGAAAAAAAATAATTGGTTGCTTGACCATTTTATAATCAAATGATTTTTTGTATGTTGATCCCTACATAATTAGAGAGTCCAAAAAGACTAATTTTAATTTTTTTTTTTATCTTTTTCTGAATTCTGATGGCAGCCATTTTTGTTTTACAAAACATGCTGATTTTTGCGTTTTTAGAGGTTTATGTTAACTTTTATTACTCGGAACTGGTGAACCCGAGGTTGATGAAACAAAACCAGTTTATTCAGGAAGATACAGCCTTTATTATCTCCAACATACATTTAAGGAAAACTCTATCTCAAATAGCAAAAATCAGCTCAGAAGTTTGACTTTAAAAATGACAAATTTTCAATTTTTGAAGGCATATAATTCCCAAAAGGAATCTATTCTCCATATTAATTTTGCGGGGATGTGCAGCTACCTTAATGTACTGTATTTACAAAAAATTTCAACTCTGAGATTTGCTTCTTTTAAAAGCTACGGGCTTTCAATATCCGAAAATTTCAAAAAAATCCAAATTTTGACACCTTATATCTTTGTTGGGGCAAAGTTTAAAACCCTGAAATTTTTACAGATAAACCTTCTATGGTGTATTATACTGCTGTAAAAATTTCATGTTTGATATTTATCTACAAGTCAAGTTGAAGGACTTTAAAAATCCCATAAAAAACGTGCTTTTTGCCGAAAATGACGAAGCATTAATTTGACTGAATATTATTTTTATCATCAATAAATTATAATATGAACTCAAGTAATATTTGTAATTAAAATTACAATTCAAATTAATTCTTATGGCATTTATATTTTCAATTAATGCACCATTTCTTGCATTAATTTTTCCTCGTATTTATTCTGTTAAGTTATAACATTATATTATGTCATATTTCTATTTATAAGATAATCTCTTAAAATGCTGTAGGCCTAATATACGTATTCAAAAAAATGCATGGATATTCAGACCTGTTCACAAACTTTTGTGATAGATAGACTTCAACAAACCAAAGCAAGTCTCCAGCGACTGTACACTAACCAAATATTGACACCAGCAGAAATGTTTGAATTTTGAATGTCACTAACATTTAGAAGGAATCGCCTTCACTTACATAAAAGATAAAGAAATCATTCAACATCATAACAATAAACTTCTTGACCAATTCGAAATCTCTGTGGCAATTACTGGTACAAGGAGTTTCCATTCTTTTGTTCCTGTGTCAGAGAGTAACCTGAAATGCTTCATTACTTCACACTAGCAATTCTATTGCTTGTGTATGTGATGGTCAATGGTGGCTGGCAGAGGTGAATGACATTAGTGATATAAATAAAGATGTGCTTATAACATTTTCTCATCCCTGCCGGTCCAAGGACAGCTTTTAAGAAAAAGGAGGAAGACCAGACTTGGGTGCCTATGAACAATGTTTTAAGGGAACTAAGTACCTTAGAACTACAACAACTACTGGAAGGACACATAACATTTCCCCAAAACTAAGTGAAGAAATATCATAACTTCTTAATGAACACAAATCAAGGTAGAACGATAAACCTGACTCACGTGTATAGTATATCAATACTTTTGTGTTCTGTTAGTTATAAATAATATATTGATACTTTTATTTGAATTTTTAAAGTGTTTTAACAATGGTAACCACAGTAAAAACTGTGTTATAAAATAAGTGAATAGAGAAGCCTCCATTATACTGTGAAACCTAAAGTGACCATGAAACATATTCAAATTTTTCAACTTCATTATGCATTTAAAGTGTGCACAAGCTACTTCATGTAAAAAAGGTAAGTTTATATGCAATAGGTAATAGTAGTTATATCATATTATAATTTATTAATGATAAAAATAGTACTTAGTCAAATTCGTGCTCCGTAATTTTTAGCAAAAAATACGTTTTTTATGGGATTTTTAAAGTCCTCTAACTTGACTTATCGATAAATATCAAACATGAAATTTTTACAGCAATATAATAGACTATAGAGGGTTTATCTGTAAAAATTTCAGATTTTTAAACTTTGCCTCAACAAAGATATAAGGTGTCAAAATTTGGATTTTTTTGAAATTTTCGGATTTTGAAAGCCCGTAGCTTTTAAAAGAAGCAAATCTCAGAGTTGAAATTTTTTGTAAATACAGTACATTAAGGTAGCTACATATCCCCACAAAAGTAATATGGAGAATAGATTCCTTTTGGGAATTATATGCCTTCAAAAATTGAAAATTTGTCATTTTTAAAGTCAAAATTTTAAGCTGATTTTTGCTATTTGGGATACAATTTTCCTTAAATGTGTATTGGAGATAATAAAGGTATCTTCCTGAATAAACTGATTTTTGTTTCATCAACCTCAGGTTCACCAGTTCCGAGTAATATAAGTTAACGCAAACCCCTACAAGCGCAAAAATCAGCATGTTTTGTAAAAAAAAAAATGGCTGCCATCGGAATTCAGAAAAAGATAAAAAATTAAAATTAGTCTTTTTGGACTCTCTAATTATGTAGGAATCAACATACAAAAAATCATTTAATTATAAAATGGTCAAGCAACCAGCTCTGGATCACTTGACATGGAAGGACCCAAAATGAAAAAATGACGGGAGGCTTTCTTTTCAAACAGCCGCTGGTGTTAAACGCGTAGGACTACTTTACTCGAGGAACTCTTTTGTTTCTCGTAAAGTTTTCAAGTTTAAGTAAGTTTTTTTCTAACTTCTGTTGTTACTCTTTATCTCTAAAATAAGACATTAGTTATGTTTTCAACATACGTAGCTACCTATATATAGAGGATCAGTGACGAAACAAGACATTTTGGCGCCCGGGGCAAAATCTGCGTTTAGCGCCCCCACTTACACCTACCCCGAACACCAACAAATAACACATAGATTAGTTTGTTTAAAATCTTAATTAAAACCTACCATTCTATACTGAAAAAGGACTGGTGCCTAAAGATAAGAAAAGGAAAACACTTAATTTATATGTTTGTAAGTTTTTAATAAAGAAAAAAAGCATGCGCAGAAAATAATTTTGTTTGACCTAATACAAATACGCTAAGTTCAAGTTTTACATAGTGTACATTAGAAAAAAAACATGTGCAATAATATAACACTGATAATATCCTAACTAAGTGTTCCACTTGAAAAATTAATGTTTCAAACAATTTTTCAGATGGATATTAGTTTACTCTGTTAACCATTAAACACTCAAATTATTTTAGTTTAATTTTCCTTTTCTTTACTACAAAAGTTTTTATCGCATCATCGTAAGAAACCTTTGATGCCTTCTCATGTTCAATATAAATCACTGCAAGATTAGATAGGCGGTCTTGCTTGGTTAAGTTTCTTAAATAGTCTTTTTTTTTATAATTTTAGATTTGCTAAAACTTCTCTCATTCGATGCGACAGAAACTGGTAGAGTCAAGTAGATTCTTAGGGCCGTGGTCAAATTTGAATAGTTTTCATGAAGACCAGTTGTATATAGATAATTTAAAAAGTCAAGAGCAGTAGCATTTAGCTTACTCTTTTTTTATTCATTTTCAGCTAAATTGTCGCTACCTATCACAGAATACTTAAAACTCTCTATTTCAACAGCTAATTCATCCTTCTCCAGATCTGTGGGTACAAATTTGCCAAAGTAGTAGCAGCCTCCTCTCTTAAGTTTTGTTATCAAGAGTTGTCAGTTGTTTAGGAGACAAGAATCCGAAAATTTCATTCACCTTTT
Organism: Araneus ventricosus; assembly: GCA_013235015.1. Classification (NCBI taxonomy): domain Eukaryota; kingdom Metazoa; phylum Arthropoda; class Arachnida; order Araneae; family Araneidae; genus Araneus; species Araneus ventricosus. The sequence continues at coordinate 178,140 of BGPR01001635.1, read as the reverse complement.
GCATTGATTGTAATCGTCTCTCTAACTCAGCTTCTATTCTATTATTAACTTGCAGTAAGGCAAGTTTTAATTTTTTTAATGTTGAGAAATTTCAGAGCTTTCATCTTCACATTTTTCTTCAAAAAATCTTTTCTTCTTCCTCTTCCTTACCTCCTTAAAAGACGGGTCTGGATTAAGAGCAAGACAAGAATGTTTTGCTTCTTCAAGGACTTCATTCAAAATTGTACCTGTACAATCTTTTATTTGTGCAGTCAGACCTTTTAAGAGGTTGCAGGCAACATCAATGAATCCTCTTTTTGAAGCATTTTACTGACGATGTCTATTTTTTTAATGTTTTCTGCCAGAAGCAAGTAAAAGCTACAAATTCAAAGGTCTGAATACCTTTCAAATGTGAAACAGCCCAGACTTCGTTTTAGGGCTCGATACTGCATCTAATGCCAGGAGATTCACAGCCTCTACAATCTTGACCAAGTGTTTGTGAACGACAGTTATAGGTTCTCTACGAGATGACCACCGAGTGTCACTTTCTTTTTTTAGTGCCCTTGTGCCATAAAAAACCAATCAATCAATCAATCTTTTTTTAGTGCCAGTGGCGAATACTTTAATAAAACCTCCCATCTATTAGTAGAAGCGCTAAAATATGCCATTTCATGTACTGCTGTAGCAGCATTTACACCGACCAAATTCAGTGATGAGCAGCACACGGTACAAATTTGGCCAAAGGCCAAAAGCCAAAGGCCTTTCTGAAATACGTGCTTGTACTCCCTGATATTTACCAGCCATATTTGCGCCGTTATCGTATGATTGCCCTCGGCAGTTCTTAAAGTCTAATCCTTCTTGTTCAATTTTCTTCAAAATCTCCTCCGAAAGTACGACGCCAGTTTTGTCACTCACGCTAAAAAGTCTATGAACCTTTCAGTAAATTCTGGAACATTTCCAATCTCTCACGTACCTCAAAACCTGAGACATTTGTTCAAGGTGGCTGACGTCAGGTGTACAATCAAACATATCAGCATACTACTTGGCTTCCTTTACCTCTTCCATGATTTCTTCTCTTATTTTGTTAGAAATTATCTCGAGAAATTCATTTTGAGTTTTAGATAAAAAAAAAAAATATGTAACTTGACCCTTTCTATGGCTAAGGACATGTTCCCTAAGTGGAGGGTGATAATGAGATACAAGTTCTATACCTTCATTGGTATTTTCTTTTAGCCACGATGACAAAATGAGGAGGGCAGATAACTTTGTTTTTCTCTCTCTTTAGCTTTTCTACGATTTTCCGCGCCCGGCAATTTTCTGGACATCTTTCGTTGAGTAGCAGAGTGAGGTTACGTTACGGAATTGTCTTCTACCGTCCGTTTCAATATCTGAAAACTGCCTCTTTTGGACGATTTTACTCAGTAAAGGGGTGATGGGGGTGTAATATGAGCCCATTTCCGGAGTCCGGACAGGCGCATACGCGGAAGGAAGCTGTAGTGTGAAGCGTTCCAACATTCCTACGCGAATCCATGAGTCACACCCCTCAGGGCCCTGCGTCTCGTTGAGCCGGCGTTGAATGGGTTTTATCAACAGACACATCTTAAGTAAAATTAATTATTTAATAACATTACAACTGGTTTTGATTCCGGGCTAGAATTTAAACAGAAAATAAGAAGTAAAACATAATTTTTTAAATATTTTTATGCTATTTTTTAAAAATTTTCTTTTAAATTTTTCACCTCCCCTGGGGTGGCGCCCCCTCCCGGCTGGCGCCCGGGGCAACTGCCCCGGTTGCCCCCCTCTTGTTTCGTCACTGTAGAGGATCGAGTCACCAATTCATGCGCATTTTCGCCCAACTTTGCAACTCAATAGTCGCTGAATTACAATTCCGATTTTCAATTTTTTTTGTAACTTCTGTTGTTACCTTTTATCTCTAAAATAAGACATTAGTTATGTTTTCAACATATGTAGTTACCAAGAAATAGAGGATCTCCCATACCAAGTTTTGTGCCGTTTTGGCGTGAGAATCAATTTCCTTTCTGAGACCGCAATGGGAGGAACGTAATCCTATGTTAAAAAATAAGTCTTGTAAATGTTATAAATTTGAGTAAGTCATTTGACTCTTAAGATGACCTAAGCCATTAACGTTATTAGTAAAAACTTCTTTGCACTGACGGATGGTTGTGAGTGCGTGTGCATGTTACAGTAAGGGGTACGCGAAAATAAAAATACTAATCAAGAGGTACGCGAGGGAAAAAAGGTTCGGAACCCATGATCTAAATGGAAAAAAAAAAAAAAAAAATAGAGAGTGCTAATCTTCTTATTGGCGACAACTCGGAAAAGCAATCGCCAACACATGGTTCCTATAACCGATTAGTACCGTGGTATGTGATCTTGTCACTAAAATCCATACTCAGTTTTCTTGATTGTACTATGAAGAGCAAAACGCGCCATATTGTGTTAATGTACGAGTAAGTCGAAGGGAGAACACTCCCGCTGGTTACCACAGGTTGTTAATTCCCCTCCCCCCTCTTCCAGGGAATCATAGTTCGAAATGGCTCAAGAACGCCAGCAGTCTCGAGTTGCTCCTGGTGAGAGAGTAGGATTTTCAGCCGCAAGAGGAGGACATCAAGAAAGACAGAGTGAACAACAGGCACATCCAAGTCCCTCTGATTCTGCTTTTGTTGAACAGGGAGGACCATCTGCGTTTGCACAAGGTGCCAATACCAGCAGAGAGGTTCTTCACCCTGGCAAAGGCATGGCGGCATCTTCAGCGCTGACAGGAACAGATCCAGGGCCGCAGAGCCGGGAGGACGCATCTTCTACCATTGCACCACACGGAACCATTTTTGCCAGTGGAGAAGGTCAGCCATCTACAATAACCACTGGAATTCAGTATAATTGTTCCATTTGTCTGGACTCATCTCGCTGGAAGACGATGAAAAGTCTCCCGTGCCGTCATGAATTCCATAAGGTGTGTATCGACAAGTGGTTGAACCGGAACGGAAGATGTCCCCTATGTCGTACAAGGCCCACGCCACCTCGCAACGTGCAAGTCCCTGCGAGAAATCAACCAGTGACTCTTCGAAACATGACAGTCCCTGTGAGAAATCAATTAGCGAATGTTCGCACAATGCTAGTCCTTGCGAGAAATCGACGAGTGTCCCCCCAGCGACGTCGAAACAGGAATGTAGCAGGTCTAACAGTTTCGCTTTCACTCAGGACTCTTGCATTGGTTTCTCTCGTGGCCGCTTTCTTATGGGCGTTAACGACCATTTTTGTCCCTCGTGCTTCATGAATTGTGTTCCTGGATTGGACTAAAAATCGCCCCTTACATTTTTTGTGGTTAATATTGAATATAAATTTTCCGTCAAAATGAATGTGTTTAAGGATCAGGCTAAAATTCGTTGAAATGTCGAAATGAATCCAAAAGATTATTTGTAACAATAAAGAAATTTGGACATTCTTCAGCATTGAAATCTCATTTCGAAAACTGCAAATTCAAGCAATGCTTAGAAAAAAAAAAATCAAATTATCATTATTATCTCATTTTCCTCCGGGTTTATTTCCAGCATCCTCTTCTGCGGCGGTACTGCTCTCGAATCGGTATGGCTCAACCAGCAGTGGCGTAGTAACCGTTGTGAAATGGGTAAGTATAGATACCCCGGGCACTATGGAGTCAAAATATTAAAGCGTTTATGCCATTTTTAAAGCAAAATATGATGGGAGGGACATAAAAATAATATTATACCCCGGGCGCCATTAACACTTGTTAAGCCACTAATGATTACTGAGATAAACAAAAATAATATTATTTTCAGGGCGCCGCTTACTCACGCTACGCCACTGGGCTATGTTGACAAAACATTAATACGCATGAACACTAATTAACAATTAACTAACTTAATTAAATAACACTTTTTAAAATCGAATACGATCAGGGGGCGAAAAAATACCACAAGGCGTCGTATACGCAAGCTAAATTATTGATGATGACAGGAGTTGGGGCGAAAAAATCATGTTATGACCTGGGCGCCACTGTGGTGGAGCCGGAACGCCGGTCTCATACTGCTTGTGTCAATATTTTATTTATACATTTTTTACGAGAAATAAATAAGAAAAAAAGCGTAAATGCCACCCTCAAACAGCACGATCTTCGTCTCATTCCCTACTCTCGTAAATATGATTGGTATTTCAAAAATAATGAAAGTTGTAAACCGCTGGCGAGCTCCATGATATATTTTATAATACTTACCCGTGTCATGAGTTTACGTTGAAATTACATAATTTTAGTATCACTTGAAATTAATACACATTTAAAAGTACATTCTTTAAGAAATTCATTGTATTCATGTTTTGAACTACAGTATGCATTATGTTGAATTTTGATTAAAAGTAAAATAATAATTTCAAAATATGCATTGTTTCATTGTTAATATTTTATTATATCGCGATTCCAATACCTAATGAAACACGTATACGTTTTCACTTTCTCGTATACTAAGTACACAAGGATAAAGTGTTGTAATCGTCAAAATATTCGAACGCGAGATTTTGACGCATCTCCACGTTTTAGACCTCCCTGATTCCAAAAAACACAATTTTGGAATTATGTCTGTCTGTGTATCTGTGAACACGATAACTCTAAATCTATTAGAGCTACGGGGATGAAATTTGGTATGTGATTTTTAACATTATTTGTAGCTTTCTGCCAAATCTTTGACGAAATCCGTCGACGGGAAGTCTGTCTGTCTGTCCATGTTCATATGAGCACGATAACTCAGAAACTTAAATAGCTAGATGGATAAAATTTGGTACAGAGTTTTATCATCAGGAATGCAGGTCCGAATCAAATTTTGGACCAAATCCGTCGAAGGGTTGACTGTATGTCGATCTGAATAATCGCATAATTGTGAACACGATAACTCCTAAACGCTATAACTTAGATAAATAAAAGATGGTATGAGGTCTGCTAACATTAATTGCAAATCCGTGCCCAATTTTCATTTCAGTCTGTTGAAATAAAAGGCATTCAAATTGCGTATTCGGTTTATTCGTTATTCTAGGGCGCAATAAAAGGCGCGCCCTATTCGCTTTTCCGCCCACCTGTGTTAGGGAATGGTGCTTGTTACTGGCGCTTGGTGTATTTTCCCCCACCCGTGTTAGGGCAGATACGAGAAAATTTTGGGGAGACCACTCACACTAGCTAATATAACAAAATGTATTTCATTGTGAAGCTATTTCCTCCCTATCACCCACTCACTCCCCCGGCAATACTACCGAGGTCAGAGAGTTCCACCACTGAACAATTTACGGCTACACTAATCGGCTGTATCTGCCCTAATGGTGAGGCCGCGGTAGTCTGGTGTTAAGACCTCGACCTTGGGGCTGGATACTCCACGCTCGAAACCCGATTTCACCGAAGAACCGCCGTGTAAGCGGGTCTGATGTGCGTTAAATCCGTCGGGTTGGTGTGGTGCGGAAGTTTGGAGAGGTGCGTGCCAGATCATGTGTCGTCCTCGTCATCTGACCGCGGTTCAAAATTACGAGGTTCATCCCTAAATAGCCCTCGTGTTGCTGCAAAACTGTTCGTAAATGTAACTATACTAAACTGCCTTAGTGGCGACCTCAGGTAGCTGACGCGTTACAAGAAACAATACAATTGACATAGAGTTGTAACAGCGCTATGCATCAGACACACGGTGTCAAATGCATGCTTCAAGAAAACGATGGTCGTAGTATGGTGTTGAAATCTGGAGAATGTGGCACCACTGGAGCTCAGGGTCGAATTAAGCTCTGTAGGGGTGCCTTAAGCAATGCATGTTTGGTGGTTCCTCTGTCCAAAACTAGATATATTTGATTAATTCTTATTTAATATCAACTAGCCGCCTTCGGCGACCAGCTGTTCGTCCGTAATATTAATAGCCTGTGGTTATGCTTGACACTTGGGGAAATAAATTGGTGAATTGGCGGTTACAGAGGCTAAGGGACTCTGCCAAAGATTTATTTTTCCATTTATCTCGAAAATGGAGGGAGGTGGTGCCAGGTGACCATTGATGTCATATCTAGACGACATAAGCTGTCATATGAAATAATAAAATAAATAAAAAAAAATTAAGGTATAAGCTTTTATTCAAAATGCACTACACATTTAATTCAAAATGCACTACACATTACAAAATGCATTGCACATTATAATTTCGTCAAAATGAACTCAAAAGTAGAAAATAATTATTTCGTTATAACGAAAATACATTTTAATGAGTGTATATAATTTTGCTTTTACTAAAATATAATCCTTCAATAGATATGCGAAAAAATGAACGCAAGAGTTGAAAATAATTTTTCTGATTACAATAAAATGCATGGTTCGAATAAAAGCGTGGGCGCCTTATATAGCACCTTATATTTTGTGTACATTTCCTGAAACAAATGGTATATTCCTAGAAGGTAAGAGCGTGGGCGCCTTATATAGCACCTTAAATTTTGTGTATATTTCCTGAAACAAATGGAATATTCCTAGAAGGTAAAAGCGTGGGCGCCTTATATAGCACCTTATATTTTGTGTATATTTCCTGAAACAAATGGAATATTCCTAGAAGGTAAGAGCGTGGGCGCCTTATATAGCACCTTAAATTTTGTGTATATTTCCTGAAACAAATGGAATATTCCTAGAAGGTAAAAGCGTGGGCGCCTTATATAGCACCTTATATTTTGTGTATATTTCCTGAAACAAATGGAATATTCCTAGAAGGTAAAGGCGCTCACGCTGTTATTCGAGCCATGCATTTTATTGTAATCAGAAAAATTATTTTCAACTCTTGCGTTCATTTTTTCGCATTGCTATTGAAGGATTATATTTTAGTAAAAGTAAAATTATATACACTCATTAGAATGTATTTTCGTTATAACGAAATAATTACTTTTTACTTTTGAGTTCACTTTGACGAAATTATAATGTATAAACGTATTTTCTCATTTAAAGTGCATTTTGAATAAAAGCTTATACCTTAACATTTTTAATTTATTTTATTTCCTACTTTTTAGTGACGGCTGACACGAATACACACGACATGCAAACCAAATTCAATTACCGACCTGGATCTAAATTATTCCAAAATGCTTTAGAGGGATATGTCGACTTTTTGCTTTTGACATGATTCGCACAACGGTGATTACATTATCTCGAATTTGAGATAATTCAAGTGTTCCGGTTGAGTCACACAAATTCAGTATTTCTTCCTTGCTTTTTCTAGCCGCCGCTCACGTTGGGTAGCCGTTTAACCCTTCAACCGGCTGAAACGTAGAAAGTCGCTCTCTGATGACTATTCTAAAACCGGCTCCGTCGCAGAAAGTCGTTATTCGATAAATCGGCTCCGGCGTAGAAAGTTGCTCTCTGTATATTACCCGAAAGCCGGCTCCGACACATTTGCGTTCACCATTTAGCTACAGAGAGGCCGTTTTCAAAGCATTCAGCTGAAATATTTTTGCCGTTCAAAGGATTAAATACGCGCTGTCTCTCTCTATATATTTCTCTTACGCAGCGCGATTGGAATTACATTATCTCGAATTTGAAAAAAGTGCGACACAGATCGAGAGACGAAACAAGACTCACTTCCCCGATATGACCTTTGCACCTCAAGTCGCTCCGAAATGGGGATGATTCACAGGCCGCGTCCCCTTTTATTGTGTGTTGTCTAGTGGTGTTGTTACAACCCTACGCAACGTGAGGTTACCACCTTCCAAACTTAATCGCCCAAATATAGGGCTAAAATTTTAATATCATTTTGTTTGGTTTAAAATAAGTCTAGATTTCAATTTTTTTTTTTTTGCATAATATTGTATTGTCTCCGGAAACCCACCACTGTGCAAAATTTCAAAGCTGTAGCTTGATTGGAAGTTTGTATGAAATCGAGCTCAATATTTGTGGACAAGACACTCAAGTTGAATAAAAGCTTACAAAAATAGACGAAATCGGTCCAGTGGTTGAAGCTGGGGAACTGTCTCATGGTTTTCCGCATAGAGAATGTACAGTGAAGTAGTGTTTTTTCGATTTGTCTTGAAAATGGAGGGGGCCAGGTGACCATTGATGGCATATCTAGACTACACAAGCTTTCATATGAAATAAAAATGGTCGAAATCGGTCCAGTGGTTGGGAAACTTGTCCTCTCGTTTTTCCAATTGTTTTAAATATGTAGATATTAGGATAAACTGAAATAACAAAACATTTCATTGCGGGTCACCTTCAAGAGATGTGGTTTCAGTATGTAGTGCATAAAAAGTTTTAAAAATGATTTTAAGAATTGTAAAAAAATTGTATTCTGCATTCTCAAATGCTAAGTTTGTCAGGGTTCTTGATTTGCAAGTCAGGCAGAAAACTGTAAAATAAATTGGGCCATACTGATCCGCAAAGCGAATTTGAAAATATGAAACAAAAAAAATTCTGGAATTTAGAAAATAATTGGTTTAATTTGAATATGTTCGAGTACATGACTCTTGTAAATCAAATGAAAGCACAAAATTAGATAACCCTGAATAGACCGCAAAAAATATCCTGTCCACTTTACCCTTTTTTGATAATTTGGCTTTGTGTTTTAAGCTGGACATTCACGAGCGCTCTGCTCCACCCATATTAAGCCAGCCACTCACCTCACAGATAAACTGGATATTTTGGAACGCGAGAAGGAAAAAGGCATCAAAATCTATGGAAATCAGCCAAATGGCTTGTGGTGGTTGGAATTCCATCTGGACTGAAATCGGAACGAAAAATCAGAGGGACCCTGAAAGAGGGTAGCGAAAAGAACAATGCCTTGCGTAGATTGAAGCCTCACTTCGAGGGTAGCATGAATTAGAATTTGTTGATTGGGGAAAATCGAAGAACGATTGACAAGCAGCTGTAAGAGAGAAAGAAGATCGCCCCCTCTACATTCGTTCAGAATTAGCGTCCTTTTAAATACAAGTGAATGGCGTGCCTGTATTTTTTTTTTTTATTAAAATGGGTGAAAAAAAACGGGCTTAGGACAAATGGCATGGCTATACTTCAAGTGAATGGCCGGCTTTAGGTGGCTCTGCGTCAAAACTGGTTGTCTCGCTTGGTGTTGTCGAAAGTTTGGAAATCCATTTGGACTGCCGGGGCATAAATGCTGAAATGCGACCTGTGTAGATACGTGTTGGGAGACGTTCAAATAAAAGACATACCAGTGACGGAAATTGGGTGGAAAAAGTGAGGGGACAAAAAGTATATACATCTAAAAGACCCGGGAGTAAAGGGGGTAGACAATAAAATTTAATTAAAAAATTAGCTATTATTCCCGAACACTGTTGCTTTTCTTTTTCATAATTCCTAGTTTTAGGCAGCTAAAATGAAATAAAAATTTAATTTTTTACCTTAAAAAGTAGGAGGGCGACTGCCCCATCGAGACATACAAAAGATACACTTTCTTTAGCGATAATTAAATAAGTAAGAAGTTAAGTAGAACGAGTTGTCTACAAAGAAACAATATTCTAACACAACTATACGAACTGACCGATTCATGACTTACCTGGACATCAAAGCAGCGCATCATATTATAGTATCGTTACCACATCATTTTACATCGGCACCACATAGATAGTACAGTAAAACAAAGTACAGCTTATATACTTACTGTGATGTAAAAACATCATAGCCAACTGCCGTAGGAATTCGGAATACTTAATTGTGGCCAACAATACATGGGGGGTGGGGGCTGAGACTCTCTCGCGTAAGTAAACACCACAAACAGGCAGGAGTCTTGTTTTGAAAGCTGGGGAAGGAGTAGGCGCAGTAACCCTAAAATAATAAATTCTAGTCATACGACTCTTCAGTTTACCTAGGTCCTTAACATTATTGATAAAAAATTCTTTGTATGGACGGATGGTTGGAAGGGGAAATACAGGGGGTACGTGAAAATAAAGACTAATCAAGGGGTACGCCAGGGTAAAAAGGTTGGGAACCCTTGTCCTAGGGGATCGGAGTGACCGCTAGCGAATGGGTTTGTGGCTGGCATAGAGCTGGCATGACCCACCTAAATGGATGAGCTGGAAAATGGAATGGTGTAGAGTGCCAACATGTCATTTGCGTGAAGCGGAATGCTCGTGAATAACCTATCTAAATGGATGGGCTGAAAATGGAATGGCAAGTCTAAACTAAACTGTATTTAAGTTTTTTAAAATTCATAACATACTCAATTAAATTATTAATTAGGTTACTTTTTTTATGACGAATAAATATTACATCAGTATGTTGGAAAAACCTTTATCCCTAAAACGATACAGTAAAATAGAGGCCTAAAAACTTCCCCAATGGATGCTTTTTATTAACCCAGGATTGTTAAATAGAAACTTGAAAAAGGTTTTCGTAGGAACAATAGTTTTTTTCTTGCAATATAAAAGCCAAAAGTTGAATAATAATGGATTCTTTTGGTCAAAAAGTTTGTACAAAATATAAACTCAGCATCACATGTGCACTGTGTCACATCCTGCAACATGTTTAGATGATTTGCATTGCTTAGTCTTGCTTGAAGAGCTAATTGAAAAACACCCCAGTTCTAGCTGAAGCTGGAAATTCACAGTAAGGCCACTCCACACCATTCCAGTTTTCAGCCCATTCATTTAGGTGAGCCATTCATTGAGTATCCATGCAAGTGATCACTCCAATCCCCTAGAACTACTGGATCTACTCCTCCTTGCACTTTCAAAACAGGACCCCCAGCCCCGCCTTTATGAGAGGGACTCACTCCCCCTCCCGTCTACATTTTGTGCTTTTTACTTTCTCATATATTAAATACACAAAGAGAAAGTATTGTAATCGTTAAAAAATTCGAACTCAAGTTTTTGATTAATCTCCACGTTTTAGACCTTCCCCGAAAAACACAATTTTGGAATTCTGTCTGTGAACACAATAACTCAAACTATTAGAGCTAGAGGGATGAAATTTGGTATGTGATCTTTACACTTAATTCGTAGGTAGAATTTGGACAAAATCCGTCCACGGAAAGTCTGTCTGTCCGTGTTCATATGAACACGATGACTCAGAAACTTAAACAGCTAGGCGCATAAAATTTGGTACAAAGTTTTATCGGAAAATGTAGGTCCGTCTCAAAATTTGGACCAAATTCATTGAGGGGTCAACTGTCTGTATAATCACATACTTGTGTACACAATAACTCATTAACACAAAGCCTTAGATAAATGAAATTTGGTGTGTGGTCTCCTTGTAGACCCATGTCCAATTTTGGTTTCAATTGGTTGAAAAAAAAGGCGTTCAAATTGCATATTCCGTTTTCTTTATTTTACTTACGATGCAAAAATATGTGCCACATCGTGTATCGGCACACAACCTTCGCAAACTTGACGCTATTTTACCGACTTGGCGAATTTCATCTCACCTGCATTCTTAACCCTTTCCTATTGCAGCATTCTGCGAAGAGAATATCAGTAACACTCATGGATTCCTGAATTTTTAGGTGGAAGGGAAGGGCGGAAGCTAGCACACCTTTGTTAGAAAAGTACACAAGAAAGTTTAGGGGCTCCCGTACATATTTATGATCAGCTACATGTCTAATATTCATTTTTGAAATAAATTTAGTGATTTTCAAAACGAAATGTGGTGAATTGTAAAGGGTTATGCAAGGTTGTATAGTCTTATCTCCACTGTTTTAATTAGTATCAATTAAGCATTGCTATTTTAATCAAAATCTATTTTTTATACCCATGTTATAATAAAATGTTAAAAATGAAATACTTCATTAATTTTTTCAACAATAAGGAATGGGAAAAATCTATTAAATATCTAATCCTAATTCTGATCAATAAATAGCTGAATATCTAAATACTGATAATATAAAAGTGTCACTGTACAAGTTAGTTATTTTTACTTTTTAATATGCAATTTTTGCTTTTAACTTTCTAGTAAATTAATTTTCATTAGACAGAAGGCTTAGGGTATGGGACACTAACTAGTTGTCTTAAGCAACTAGTTGTTATGCAATCAATAATTATTCATATTTGATTATTTATGCAATTTATAGTTTGAAAAAATCCTAGAGATGGTTATCTAAATATGTGCAGTTATGCTATATTTAGAGAACCGTCTATTCATATAACAGTACATTAATTAACAGTGATTAATATAAAAGTACATTAATTTTCTAGTCAAATAACCTTAAAATCAAATCTCAATTTCTGGGAAATAATTCACTATTTTCTTTGAAAAATAATGAATGTTAATGGATATTTTTCCAAAGCAAAGATGAAATTATTTATTCTTTGTCTAACTGAAGTATAAAGCACCAGGAAACATTATGATGTTTAGCCTTGCAAACAAAAGCAGTAAAGGATTCAGATCAGTCTGATAATAGGTTGCAAGCTGATTGGCACATAATATTGCCACACGAAGAAATCTAGCCGGCATTCGCAGTGGCTCAGTTGATAGAGCACCTGTTTGTCTGTGGTTTGAATCCTAACCAAGGTGGTTTAATTCTAGATGTTATTTATTTATGTTCCAAGTAATTCTAGGTCATTCTTCAAAATTCTACCTGGATGATTCTGGAATATTCCATAAGTGCATAAATATCAATTCCAACACAAGTTGCAGACGAGTTCTGTTTTCTTGTGTTACGAGTTGTTTTGAGCTAATAAATCTACTTTATTGTTAAATTACATTTATAAAGCCATTAAATTAAAACTGAATAAAGAATTAGAAAAGGCAAAATAAAAGATTTTATTTTTCCATTATCACACATTTCAGGCATTCTCAGCCAAGATAAATAACTACAATAACAAAGCTTTTAAAATTGGAATATTGTAAAGCACACAAATAATAGTTTTATAAGTTACAAAAACATAAAAATGGAAGCAAGACTGTATAACATTTGCTATGTTATTCTCTGACAATACACTATGATACAAAGATATACATATCACAAACTCCAAGGCTTCAGTTTTTTCTCCCGTAAAATTTAAAATAGGACATACAAAAACTTATTAAAAATTCACAATTGTCTCATTTTAATAATAAAAATAAATGCACAAAACCACAACAGAATGCTCTCCACAAAGAAGAAACAAAATTGATGCAAAATAAGAACTGTCTTCATCAAGAATGTTTGTTATAGTGCAAGCTTTAAAGGGTGCCTGACAAAGAAGTTAATAATTTTTCTTTAACTTTAGCTATATGCCAATCAAATGCAAATAGTTATATATGTCACTTTTTAAACAGTACCTTTTAAATACAAAGTTAATGTACATTCATTTGAAATTAATTATATGCAAGAGGAATTTCACAACAATAACTAAATAATTAAATAACAAAGCTTAACACTTCAATAGAAAAATGCATTGATAGAAGATCAAACTGACAAACAAAACAGAAAAAAAGTACATGATTTGGAGAAACAAATTACATTCACAACATCAACACAAAGTTTCAAACAAGATTTTTCAAAAAATAGCTATTGCACAAATAGGGATTACAATTCAACAGCAGTTTATTTTTTCAAGAAACCAAATCATATTTCTGAGGTAACGCAATACTGAGCATCTTAAAGTAATAAATTATGTGATATAGCTCACAAGTCCTGAATAATCAATGCTGAATTCATGTGAATGAAAAAAAAAAAAAAAATGCAGATGAATAAAAATGAATACCAATTTTCTGCGTGATTCAACAATACTCAAACACCTATGTAAAAAATATTAAGTAGTAGCAATACAGACAAAATTTCAAATTTTTAAAGATTTCAATGAACAAAAAGAGTTAACTCTGAATTAATCATAATAATATTCATTAATATGCAACATTTCATCTGAAAACCTTATAATGGATTTGTTACATGAAAAGATGCTTTGCACTTTAAGATGGCAAATTAAAAAGTAATACACAAACTTAACACAATTTTTGTCATTGCCTTTAAAAGGAAATTCCGTCTTCATAGAGATAAGAATCAATTGCATAGAAAATGTTTTTGAAAATGTTGGTTTACAAGGCTTGACAGGTGACTTTTCTTACAAAAATTTAAGATTTTTATAAATTATGCGGATATATAAATACCTAAGAATCAACTATACAAAACTGGCATGCAAATATTAGAAAGTGTATTCAGGATTACAAACTTTTGCCTTTTTTTGTGACCTTTAATTTTCTGACGGAAATGACTCAGCAGATAAAATGTGTTAGACCACACTAGTCTACGGCATCGTGGCCATCGCTAACGTTTAGTCTCGTTAAAAATATACTTATATCTGACAAGTGCAGAGATTAATCTTCAGATTGTATATGAAAAGCTATAAAATGCATATTCTACAAATTAGTAGGAATGAACCGTGACTGCATCTGCTTTCAGCACGTGAAGTTAATGTTTTAAGAGAAGAGCTCAAGTTTGGAGCTGCCCACATTGAAAGTTAGTTACTTAAGCAATCTTTCACTTAAACAAGTTAAATAAAAAAGATAAAGAGTTTCTATTTGTCATGTTTTGTGTTTGTTATGCTATGAAGCAAGCAAAGAAACTCGTTACAAAATTAAAATATGCGTAGATTCTTATGAGTATTTCAGCTCTTCTCTCCAGATGATATTGGAGATTTTATTCCTTTCGTAAATACATCTGAAGTAGTAATGGTCTTTTCTTCTTCTTCTTCCCTGTAGGATGGAATTAAAGAAATTAGGACTGAAGCTGATCAAAGCATTTTAAATGAATCATTGATTGCAGAAACCACATGAGTCAATAATATCAGAATGCTGGGAGATTTAAAAAAAAAACTGTTTACCTTTTAAAATCTATGATGAATTTTTTTTTTTTACCTGGTAGATTTTATATACCTACAATGTGATCTTACTCAACTCTTGCCATTTCTTCACTTATTATGCAAATATTCCTTTTAGAATGCAAAAAAAGTATAAACGCAATTTATACCGATTTTTATTCTTTCTTACCTGGTAGATTTTATATACCTACAATGTGACTTGACTTTACTTGACTCTGGTCATTTTTTTCACTCATTACAAAAATACTACTTTTAGAATGCAAAAACAGTATAAATGCAATTTACACTGATTTTTTTAAGATTTAGGAGAAAAAAAAAAAACTGATTACTTTTTAAAATCAAGGATTAAATTTTTTATTTTTTTTACCTGGTAGATTTTATATACCTAGAATACGACTTTACTCGACTCTTGTCATTTCTTCACTCATTACATAAATCCTCCTTTCAGAATGCAAAAACAGTATAAATGCAATTTTTTGGGGGAAAAAAAGAGAGAGATTCAGATAGTTTCTGCAATTCAACGATTCAAATGCTTTGAATTAAAAAAAAATATTGTGGTTTTTCATATTCATTCAAATATATTCTTTCCTAAAAATGCAAAAAATATTAATAAAAATAAACAATATTGTTTCACTCTGAGAAAAAGGAAATAAAACAAGAAATTGGTTACAACATTTAACTAACTTATAATACAGTTAATTTGTTTTGTGTTGAAATAAAGTGACTACTTCTTTTATATCACATTATATGTAAATCATCTTAGCAGAATGGCATGTTGTAGAAGGTCTGTTGCAGTTTTCGACCCAATTTTATTAGAATTATTATTACACATGCTGTGTTGTAGAATGTTGATCATTCTATTTCAGTTCTAACACAAAAAGCAATTGCATCAAAATGCTTAACGCGATACACCAATGGTATTCATTTATAAAGCAATGCAGTTAAAAACAGTGAAATGGTGTACACAGAATGCCATGAAAAGCAATGAAATCGCAGAATCCATAAAAGATCAATAAAATGGTAAAAAAAGTATTAATTTCTTGCACTGATCTCTAAGAATCACTCTTGATATCTCCAATTTGCTGAATAAATACTTTTTGACACTTACAATTACAATCCAAATCATAAAAGTTAAATGTTCCCATACTTCATAAGCAGGGATACTAACAATGCATTAATATTAAAAGAGAAGGACGAAAAATACTATAAAGGAAATAGACTAATTTTTCAACAATGCCCTTTTTTCTTATCATCTTCAGCCAAAGGCATTCAAGTAAAAAAACACTCACAGAATTAACTAAAATATCGCAACAGAGATATGCTCATTTTAATTTTAGAAGTACAACTGAAATTGGTTATTTATTCACCCAAGTCAACAAAAGTCTTCACTTTTGTTGTTTCACTCTTCTTCTGACTTTGAAATCTTGTACTTCAACTTAAATAAAATATTAATACATTTAAGCACTTAAAAATTAATGCACTTTATTAGAATCGCAACATATTACATACCTCAGCCTTAGCTGCTCTAGTACTGAAACAAGTTCATTTCTCTGATCCACAATTTTGAGCATTTCATCCAGGATTTTACGCTCTTCTATTAGTTGGGTTGCATTCTTTTGAGAGCCTATAAAATTTAAACCCACTTAAAAATTTTGCATACACAAATACAGCAAAGCAACATTTCTCATTTATACATTGTTTCATTGAAGTTCAATTCATTCGTAACCATTGTAACAATAAAGTACTTTGTTTATGCAATGTAAAGCTCCAGTAAAACACCATCCACCCTTTCTAAATTTTCTACCTTCATCATTATTTCACCATTTTTATTAAGGGGGAAACTTTTCCTAGAAAACAGGAGGACTCTTGCCATATGTAACTGGCAATAATGTAGAATACTATTAAAGATATGCAATAAAGGTGTGATTTTTCTCAATTTTTATGATAAATGTTTAATTTTTGAAATTTAATTTCTACTTCCAAACTATATAGTAATTTACTAGTATTATCTTAAAAAACTTCAAAATTATTACTTCTAAACATATTAGCATTAGAAGCATTAAATTTGTAATAGTCAACGCTGTTTATTAAAATTTCAAGACATATAAACAGTGTTTTACTGTGCTATATATATTGCAAACCTTAAATTGAAAAAAGAAATTTGTACAGTGATGCAGGTTACAATATACATAAGTAAAATCACCCATATTTTAAGTTATCAAAAGATATAAATTTTACTTAGTTTTGTTTGATAAGGTTATGCTAATCAGAAGGCTAATCTTTTTTCATATAATATGTAACATTCAACTTAATATATTTATATAATTGAGCTTGTGAGTAAGTTAAATATTTATCTAAAAAAATGAAAAAAATTCTATTATGCACATAAATAAATCCTACAGAAATTCAATTTAGAAAATCAGCTATGAAATGTTGAATGGCAAACTTGAGATGCTTCAGAAGTAATCTTTTTATATAAAAAAAAAAAGAAAATTACTAGCAATTAGATATGTAAAAGAGAAAGAGGAGATGAACAGTACGTTTCACTACTAAACTTTAAAAGCAAAAGATCATACATATAATAAGAAGATAAAAGATCATAATATGTTTTAGCATCTGAAGTTCTGTAAAATCAGTTTGATGGGTTTATTTTGATAACACACAATATTACCTTCAGCCATCCTTTGAGCAAAGTCTTGTTGTAATCTGCTTTGACGGTCTTCCAATTCAAGGTCTTTTAATCTAAAATATGGAGAGATTATAATGTAGAAAGTAACTATTTCATGGTAACTGAATAATCCAAACATTAAAAATTGTGCATGCATAATTTACTAAAAAGGGTTAAAATACTGTATAAAAAATTAAAAGAAGAATTGATCTTCCAGTTCTTAACATTGTACCATGATAGTGCTTTAGATTTGCTTTGCTGTGTTGGCTTCATCAGGCTTGATTGCACCAGCTTTTGCATTCCGAGAGCGATGATTTTTACATCTTGCAATTGACAGAAAAAATGCCAGCCCAAAAACATTTATCATGTTAAGAAAAGCATTTTTTGTCTTGTTACAGTTTTATATATTCTTTGTTCAATAATGTATATATGATGTTTTATCTATTTGTTTCTTTGAGCTTTATTTACATATTTTCAAATTTTATTGTTAATTGTATGTGGTCTAAACACAGTAAGAAAAACAATGAAAAGTATTGCTGCAAAATATACTTTTACAATATTTTTAAAAATGTATTAATGTTAGGGAAATTGTATGGAAATAAAACTGGTGTCATTGCAATTTTAAAGTGTTGTGAAAACAGTTTTTGTGCAACAATATGCTCCAAAGTTATTGAGAGAACATTAAAATTTTGGTTAATTTTTAATTAAAAAACTAATTCAAATTTTGAAAAACCTTTCTCAGTGAGCACCTACTATCCAAGAAGTAATTATGTGTCAAATGTTGTAGCTCCAGGTCTAATGGCATGTCCTGTCGAGTGTTTTGAATGATTTTTTCAACAAGCATGACAATTTACGGATAGTATCGAGCTTATAAACATTATCAGATTAAAAATCAATTTCAATGGCATACTTACCGAATCAAATGCTCTTGAACCTCCCTGTTTAATTTATTTTTCGTATGGATAAGAGTATACCATTCTTGCATCAGTTCAGCTTCTGTTTTGCCTCTGCGATTACCTATATAATCACCTATTATTTGCATATTGCCACACTATTAATTACAATACTATTAATATATGAAATATCGAAGTAAACCAAATAATGATTTACCTCTGTACCCATTACTATTTGAATTCAAAATTTATATCACAACTTATGCTCTACAAAATTATGTAGCTCATTAAAAAATGCATTTCTTAAAATGAATTAAAAAACTTCATTCTAACACAAAAATTCAGTGGCTAATGACCATTATCTTTTAATCCAAATCTAATTAAGCAGCTAAATACTATGGATATTGATTAGGCAATTAAAACAGCATTGAAATCAATTTTATTTTACGGCCCTGACATATGTGCATTGTTAACTAAGCTGCTGGTGACATATTGAAGTTTTTTTTAATGAATACAAATTATTTTTAACAATGACAAAAAAAAAAAAAAAAAAAAACCTACAAAAGATTATATGAAATCTTAAATTAATCTAAATTCTAGAATTATAAAATAACATGTAGAGTTAAGACCACTCACTTGAATGATAACAGCAATAAAAATTCATACCTTCACCTCTGAGCATTTTTTCAACTTCAACTCCTTGCTGCTCAAGCTCTTTTTGCTGAATTTCTAATTCCTCAAGTCTTCTTTGAATCTCTTGAGCATTACGTAATCGTTTCAGCACTTGTTGCCTCTGGACTTTTTGTACAATCCTTTGAGCCCTTCTCTCCTTATCAAGAGAAGACTAAAACAATAAAAAAAAGTACAAGAAAATTACAATTAATATATAAATAGCCTGAATAAACATTCT
Source organism: Araneus ventricosus (assembly GCA_013235015.1). Taxonomy (NCBI): domain Eukaryota; kingdom Metazoa; phylum Arthropoda; class Arachnida; order Araneae; family Araneidae; genus Araneus; species Araneus ventricosus. The sequence continues at coordinate 158,909 of BGPR01001635.1, read as the reverse complement.
TAAAGCAAATTTGAGAACAAGAGGTGGATAAGATGTATGACTGAAAAATAGTCAATTAAACTCATTTTCCATTATTAATATCTTTCAGTTTCAAGACTTCATCAGTTATCAAGTATTCTGGCACTGCAAGAGCAGGGTTCTTATTGATTTTTAAAATTAAAAATCAAGGAGTATTTTCATAATTTTCAAGGAGTCAATATTTATGCATGAAAAAGGGTTCCCTTTTTAAAGTACACAAAAATTATATTAAGAGTATTTAAAACATTGCTAATAACTCAAATAAATGCGGTTATATTCATTTCTTTTAAAAGTTTTTACTAAGCTGATTTATCCAAGAATGCCATGTTAAATCTATTTATATGAAAGTAGAGTGGTGCCCCTGAGACACACAATTTCTTATAAAATTATACAACTACCTCAAAAGTTCAAATAGTTCATAACATACCATGATTTACCATGTTTCAAATAAAAAACTATTTCCATTAATTTGTTTTAGAATTTAAATTCTTAAATAATTTCCATGCCTCACTGTGCACCTTATGTAGTGCACAGTGATCCAGTATTTAAAATATAGAGGTGCAAAGAGAGACATGGATTTAGACATTAGAAACTGTTTTTTGGCATTTTCATTGCTTATAAAATAGTATATTTAGAAAATAAAATTAACAAAATCTCTTGATTATTAAAACTAATTGAACTAAAATTGATTAATAGTGCCTATTAACTCCACCATCACAATATGTGTCCTTTACAAAAATCAAACGTTACAATTTAAAGAAATACAGTTAATGTTTCGAAATAATCCAAGAGAAACAGCATTATCAATTTGCACCATTCTATTGTTTTGGTTATTACTGCTTGGCACTTAAAACTAATTATTAAATTTTGGATACTGCTAGGAGATGAACATCAAATCGTGGAAAATGCAACTCAAAATACTGGGTAATTGATAAGGTGGTGATTTAGAATCCTTTTTATTGGTGAAATGTAGTACACACTTAATAAAAGAAATGTTAAAAATTGAAAATCAAGGAGTTTGTAAGGAGTAAAACCCAAATTCAAGGAGTTTCCATAGTGCTTGAAAATGAAAATCGTATTCAAGGAGCGTACAAACCCTGAAGAGGTAAAACTGACCATTTGTAAGGCAAGAAACATACAATCATCAGTGATTTGATAATACAAAGGTTTAGTTTAATGAGATTAGCATCACATCTTAAAGCTGCACAAAAGCTATTTTGGGATGATCCACCTAATTTCAGACCATGCATGAAGGAAAATGATTATATGCTTTTCCTAAACTTCCTAAGGCCTAGCTCACAACAAATCTTCCTAGAACGAGTGCAAGTTTCTGCTCTTTTTAAATCCGTGTTGCTGACAGCCAAAATGAAGAATGAGTTTTTTCAGTGTCGTTTGAAAAAACTCTCCAAGTTCAGCTCTGTCAGATTGTAAAGCTGCAGTCTCTCACAATGAATGCTCCGATGTACACTTAAATAACTTATTTTTTTAAATATAAATTAAGAGCACAAAAAAGGTGAAATTTGTAATTTTTTTGAAGTCGAAGGAATTTAAATTTCTAAGCATTAATCAATGTTAGATCAAAACAACCAACAGAAGAATAAATTTTTAAATAAATATTTATGTCATCAGACAAAAGAAATGAATTACAAATAAGTGCAAATTAAATATTTACTTTGTCAGCTTTCTCAGAACTTGGAAAATGTCCCGATCTACTCCCTTGGGTATCATCTTCATCACTGAAGCTATCTTCTATAGAAACAAGAGGAAAAAAAGCCATTATCACATGAAACCAATTATAATGGTCCAAAACCAACTTACTTTACAGTTATGTTAGCAATCTTGGAAAAAGAAAAACATCCACTTCTCATAAAATAAGTTTAAAATTACACTTTTCAAGTATTTTACAGAATAAATGTGTATTAATTAGCTATCTATATGTGTTAGTTACCAACTAAATGCATATTGTTATTACACACATTCATGACCAAGGACAGAATTAAAACTAAAACAGTTATTATCAACTACAGTTAGAGAAACTATATATAAGAATTGAAAGTTAAAGCTGCTTAGCAACATTTTACCTAGTTTTTAAGATTGTCTAACTAGTATATAGGCCAGCAAAATATTATTTTGAGTAATTTAGAATATAATATATATTTTACTAAAAAGTAATATAATAAAATTTTTCTTTAGATAAGCTGGGGCATGTTTCCAAAGACAAAATTATTAACTACTTATTAGACTAAATCTTATATATATATATCATCACAGGTACAAATTAAGATAAACTATTTTAAGTTATATTGTAAACAAGACATGCATAAAGTAAGTAATTTAAAAACATTTTACAGTTATAAATTTAAATTCTTATAGATTTTTAAGTTTAGTTCAGCGATTGAGAAAAAAAAACTTAAAATTCTACATGGATATTAACTATGTAAATAAATTTGTGAATAATATTTTTATATTTATTAGCAAATTAAGTATCTGTTGGGGGAAATGATGAGATGACAATATAAACTGAATGAATCATTTGTAAAAAATAAAACTAAAAAGTCTGTACCATTCAAACTTATTTTGTCACTTGCATAAAGCCAAAATACCAGCCAGATAAATGTCCTTAGATAAGTTTTCTTAGAACTGGAGGCAAATATTTTATTAACAAACTTTGAAAATGTGAGAACAGAACAACCTCTGAAAGAGTGTGAAAACACAAATGTGATTACAGCTCAGTGTCAAAATCAAGTGGCCCTGCTGATGTCCACAAAAAAACATTATGGGTTTAGCTCAGTCAGATTAACACCTCATCGTGAAGTTGGCATCTATCTCCTATCCAAACTTCCACATCACACAAGTAGGAAGACGTTTTACCCTGTTGGATGTAATGTGCACTAAGACCAATTACACGACGGACCCTGACGGAATTGACCTTAAAAACTTGCGACCCATAAACATTATGGGATATATATTGAAAGTAATGTCAGGTTGAGTACTGAGAAAAGCAATAAAATTAAGGAAGTGCTGAACATGGTAATTTAGGAAAACAGCATCAGAGATTGTTATGAAAATTGGAGACAGCAAAAAGTAACTGGTTCCAGTTTTAGCTGAAAGCATGGATGGTTGAATTATTAACATGAAATGTTAGGTATTCAACAGAAGTCCAAATAACATTTCTAATTAATAAAGGGAAGGTATGAGCAAGAATTTTTATTTATATGTGAGTTACGTATTTATTACTAGTCTCAAGAAACTAGAATTTGGTAAAAATTAATTGTACATAAAGTTTTCAATAACAGTAAAAGTAATAGCCATGTTACATATAAGAAATAGGTACATTATCATTAGGCTGACTGCCAAATACAGCAACATTAAGTAGAAATACTGGCAAAAATGTGCACATTTTTAGACATAAGATTGCACTAGCTAGAAAATGTTTGCATTTTTTGCAACTGCCCTATTAAAAAAAAAAACTTATGCTTGGCAAACACTGCAGCTGAACTAATGGAAAATAACCAAGTAATGTTATTTATGCACAGAAAATGAATAAAAGTAACTAAAGATATTTCAGGTTAATCAATAGATTCCAATTAGATAAATTTAAATAATTAAACATGTTAACTGTTTTTTATTCTAAACTCCAATAACAGAAAATTATTATGAATCACTCTGACATAGCATTCATTTTGCTGGATTAAAAGAATGGTGTTAAACAAAAGAAGCAAAGAAAGTAACACATGCAAATTACATTAAGAAACATACAAAAACAAATTATGTTATTAGCCAATGCAGTTAGCAGTATCTTCTAATACAAAGCATGCCACAATACAATGCAACTACAATAAAAGTTGACATAAGAAAGAATTTCAGAAATACAGTCAATAGCAAAGCAGTAAAATTTCATGAACCAAGCTTTTACACATGTACAGAAAACAAAACTGGACACTTCACATTTCCATAGAAAAAAAATATAATTCAGAAAATGCTTGGAATAAACAGAAGCTAAAGAAGAAAAAAAAAAAGTCTAGCCACTCATAAAATAAACATCGTAGCCAGCAACATCTTCAGAACTTAAAGCTGAAAATGCAACTGAAGTGACTTACCAGAAGCTTTAGGTGCAAGTCCATTTTCCATTTTTGGTACAGGTAAATGAACAGGAAAAGTAGATATGGTAGTTTCTGGATTTCTATACACAGTGTATTTAGGGATGGTTTTGGCAAGTTGAGAGCTGAGTGAAATAATAGAAGATTCTTCTTGAGGAAAACTGTTTTCAAGTGGTGATGTTGGCAAACTTTCTGGTGGAACAGACTTGGATTTAGGCTTCGGACATTTTTCCTTTGATTTTGAAAGTTTTAAATTGGAGAAAGGTTTGGTTTTGACAGCAGACCTAGCTCCAATATCATTGGGAAGTGAGGACGAGAGATCTTTTTCGGAACTCTTTGATTTTTGTCTTGCCTTCTCTTTCGATTGGTTGCCCTTACCAAAATTTAAAATTGAAAAAATTGACTTCTTCCCATTGCTTTTGGATTTCTCCTCTTCTCCTGAACCCTCAAGAAGGGAATTTTTGCTTTTCGTTTTGGGTTTGGAATCAAATGATGGTTCTACAATACAAATGTCTGGACTAGTTTCTGATGAACTGGTGATAACGGAATGCTTCGGAGGTTTTATGACTGGAGCTACTTTTTTCAGTGATAAATCTGTTTTCCCCTCTGGAACATCCAAAGAATCTGTAGATAAAAATAGTTCATCTTCGGTTGAGGGTAACTTGGTTTCTATTAGTTGGAAAAATTGCTGACTAGATGCAAGTGGTGTTTCTGGAGTTTTAGTTCTTGGGCAGAGCTCAGTTTTTTTGATCATGTTGAAAGTATCCTCAATTCCTGCATTTTTCATTTGACAAATGTTACTTATTATGTCGTCTTCAAGTTCATCATCTTGATCACAAAACTCATCACTACAAAGTTCATCATAATTAATGGAATTCAGAGAAAGCTGCCGACGGTATTTTTTACGATAATTATTAGGACTTAAACCAAGTTCTTCATCACTTTTTAATCTGGCACGAGCTCTTGCTTCTTGACGAGCTTTTTCTTGATCAACTGTACTTTGCACACGCAAATATCTATCCTCATCAATTAAATCAGGTGTTTTTGAAGGTATAGAAGAATTTACATTTGATAACAAATCTGGCCTACTTAATTCTTTAGGTGTCAAAAATACATCAGAAGATCCTATAGGATCGACAGGAGACATTAGTTTTTCTTCATCTGCAAATGGAAGACCCTGAATATCTTCATGGACGCTTTTTCGTTTTTCACGCCTCTGTCTCAGTTTTGAGATGTCCATATCACACTTAGGTTTGACCTTTGTTGGAAAACTTTTGTCTGCAGGTGTTTTAGTCTGTACACAAGTATATGGAGACACTAAATCTGTGTATGAATCCTGAGCTGAAAATGAAACTGATGAGTGCTTATGTCCAGAAATCTTTTGCTTGCTTAAGTTAGGCAATTTATCACTGATTTCTATAGGTGTTTTATATTTTACGCATGAAACATCTGATGCAGTTACACTAGAAGGTGTTTGGCATACAGTAGTACTAGCTGGTGCTTTAATAGAAGAAATAATATTTGTTGAATTTAACTCAATGCTCTTATTATTATCATCAAAAAGTTTTCTCCTTATGGGATCGTCTTCATTTTTACAACATTCATCCAATTTATCGTCACTTTTGTTTAGAGATGGAAATGGCTGCTTTTGTAGTTTAATATCCAAAGAGCGAAGGTAAATTGCATCACTAAATAAGCTCTTTGGTCTTACTTTCTCTGCAAAGCTTCCACTATAACCTTTATATTTTGTTTCTTCTTTAGATGTGTTCAATCCAGATGTTTCTTGCTTAGAAACAGTGGATGTTATTACAGCTGAATCTGACCTACTCATTATATCATCTGCAAATCTACTATAGCAAGTTTCTTTAGACAATTTTGCAGGGAGATCTTCTTTGCTGTTGGAATTTGGTTCTGTGCTTCCTAATTTGGCATTTTCGAATTCAGCAGAACTATATGACACAGTTTTAGGAAAAGACATACCAGTTAAAAAGGAACTTGAGTTATTTGGCAGGCTTTGAGATAAACATGAATTAGCAATATCTGAATTTGATTTAATTTCTTCATTTGCACATGGAATTTTCCTTAACTCAGGTATATATTCTTCTTCCTCAACTTTTTCAGCATTTGAATAATTGACACTGGCAATATCAGCATGATAAACTCTACCTTTTTTGACAAAATCATCCACGGATATACCAATCTCTTCTTCTTCATAATAACAGCCTGGAAAAGATATACTCTTGTCACTGTCCCAATCATACACTTCATTTTTGTTGCTGGTATTCTTTTTCCTAAATGTAATATTCTTAGAATCATTTGGAGATTCATTACAAGAAGAAAATCCATTGCTATCATCAAGAATAATTGTATCATTTACATCTGATTTCTTAACTTGGCACGATTGATTTTCTTCTATGAAACCAGATTTTGTTTCTAATTTTTCATTGGGAATGGATTTCATAGGAGATAAGCTCTCATTTGAGGGCTTTTCTTCTTCCACAGCAACTGATAAGTCCTCAACAGTGGGTTCCTTGTTTACCTTACTTGAAGAAACATCAAGCTTTCTTTCTTTGCTTTCATTTGACACAACTTCATAAGTCGAAACAGGTTTCTGAGTCTGGTACACAGGGGAGCATAAATCGACTTCTTCAAACTCAGGTATAAGAACTTCCTTGTCATCAGGTTTTTCAGGGGTAACAAGATCAATTACAGGAGTTTCAATTGGTTGAGAACAAACCATTGTCTCAGATGTTTCCTCAATCAATATTTCTTCAGCATTCACTGCAGATGGTAGGGTTGTCTCTTTTTTGCTATCGATGCTGTTGGTTAAGAGACGCTGTAAAATTGAATCCTGGGCAGCTTTCAAAACACCAGACACAATATCTTGTGCAAGAGACTCAATATCTGAGGATACACTTAAATCTGATGAGCTTTCACCTGTAGCAAGTGGGGCGGTACATTTTAGAGGACTTTCTAAATCAGGAGAGGAAACAGCTTCCAAAATTTCAACAACAGAAACATCAAAGTCCACCCTAGAGCAAGGGGAATCAAGATTCTTATCCATATCACTTAGCTGGGTGAACTTACCATCAGCATTTCTGTCATCTGGTGCTGAAGCAGCTTCAGCTTTTGTTTCAGATGGATCCACATTAGCTGCGATTACTTCAACTGGTGCATCATTCTGTTCATCACCAGAATTTGCAGCCGAAGTATCCGATGATAGAACGATGGTATTATCGACAGCACAGGGAATGGCCTTCTCTGATGCTGCATTTTCATTCCACTCTTGATCAATCTCTGGGTTTTGGGGAGGGGACTCGTAGATAACAATTGTAGGAATTTGAGGTGGTGGCAATGGATGTGACTCAGATTCAGATTCTGATTCAGAATCTACTTCTGTTCCAGTTTCATCATCAGATTCCTCTTCACTGTCTGTTATGTCCTTAGAATCAGATCCAGAAGAGGTATCGTCTAAAATAAAATTCAATAACATGGAATGAAAGATCAAATTATATATAATAGGTCAAATTACGTTTAAAAACAGTTATAATTCATGAAGCTGACATTTTGGTAAAACTATTGATATTTCATGCTTCTTTTTATGTTTTATTTTTAAGTTTTACTTATAAAATCAAGATTCATTCATTAACCCTTTCCTTCTCGATCCCATCAAATTTACGGGGTGAGGTTTTGCCCTCTATTTCTCGTGCCCGTGATATTTTCGGGCTGGAGTGTTGAAAAGTAATGCACACACACACACAAAAAAAAAATTCTTATTCTATATACCAGATGGCAGTACCAGACTATTTATAAAGTAATTGAAGATAGTTGGTTTATTTTAAACTAAATGGCAGCACTACCCAAATATGTATAGAAAATAAGAAAGAAAAAAAAAAGCACTTTTTATTTACTGTTTTCTTGAAAGTTATGTGATCGTTAAGGGGTTAACTTGATTAGAACATTTTTTGGATGTACAGTATTCTCTCTGATAGGTGCATTTCTAATTTAGGACAGACTAAAAATAATGTCAATTTGAAAGGAAAGAAAAGTTGCACTTTCTTGCAGTAATAAAACAGAAACTTCTTATTTTAAGTTTCATTATCATTGTGATAATAATTACAACTGTAAGAAATAAAAGATTTTAACAGTACCTTCTGAAGCCCGATTCATAGATTTCAGATCAATTATAGGAACTTCCATGGTGAATTCCTTTTCTTCTGGAGTCTTTGGCATAGCTGAATTTTCTACCTCTGCTTCTGCTGGCACGCCATCTATTTTAAAACAAATTAATTACATTTCAGTTACACAGCTAAAATCCACAGCAGAACTTTATGAAATATCTGTCAACATCTCCCCTCCATTTAAATTGAGTTTAATATACAAGATAAAAATATTACAAAGTGAGGCATATATTTTTCTTAAAGAGGAAATAAAGAAATCTTGATTTTGATAGTAAAAAAGATTATTCAACTACATGGCATGTGTTAAGACAGCTTGATAAGGGCTATAGTTTTCCAACTTTATCTATGGCTGAAATTTCAGCTGTAAAATCTACATAAATTAATTATATTTTCTGCTCATCTGATATATTTATTTAAACATTTTAATGTATACTTCATTTGACACTAAAAAAAAAAATAAATAATAATAATCTTACAATGGTTAGCACAGAACAGAAAATTATCTTTAGGTCCATGAATTTTTAAAACACAAGTGCTTCTCTGTATTTAAACTGTTAACTTACAGTAAGTAATAAATTACAGAACTTAATAACAGTCTATAAAAAATAAAAATTAGCATCCTTCATTAATTCCTTAATTTGGTTTAATAACACAAAGGTGAAATGTAGGAAACAAAAATTTCATATTGCTAATTTACTTCATTACAATTTAGTACTCCTCTTACTTATTTCTTTTGAAGCACACTTTTTTTTTCAGTTTTTACAACAAAAAGACTACAATTCCAATTGAAAAGTCAAAGCCACATATTCATGAAAAATGCATATGAATCAAAGCAAAAACATTAAGCCAGGAAATGGATTATTAAAAGAGGTTAATATAAAGTAACAGAAAATTTATATCTCATAACATTGTAGCTTCAGCTTTTCTAATTTAACTACTCCAAAGTCAGTTTATTTAAAATCCAAAAGATGAAAAAACAGCTTAAAACAAAGACACTTTTACCTTCTTCATCATGCTCTATGCTGTATTCGGCATCACTGTCGATATCCTGACTTGTGTCATCACTGCCAATTTCCGTTTCTGATCCTTCGTCATCAGCAGATGATGATGAGTCACTGTAAATAAGAGACTGCTCAGCAGAATATTTTCGATTCCAAGTTTCTGCCAATTTTCTGGTTTCGTCAGCAGTTAATGACCTTTCTAGCTCTTCAGCGAATGCCTCTTCATCCGTTTCTGAATCAGTACTAAAATAATAAAAGGGGAGGAGGATAAATCCACTAATAAATAGTCGATTTCTAGTTAACATTCATGGATAAACTTAAATTATGACTTCAATACAGTACAAAATTAAAGAGTCGCTCTTAAGTAAGTTTTAATAATAGATATTATATAAACGGACCTATTTTTTTCTAACACAGTTAAGATTAAAATGAAAGCATGATAGGTATAACATTACACTGCACTATTTTTTTTTTTTTTACTTTCAACAAAAGCTGATAAATCTATATAAATAAGTGTAAAAAACAATGAAAATTAATTTTTAATTAAAATTTCGTTATTAAAAACTATTCATTTTCAAGTAAAAAATTTAGTAAGTAAATGATTTCATTAACATTAATTAAATTACTCAAAATCAATTAACTTCAAAAAAGGCAAAAGTCACAGTGTTCCAAATATAAATAATGTGCAGAGCAGGGTTAGAAACTTCTTTGTTTCCTTCAGTTATTATTCCTGTGGACAAATGCAGCAACAAATTCACAGCCTTTTTTTAAATACATGCTATAAGGCAATATTTTTACTTTTCTTTCACAAAAGCCCCTGAAAATTACTTCAAAAACAAATTTCGGTACTTTTCCATTAGCCGGGTGCAAGCGAAAAATCGCCAAATAATGTAGAATTCTGCCAAATTTTGGCGACATTTCCGCCCAGCGACTTGGCTTGCGTTTGGTTGACAATTGGCGACATTTGCACCCGGCTAATGGAAAAGTACCCAAATTTCTTTCAGCTAATACTTTATTCTTACACTTACATAAATAAATGAGCAAATATTGGTCTAGATATATTGTATAAAATTATGTACTTTAAAGATTCTGATACTTTGAAGACAGAATTTATTCAAATTTAAATTGCAGAATATGCTATCTTTGGAAAGGGAAATAAAATATATTTTACAAATAATTACCTTAAATCTGAGTAATCATCTTCACTAGTTGCTAAATCTTGAGATGGACCTAAATTCTTTTGAGTCAACTCTTCCTCTTCCAGTTCACTAACTAACAATTCATCCTCGGACATTTCAATGATACTATTTTCATATTCAACACGTTCAGGTGTTTGATCCCGAGGAATGGTGCTTGGTGGTTCGGCTAACAAGTTAGCAGGCGATATATGTACCTCCTTTTTCTCTTTCTCACCAGTAGCAGTGTCTTCAATAGTGGGCTTAGCCGTTTCTATTGACTGACGAGGTGATAAAGCTTTCTCAGTATTATCCAAGAGAATCTTGTAAAGTTTTTCTTTTTCTTGGTTTTCTAAGGCACAAGATAGGAATGCTTCTTTACGTTTCATGATTTCTTGCTGCCTGAGATCAGTTTTTTGCATGCGGAAGTGAGGTTTACAGTAGAATTTTCCTGAAAATTAAAATAAACGATAAAAAATATAATCTATAAAGACAATGGAAGAGCAGCTGGAAAATCTATATAGAAAGACAAAATACAAACCTCCAGAATCTTTGTCAAATGAGTAGTCACCAAGCCTCAAAGCAGTATTGCAGTATTCGCATTTGAAACAAGTACGATGGAAGAATAAGCCTTCAGCACTGAGACGCTCTAGCAAATAGACTCGCTCTTTGCAAAAGTAACAAACTGTACTGCCTGCAGCACTCTTTTGAGAATCAGTCTCAACAGCCTGAAAATCAGATACAGCAACATTTATAATTTTAGAATATATCAGATTTATACCTTCACAACTAAATGGCAATTTCAAACAAATTAACCAAGACTAATATTTTTAAAATGAAAATTGTGGATAGTCAAACTGACATTATTTATGTATCATTAATTAGTCATGATGCAAAATGTCTGTATGCCCCTAGAAAGATTTAAAATCCATAAAACCAAAAGTGTAAAAGTCACAAATTAAATAAAAAATATTTTCAGATTTCTTCCAGGTTTTGTTTATTTTTGCAAGCAAATAAACAAGTAATAAAAATTATTATATCCTTAAAGATCTCATACCTTCAACACGGCATAAATATGTTTGTATTTAAGAAAGAAAACTATTGAAATTTAATGTTTCAAAGCATGCACTGTAGTAGTTTAATAGGTACAAGAATTTTTTTTAAAGTTAAGTTCTTTTTTTCCCCAACTAAACTTTAAAAACATACTATCATTAAATATTGTTAGGATAATTAATTAAAGGGATTGACAATAAATGCTTATTATTTGTTTTTTGCTGTATAAATATTACACTATAGTCAATGACAACTCAAATTGACAGTATGGGAAAAACTAAGTGGTTCATCACAAGAGTTTTGCTCTAGATATGGTCTTAATAAATTTAAAAGCAATCAATATTGTTGAGCAGAATCTGACTTTAGAATCATTAATCAATATTATTTGTAAAGAAACTACATTAATAAGAGTTGTTTTATTTTAAGGAGCTGTTTCTATAGTCCAAAAACATGTATTGTATAATAGGGTGGATCGAAAAGTATAGGAATTTTTTTTTTTTGAAATTCTTTTTGGCATGGGGCGGGAAAGTTGTGTCTTAAGTATATTAGTTTATATAATTTTTTTTATTGAAATTCATTCATATCTTCCGGTGCCCCAAGCGCCTCAAAAATAGTTAAAAATTGAATTTTTTATGAAAATTTACAATTTTTTTTTGTTTTGAAATTATTTTTGGCATGGGGTGGAAAAGTTGTGTCTTAGGTATATTAGCTTACATATATTTTTTTATTGAAATCCATTCATATCTTCCAGTGCCCCAAAAATAGTTAAAAATGTCATTTTGGGGGGGAAATTTATAAAAAAATATTTTCAAAATTTCCCTTAGCGTCGGGTAAGAAAGTTTTGTTTTGGGTATATCAATTTGCGTTTTTTTATTATTATTAAAGTTCATTCATATCTTCTGGTGACCTGAAAGCCCCCCAAAAAGATAAAAATTGACATTTTTACAAATATCTATTAAAAATTGTGAATTAATGAAAAATATTTGAAAAATTGGCAGATTATTCAAGTATTAAAGAGTAAACTTATAAATAATTATAATTCTATAATAATACATGAAGTATAAATTTAATAGTCAAAGCAATAAATCACAAAACTTATAAAAAGTGAACTTAATCATAGATTTTTTTAATTCTATTAATTTGAAGATTTACATATTTCTAAAGGATGTAATCCTTTTTGTATTATAATGCTTGATAAGACTTCTTGATTGTATCCTATTCAATATGAAGCCGTGTCTCTTCTCTTCTCCATATACACTTTCCGACGCTTCAAACACTATGAGAAAACACCTTTCTACAGCTTGGGTATGGCATGGATATTTTGACCATTCCTCTGTCTAACTTTTACCATGTTCTCTATTTATTTAAATGGCACATTCATCAAAAGAGGTGGTTCAAATGTCCAACTCATTGCCAGTTAATAAGTGCAAAAAGATCCTTTGCTTTAAAGTCTATTTTTGGTACTTGAAAAATTCTTATTCTGATAATCCACTGTTTTCATATCTAGCACAAATTAGTTTTCGTAGTGCTAAAGACCTTATATTCTCTCTGTTATTTGTGAGAATTGACAATAGCAAATTTTCTGGATGACAAAAGAAGCTATTTCGTTGAATAAAAGTGTGTACTATATTTCTTAAATTGGGTTCCAAATATCTAAAAAATGAAATAAGTCTCCAAATATGCAGCGCTCCTTCTGTTATGGAGGGATTTGTCTTGACATGGAACCATACAGGTTGCATATACCTTCATAATATATGTTGCAAGAATAATAAGATTGTCAGATAGTTTTTCTGTGACCACATACAACCTTAAAATTCTACCTGCAATTGTTAGCCACCTTGAGTGAACAACTAGACCAGGCTTTCTTAATGTCAGGTCAGAATAACATTCACCACGTGATATCGCTAGGCAAATATCATATAGATATTGCTGATCATTGCTGAGAACCAATCTATCTATATTATGTGGCATATTCTCCACATTTATTGAAGAAAAAGGAGCTGCAGGTAGCTCCTCGTAGGTTTTGATTGCTTTACGAAGTGGTCGATAAAATTCTTTAGGACCAGCTGTTGCCCATCCAAAGAATTTAGTAGACGACGGACGGGTAACTCATTTGTTTGAAGCAAACAAATTCACCATTGTAATGGTCTATTGAGGCAAGTTCCACCAAGCGAATAATACCTCCCTTGTGCCCAGTATTAACATTTGTTCCATCGCATCCAATTACTGTTAGCCCATTTAATCGCATATTATGTGTTCCAAAAAATTCAGTATTGCTTCTTTTATGGCTTTAGCTCCTCCTGTTGCAGCAGTAACATGTCCGATATACACAGGTAGGTTCGTTTACAAGAGTGTAATGCTCCTCTTTCGTGGTCTTTGGGTAGTACCTTATGTCCTTCTTAATTAGCACTTTTGTGTTTTCTTTCCTCCCATCGAAATATAATCCGGTTAAAAGAGACAACGACACTCACTGTTAACTTAGTAGACTTTGCAACTACATTTTAAAGCTTTTTACGCTGTCTACGAATTTTATTGCGATCTACCACATGCGAAGCCTCGCCTTCGTGTACAATTCCAATGTCTTGTAGAACAGCACTGGCAAATAAAGTAGCTGTTCTATCTGAAACTCCGTATCGATCACATTCCATTGCTAAGGTAAGGAAATCTAAACGATTTTATGATTGATATTCCAAGGTAATTACATCTGTATCTGTATATAAGGACGAAGACGTAGTGTTGAGCTCAAGCAGCTCCTTTGATTGAGCATGAGCAGCATCATTTTTAACCATTTTAGGTTTTATTCTTTTGTCTTCCATCTGTTTTCTTTTTTCCTTTTCTCTTTTTTTCATTATCAATTATTTCCACTTCTCCAATAACCATTTTGCTTTCTAATATTCGATCTTTTCTAAACAATCACTGAGCAAGTGAAATGTTCATGTCTTCTTGAAATTTACATTTATCGAAATTTGTACACTTACAAATGTGATATTGAACAAACACGATATTTTTTCAGTACGATAATTTTCCAATTTTTGTTGGTATTTTTATCATTCCTTTGCCCTCTCCTCTACGTTTCTCCCTGTAAAATCGTTTTGTAACACATTTTTAACCTGTAACACATTTTTAATTCGAAATTTGCATAAAAAATGTTTTTTTTGCAAATATTTAAGCGTTTTGGGGCACCGGAAGATATTAAACAAAGTTGAAAAATTTTTGCATATATGCTAATACACTTAAAAGACAACTTTTGCACCCTATGCCGATTATTTTATCCAAACTTTGATTTTTCGATCCACCCTATTGTACAATTTTATCAATGACATGAACATTTGTAGTTTTCTATACACAACAATTTAAGAAGGGCTAAATAAATCAATTTTGTATACAAACTGAATTTTTAAAAATGTTTCTATTGGATATAGCAATCTATATTCATAAAATGCAATGTTTGTGTGTGTGTCTGCGATGTCCAGACGAATCTATCACACTTACAGCCTTGAAATTTGGCACACAGGTAGTCTTATTGGTGACTCAATGTACCTCGAAGCCAGAATTTTACAATTTAATCTAGAAAATTTTTTATTTAAAGTTTTGTATTGTTTTGGTTGATTTTTCGCACTAATTTCTCAATAGAATGGTTTTGAATAATTGTATGAAAAAATGGATACACCATCGGAAAGAGCACACAATTTCTGTTCTAATGAAGTTAGTTTTGAATTTCTAACGTAATTTACTGAATTTTGAGAAATTTTTGAAAAATAGTCACTTTTATGGTAATTTTTAATAAGGATTTCTTCAAATTCTCGCATTTGATGTTCCAACATCTCAATAATTTTCATTTTTTTTCAGCTTATAACTGGAATGTTTCTGTCGGATTTAAAACAAGAACGGTTAAAATATCTTTTTTCGTTTTATTTAATTAATTTTTCCCTGATCAGTTCAAACAGTTTTTTTGCTAGCGAGATTTAACATCAAGAGTTTCTAAGGACTGCATTGTTGCAATTTCATTGGCTGGTGCATGATCATCCTCCAGGCAGGTGACGTCATAAGCTTTCATTTTCAGCATGCATTTCTAAAATCCGATTTCTCCCAGCAGGTAACGTCATTACATTCGCTTCATCGTTATCTGAATAATATATACATTTCAGTTTTGATAAATGTCATTATCACAAAGAAAAATAAGCGGTAAAATCAACAATGTGTATCTTTTGCTTTGATTTTGTTTTCAAAACTTTTTCGGGTCATTGTGGGCATTTTTCCCACCCATTTTGTTGAAGTCCCGATTCCACGGGCAACACTGTGCGCTAATATATATATATCAAAATATATATATATATAAATATATATATATAAAAGGAGAGTTCAAAAAGCAGGTTTATAAAATATTTATTTTATAAATGTCACAACATTAAAATCATACATACCCCTTTAACAAGAGGTCTTGGAGGCAATGGATCCTTCCTTCTTCCCTGTTTCAAATCCCAAATTTTCGTCATATGATCCGTCATTGCAGCAATCTGGTTTCTCCCACGATCTCCAACATCTAAATTGCCTTTGGACAATCGATCCTTCAGTCGTGTGAGAGAAGCATCAAACTTCTTGTACCTTGCCTCTTCTTCTGGCGTAAGAGTACCTCCAGCTTTTAGCTTTTCATTCATTTGCTGTAACTGGAATTATAAAATTTTAATAACTCATTCAACACAAACTAAACTGCACACAGAGAAAGATGTAGCCAAATACAGGACAAGCACACAAATTTTTATCTGGATAATTCGGTAAACATTGAACTTCACAAACATCATACTAATGAACTTTACTTGATCTACAAAAAATTTATCTAAGTATAATGCAATTAAACAAGTCACTTCCACACCATTTAAAAACTGAAAGACTTTCAACCTGCTATGAGCTGAAGGGAAAGAAAAGATGAGATAGTTTGCAGGAACAAATTCTCCTATTAGAAATCTTATCCAATATGAAAATTTACACACAGCTTTTCTATTTACAAATGCAAACAGAATATTTATACATGACTAACACAAACTTTAGCAACTTTCATTATCTCAGTTTTGTACACAGTTAATAACAATTCACATAGATAATGTTACATTCAGATAGAATCTTCCATCAAACTGTTTAGGAAATTAAATGGGATAAAGTTTAATGAGATAAAGATTTCAGATGTTTAAATGCACTAACCAAAACAAAAATACCAAAGTAATGATATGAAGATTTATAAACTAAATTTGAATAATATGTAAACTGTAAGCAATAAAGATTTTAAATTTAATATTTCTGAAATAAAAAAAAAATAATACAAATACTAACTTTGCTGGCAAAAATTTCATGATAAACTCTGGGCTTATCAGGTGTGGCATTCTTCTGCTGTTGAGTACTCTGCTGCTTAATTTTTTCTTCAATGATTTTTACATTCCATTCATCTTTTCTTAACTTGCCAACTTTTGGTGCTTTATTCTTTTTCACACTTGCATCATTTCCGTTATTCTGAAGTTGTTGTTGGAGCATTTTTATATTTAGTTCTGCCTGTTCAGATCTAACATGTGGTGTTCGAGTATTATCAGATTCTTCTGCAACATGCCATCGCAATCCTGCATCTTTCTTCATTTTCTCTTCAAGGTTTTTAACCCGAGTATTTATCGATTCCCTTGGTTTATTCATTGGGATGCTCTTGTAATCGGTCAGTATTATATCTTGATTTTTGTCCTTAAAAAAATAAGCAGAGAACAGCTTTCAACATTTATGTATATAAATAATGGTTTTCATTAGCACCCTTATAACAAATTAAAAAATACAGAAGCCAAAGACAACTACTAGCATTTAATTTTTAAATCATAAAAAAGTAATGGATACTAAATCTCTCTACTTTTTGTTGATAAATTTTCATCTTTCTTAAGTTAAAAGAGTACTTATAATTTGTGTTTTTTAAAGTGAAATTGGATACAGAAAGATTAATTTATTAATCTCTTATTGAACTTCTTCAATAAGATTTATGGATTGATTTATTAACTTCTCTCTAGTGACCAACTCCAACCACTACCTAAGCTGACAAGCTTCTTTGAAAAGGATGAAGGGATATTTATTAAAATAAACAAAATTCAGTATAGTCCCTTTTTTTTTTCAAAATGTTTACCAAAACCAACCAACTATTAAATACTCATAATACATAAATATCTGCTGGCAATACCCAAAAAATATTAAGAAAATTAAGTGTCACATCACTTTCTTGTAACTATTCTGAAATTTGGAGATTGAGGAACTTTGAGTTCACGAAATCAAACAAAACCTCAGGGCACTGGCCAAAAATACAGCATATATATATTTTCATATAGTTAAAAAACAAATATTAAAAACAGTTATGGAAAAAAAGCAAACAGACCTACAAAAATCATAAACACAAAGCAATTGGTGCGAGCATAAGCAGCAGCTTCCAAAAACACGACAAAAAAAAAAAAAAAAAGCAAAGAATAATTAACAAAATGAAAAAACCCAATAGACAAAGTAAAAACAATAATTTTTAATCTAAAAAAAAAAAAAAAAAGAATCCAGCAGAGGACATTCTCAAGGTTCACACTCTGCTGGGATTCTAAACTTTACAAAAATTGGGAGAATTTTCTGTAGAGAAATAGACATTAAGTCAAAAGATTGTCTCTGTGAACTGAATTATCCCAAACTGAAGGACAAGGAAAAAATATTTTCAGAAACTGCAAAATAAAGCCTCTTGTGCATTCATATAGTTAAGTTAAATATATGCATTAGACTATCATAAGAGATTATGCTTTTAATGATCAATCTAAATCCCATTAATAAATGATATAATTAAAACTATACTCATGATTTTGTATATGTTAAGCCTTTGGTTCAAGTACTAACAAATAATTTAACAATTATTCCACATTTATAATTAATAATGAAATGATATATTTATATTGATGATATCTTAAAGTACCGAGTTTGTTATTTGGGTATAAAGTATTAATAGTTATTATAAAAAGATCTCAAAACTTTTGGAACAACTCATGAAAAGTTAATTTTCATGCCACAATTAAGAATTTAAAAAATAGAAACTCAAAATTTACTAATGTCTAGAATAAGCCAGGAAAAATATCTTATATGAAACATTTTAGATATCTTTAAATATGTGGACATGTTCTATGTATTTTGACTAACAGAAAATAATTTACCTGTCCAAAGGCTTTCTCACGGGATCTTCTTTTGTGTGTGAGGAGTGAACTGCGTTTTCTAACATTTTCACCTCTTTCTTTATCTTTGGCCATTTCTTTTTCAACAGAATACTAGAAAAAAAAAATGCTATTTAAACAACTGGATATCTTCTGCTTTGATATTATTCACACATTTGAAATAATAATAATACAGAAACTACAAATTTAGAATTTTCATTAAGTCTGTCTAAGACTTTAAGAAACAAGGAAATACCCCAGTATTCCTTATTCTTTTATGGAACAATTTAAAAAATAAATAGAAGGAATTTTTAATGTTTTTGTAGAATTTAAATTCTTCACATACACACCAAATTCTAAGTATAAATATTCTATAACTAATCAAAGCATAAAACTTGATAGAAAAGAATTCTAATGGAATGTTAACAGCATAATCTGGTCTTCATAAAAAATATCAATCAAGTAACAAATCTCATAATATAATCATTGCACCACAAATACAAACAGCTTTGGATAGATTAACATAGAGAAATCTGTAGGCTTATGTCCCACAAGTGTTTAATAAAAACTTTCTACATATAAATAATTGTTTAGTATATAATATCTATAATAATCACATCTTCACGACCTTATTGATGATTAAATATAATGAAAAATTCCTTTGTATATTAAACTAGAAGTATGCGCACAGCATTGCCCGTGGAATCAGGTCTTCAACAAAATGAAAAATGCCCACAATGACATTGAAAAAGTTTTGAAAACAAAAGATACACATTATTGATTTTCCTGCTTTTTTGTGCGATAATGATCTGTAGAAAAACAGTACATAGTACGTTAATCCAACACAACATTAAAAAACTGCAAAGTGAAAATCATTATTATACTGCAAGCAAAGTATGCAAGACAAATAAATACGTTAAGATACTGCCGAAAATAATAATGAAAGACATTCAATTGAAGGCTATGCCGTCACCTGCGCTCTGCGCCATCAGCCAATGAAATTGCCAGAATGTTCCAGAAAAGTGTCGAGGAAGGAAGCTCACTAGAGAAAAATAACTTTCAACTAACCAGGAAAAAATTAATTAAAAAAAAGAGGAAAAGATATTTTAACTGTTCTTGTTTTAAATACGACAGAACAGTTCTAGTTATAAGCTGAACAAAATTGAAAATAATAGTGTAATTAGAACGTCGGATGCAGCAAATTTAAAAACAACAATAAAATTTCAAAGGCAAAATTGACTATTTAAAAATCTCTCAAAATTCAGTAAATTACGTTAGAAGTTCAAAACTAACTTTATTAGAAAGGAAATCGTTTGCTCTTTCCAATGGTGTATCTATTTTTTTCGTACAATTATCTGAAGCCATGCAATTGAGAAATTAGTGCGAAAAATCACTCGAAACAATACAAAATATTAATTAAAAAATTTCTAGATAAAATTTTAAAATTCCGGCTTCACGGTGCATTGAGTCACCATTAAGACTACCTGTGTGCCCAATTTCAAGGCCATAAGTGCAATAGATTCGTCTGAACACTGCACGCACACAAACATTGCCTTTTATAAGTATAGATATCAAAAATAGGAACAACGGAGAAGATATTAAAAAAAAAAAGGGGAACTCACCTTGCGCTTATTCTGCAGTCTGTTACTCACTTTGTTTAATATAGATAAAGGAGTACTGATAAACTGTTTACTTGGACTTGCAGTTCGTTCTTCCCCAATATCAGATTTCCGAGACACTAATAAACATAAATGTTATTTTAATATTACATTTAGTAACAGATAAGTGAAATTGCTCAAATGGATATTAGTGTTAAAATTACTACAATTTCATGAAAAATCTTTAAACAAAATTCTAATTATTATTTATTGATACTGGGTCTTCTTGGGATATATTAAACCTAAATAAAAATACAGGCAGTGATTGTAAAAAAAAAAGTTAAAAGTTATTTTCAAGTTTGATAGTTGTGAGCAAAATCCTATACATTTAAGAAATGTAAAAAGGTTGTCCATAAAACTCCTCCTGAAATAGTTCAGTTAAGCCGATTGAATTCCAATCTGAAATGCTCTATGCATCTCAAGTTCAAAATTTGGGCACTCAATTGGTTGTGTTGGACATCACCATATCTGGTAAAGAGAGGCAAGAGCCTCCAACAATAAATGCAAGTCTATCTTATGCATAATCATGTTAAAATTGCAAAGACAGTGAGAAATTTAACTCTTCAAATTATTAAATAAGCTTATTTAAAAAAAATGTAAACTCACCAACAGGAATCTCTCCTCGAAAACTCTCATAAACTTGGGATATATAAGAAACCATAGTTAATTTATCAGGTACAGCACATTCCGACATTTCCTCACCGGTCATAACAGGAGGTATGCCAAGCTCTTTTTCGCAAATATCAAAAGCCTAAAAATGATATTGAATAAACTATACAAAAATGAAAAAGTTAGAAGAGTTGTATATAAAAAAAAATCAAATTAAGAGTTCAAAACCTAATATAATTTGGTAATCGAGGTAAGTTATAAATATCAGCATATAGAAATTAAACATATTAAAAAATCCTTTAAATTTATACACAACTTCTTGTTCTTACCAGCTGATTGTTCTGGGAAACATTTTCAGGATCTAATTTGTTAATGTCGATGAGGTCAGGTCGATAATGATGCAATATCGTACACAGAGCTAAGCCATCTTTCCAGGATGTTGTGAAATCTTGAATTTTAACTCTATCACTCAATGCAACTTGTTTTCGACACCAATTTAACAAGGTATCAGGATGTATCATCGATTCTAAAGCAAAAAAAATAGTAAACTTCAAAACGAATTTTGACAAATAAAAAAATGCGTTTTTAAGCCTCTAAATAAATCTAAAATATGATACACAGCTAAAATGTTTCAACATGCAAAGTGAGAAAAAAGGATTTAAGAAATTCATTACAAAATACGTAGGGAAAAAAGTAATAAATCAATAATCATCTCTCGTACATCTGAATATGCAAGTATTATTGTTTAAGCTTAGAATTTATCATAACAATTAATACAGAAAATGTAAATTTCTCTGATTAAAACAGAGTTGCAGCAAGCAGAAAAACAAAAAACTCAATGGACTTGACACGCTGCTAGTTCAGTCAATATAACATCACAAGTAATAAATTAATCTCTTGCTAATAGGTGGAAAAAATTGCAAAGATACCTCTAAAGATGGGCATTTTGCTGAGAATGATCACACCCATTGCAAATTATTATAAAATAAGATCTGTAGTTTCTGTCAACCACCCATGGAATAACTTATTTTTGTGTTTCTTATTAGCAATCAATCTAGCCATCTCACTTGTGGTGATACAACAGTAATGGGGAATAAAATGCCGATGACAAATGATAAGAGGGCTCAAAGGTTTTTAACCCCTGATCAGAACTTATGCTCAAAAAGTAAGCGGCATTACAATTAACATTTCTTGGATTTTGCCACAATAACTTCTACCAGTAACAGAATTCCTACTCATATTGAGGGAAAGAATTCAATGACTTTTCCAGGATCTTTTTAAGAAAATTCAAGGACCATAAAATTTTAGAATGATAAATTTAAATCAAATTAATCATTTGCATTTTTATTTTTGAAATAAAAAAAATGATACAGATCTACAAAAGTTTTTGAGTTATTGTGTTCACATGAACAGACTTCCCTGGCTCTATGAAATTAAATAACATACATTTTGAAAACAGATTTCATTGCAGAGAAAATCAGTTATTGGTATTTAAAACAAAATTTTGATCAAATATATCAGTTACTTTAAAAATACATTAGAATAATTGCAGGACTATTTTACTTGATGAAGGAATATCCTCTGTAGTTTTTACTGTATTATCAAATTAAGCTGTCTTTGAATATATGAAGGGAGAAAAGGTTGATGATCGACAGCATTCATAAACAAGCATCCTTTTTCTGGTGATGGAATTCTCAAGACAAAATCAAGTCATAAACTGGTTTTCTCTTCAGTCCCAAAAAATACTGGACAGACATTTTGCTTATTTTCAAGGACCCAACAACAAAAAAATAATCAAGTACTTTTCCAAGGCACAGAGTAAGGAAAATAAAATTCAAGGATTTTTCAAGGACTGTGGGAACCCTGAGATTTAAGGATTAATGCGATTCAAATGTTGCCAGAAAAAATAAAATTATAGAATATGCCCTAGATAAGGTATGCAGGAGGAGAAATTCCTAATGAGTTATTGATACAAAAGCTGTACCATACTACAC
The DNA here is from genome assembly GCA_013235015.1 of Araneus ventricosus. Lineage (NCBI taxonomy): Eukaryota > Metazoa > Arthropoda > Arachnida > Araneae > Araneidae > Araneus > Araneus ventricosus. The sequence continues at coordinate 135,921 of BGPR01001635.1, read as the reverse complement.
AATGGGAAGAAATATTCATCTGTGCTGCAGCATTAGGAAAAAGGTTAAATACGCTCTTAATGAATCCAAAATTAGATTTGTGAACACAGTATATTTAGCATTGGGAATATTTTATCAATCAAAGCCAGACCATTTAGTAGCAATATAAAAAAATTAAGCAAGATGAAGCCATTTGCTAATTATTTCTAACTATAATCAATGATGGTCAGTACTTCAACTGTACTTTTACATAATAAGAATGAGAAAGTAAGTCATAGTTTTAAAACAATGAACATATGAGTGAATAATTACATATCCACCACAGATTACGAAAACAATGGGAAGTGCATCAAAGTTAGTATGATAATTACAATTCAAAAGGGCTCCGACTAGGGATGTAACGAATAATGATTTGGCCGAATAGCCAAATACCTAAATTTAAAAAAAAAATACTTTCAATTTTAAATAAAATACTGTTCAAATTTTAAATCAAAAAATTACTTTTTTATTATTTGCATATTTAAAAAAAAATATTAACACCTTGAAGTGTTTTTTTGTAATATTCTAAATATCCTAATTCCAATAATAAAATGTGAGAAACCCTTTTCATTTTGGACTTGCTAGACAGAATTAAAAAATCATCACTGCAGCAATGACAAACACAAAAGAAAATTCAGTGGATTATTTAAAGTTATTAGAAGTAAATGATAGAATGTTCACTGAATTGGTGGGGGAAAAAAAAAACCTGGACAATTTTTCAATATTTGCAAATTTAGCAAGAAAATATCTTTCAGCTCCTGGATGAATAGTATATACTGAGCACTTATTTTCTGGGTCTTTTGTTCGGTAATATATATGTATGAAACCAAACAGAACAGACTACTTCCTGAAAATGCTGAACAATTACTGTTCTTACAGCATAATTTCAGGTTTTATAATGATAAATGATACGCAACAATATTAAATACACTTAAATACCATGCAACTTAAAATTGGGTAAATGTTAGGATGTTTTTTTAATAAATGCACCGAATAGTAATTCTGAAATATTCTTTTTAAAATTCATTTTAAAGCACATTTTTAAAATTTTTTTACCCTGAATATATTCGTCAAAAGGGACGAATATTTGTTACATCCCTAGCTCTGATGTGAGCTATTTTGTTACATATACCATGGCTACTAACTTTTAAAACTTATTTAACATTTTTATATACCTCTTCGTCGTTTCTTTTTAGGTAATTCAACTGTAGTATCAATTACATCATCTTCTATTTTACCATCAGTGTCAAACAAAGATCGGACCTGGAATGGTAAAACAGCAGAAAGATTCAAATTTGGATATCTAGATGATGGATTCAAAGTGTACTGATTCAAATCTTTGCTCAAATTTTCAGGGGTTGTTTGGGCCAATAGTCGGTATATGGACTCTCTTTCTGCGAGGACTTGTAAAATGGACATTTTTCCAGATGCCCAACTTCGGATCATCCATGCAGCATCAAAGGAGCTGAGAAAGCCTCTTGCACATCCAGATCCAGTTGGCCAAAATGGCTACATCAGATAAAAATTGCTTTTTTAAATGACAAAATTATATGATGCACAAATTTTTAAAGACTGATATCTAATTCAAAAGTTGTTAACATACGAGACCTATTTGAAATAACAATTCTACTTTGGCATGCTTAAAAGATGAAATAAATCATGAAAAGAGAGGGAAAACACGAGATTTTGGTAATGAATATAAATTCATTCTTCTATAGAAATTTAATTATACTTTCACAAAAATACAGTTATTGGAGTTCATGAAAACATTTATAAACTTATAATAAAAATGATAATATGAATCACTACTTACAAGTTCTAGTAATAAAACAGAAGAGTGCATTAAATTATATATTTAGATGTTAAAAACATTCAAACTTTGACATACATTTCTTTCACTACAAAACATTTCTGGGACAAATGTTGCTAGGAATTTATACTTTTATATCTTTAAAATACTACCACTGACTGCTGACTTACAATTATAAAAACAGTGAAAAATCTTTTCTGTGTTAATGCAAGTATTAAATATTACTTACAAACTGTCAACAGAAAACAGAATAAAGAAATACATGCAAGTGCTTGCCTAATTTAATGCTTACAAAACTTTAAAACAAACAAAATTTTGACAAACATTTATTCAAATCGAAATAATCTTTTTTTCTCCCCTTTTCTGAAAAGTTATAAGAGATGCATAGTTATTCACGTGCAAGTTGAAAGATTTTGTTCAAGAAATTAAAAATATAATATTTGATTGATTTTAATTCTCAGAAATTAATCTTTGACATTCTACAATTTCATGGTCTTTATGACTATCAAAATTTATGAAGATTGTCAAAGTGATGCATAATTAAGAATAAGAAGTCAGACTTGACACAAGACTGCAAAATTTTAGGGATAAAATACTGCGCTACAACTTTCTTGTCATACCTCCAAAAGACTGTCACCAACAAGTCCCTGCAGAAGTTTGTGTCCTCTCCTTTCTATAAGCCTGCAAGCATTTTCAGCAGCATACATAGAAGTGAAATCAAACATGGCAACATCTGCTTGTCCATAATGATTAACAGCAAAGTCCAAATGTGGAAGCTGATAGCTGGTTGCAAAATCAGCAGCATCTCTAGCATATTCCATAAGAGCTTCCCTGTCCACATTCTCTGCTGCAAGCAGTCTTGCTGTATCATTATAATCCTGAAAGAATCATCTAACGTGAGTAACAAGATTTCAAATACGAGCTCACAGAAATAAACCATTAAAAATAAAACCAATAAAATGACATACACATGAACAAAAATATAGAAATACTATTCATAACACCCTTCTTCAAAGATAAATTTCAGTTCAAATTCAGTAAATCAATTGTAGCAAGGTGTTGCCACTAAAAATTTATCACAAGTTAACAAATATTTCCTTTAAGTTTATACTGACTGATGAAATCATTTCAGTTTCATTTTTAAAGTTTATATTAACTCAATTACTTGGTACAATCTAATACAATGGAAAAAATTGTGAATTGGATAATTTAATGATGCTTTTTGAACCTTGGACAACAGACAAATAAACTAAAATAATAAATTCACATTAGTGTGTGAACTTTAAGTGAGTCAGCCATAAGTAAAAACCGCACAATTTTACAAATAAAACAATTATAAGTACAATAATTGTACATAGTTATTAGCAATACTGGTCTTATAAAAGTTTGCATAACAGAATTGTATGCACATTTCTATAGTTTATGACAACTCAAGTTGACATTATGGAGAAAGATACTCAGTGTATCATTAAGTAGAGTTAAATAGTTTTAAGCATATGTACTGAATAGAATTTTAGCTTTACAACAAAATTAATTGATATTCAGCATGAGAGATGTATTTTAAATGAATGCTGAACAATTTCATGGAGCCCTTTCTGCAGCCAAAATATGCATAGAAACACATATAGCATCATACACCAGGGATGCAGTTATTTGCACTTTCCCATGTTCTGTCAACTTGAATTGCCCTCAATATTGAAAAATGCCAAGTTTGACAATATTTATTACTTAACACATTGTTGACCAGCAATTTTACAAAAAAGCTATCTCATGCCACTGGCTATTATTTCGTAATTGAAATGTGGAAGTAAACAAATTAACTCATGATCAGTCAACAATGTGTTAAAATCTTGTTTTATTGTCACATTACAAAAATATGCTGGATTAGTAATCAATATAAACTTCATTTCACTTATACAAAAACTTATAACAAAATGAATGAACTCACATACCTGAATAATGACTCCTCTTTCCAATAAGCTCTGTTTTTTGGCTGTCATTACAAAATAATGAGTATCATCTTTGTAATAAACTATATTTTCTAGGTCTATTGAAGTTTGTTCTTTCATTTCCTAGAGGAATAAAAACAATACTGTAATCATATATTTAAAAACAGAAAATGACAATAAGAATTCTACTTGTAATCAAGTAATTATTCACAAGAAATTCAAAATTTTATAACAAAAAAACTATCCCAAGACTATCAGTAGTTATGAATTAAATAATTTTAAATTTATTCAGTTTAATTAGCTTTCTTAGAAAAGCAATTTTTCCATTTATAATATTCAGAATTTTATTTCTGCTCAATATTTCAGAAATTAAGCATTAACAATATCTGTGAGAAAGTAACTTATCCAAGACTATCAGTAGTTAAGAATGAAACAATTTTAAATTAATTCAGTTCACTTAGCTTTTCAAGAAGAGCAATTTTTCCATTCATAATATAAGCTGCTCAGTATTTCAGAAATTAAGCATTGACAATATCTGTGAGAAAGTAACTTACCTGAAAAAACTTCTGATTAAATATAAATGCTACACCACTGATTTCAGGTACTCTAGCTTCTTCAGGACTGTGTCTGTTGATGAAATTAGCAGTGACGGCAATAGCTAGTTTTCCCCGAAATTCTTTTCTATTGAAACCTACAATAAAAGCTTTAAATTAAAAAAATTATATCACAAAACCTTATTTTAAGATAAAAATTTTTTTAACACCCATTATTTATTAATTGAATGTAAAACACAACAATTAACTTGGCACTGACAAATTAATTCAAACAACAATTAACAAGTTGCAGCTTGAGGCAGAGTTGTAGCAAGTGTGAATGGGGACCAGGGGATGGCAATATTATTTCATGTCCCTCTTCATATATTTGACTTTAAAAACTGACATAAACACACTAATATCTTGTCTCCACAGCACCCTCTTGTATACCTCCTCGCTGCCCTGTCGCTATATCATTTGGCTTGAGTACCAGTACACTTACAGATAAGTTAACTCAAGAGTAGTGCAAATTTCACTAACACTAAAATCCTGAAATTTTACATAAAATGAACAATAAAAAATTACCTAAAAGAGTATTCCGTTTTCCATCGGAACCTATTAAAACATCAAATTCATACTGAGACACAGGATGGTCAACAGGCGAGACTTGAGCATGCCAACCAATACCTGGAAATAAGAGCGAGGAAGTTAAGTGCATATAAAACTCACATATCAGTGCAAAATAAAACCTGCACAACAGTGGTAGCTGAATTACTGAAGAGATTCAACTACTTAATAAGTGATGCTAATTTCATTGAAGACACAGGTAATCTGCTCGTATTTGTATTCCATAATTTTTTATTCTTTAAAACATTTGCTAAAATAAATTATTTTTTAAAATTTAAACATCATATGACGCAAAACATTAAAGGTCAGTTTTTTTGCATAAATATAATTTAAGGTAATTCTATTCAATATTATTTGCAAGGGGGGGGGGCCGAACCCTACTCTACTAAACAAATCATATAACTTAAAATGTTGCTGCCTTTCTAGAGCTTCTTATTCATGTTTAAAATAAGTTTGACTTTGCGTCTTATGAGAATAAAAATCAACAACAACAACAAAAAAATTAATATAAATAAAATAAATAAATTTATGCATCATACACCTTTTCGTTGATTTAAATTGTATTACGCAACCAGTTTTCGTTTATGATAAAAATAATAAGCATTTCAATTCCATTCTGCACATGAATACTTCTTATGCATTGGATGGGAACCAAGAGTGTGAAACAGTATTAACTTGTTAATTTATGCACGCATGTTAAATGAATACTCCAATTTTAAAGTATTTATCTTCACCAATATACAAGTTTTTTTTTTTTTTGAAATACTGCATGAGCTTTAAACTGATATGATATTTGGTAAATTTATTGGGTGAGAATCAGACAGACAAAAACGGAGCAAATTTTACATACAAATAAAAACAAGTTTCAAATACTTACGCTCATGCTGATCTTCAGGTGGCTCAATCAGACCCTCAAACCCAACGTTTTCATGAACTTCTACACCCAGAAGTAATGCAACTTTTAAAAGAATAATCTGCAACTGCCGTATACCTATGAACAATAAAAGAGAAAATTATAACATTATTCTAATTAATGTTAAATTATTCAATGATATTTAATTTAATTTTGTGCACAATTTTAAAAAGACAAGTCAGATAAGTAAAAAGTTTAAGACTAGTACAGGGAAAAAAAATCATGTTTGAAATAAAACACCATGAGTAATTTTAAATGTAAATACACTACACAAAATGAAATAATTTATTTAAATAATTATAAGTATTATTTAAATTTTCAACACAGCCCAAATCTTTAGACACGTTATCGCTTAATAAATGGACACTACTTTCAGGTCTACATATATGCCAGCATTTAAAATAAACATTAGGAGGCTCTTTGTCATGTCTCTTTACATATTGTCAAAAATTATGTATTTTTAAAGCAATTCCAAAGACTGCACTTAGACAGTTTGAAATTTCATTTTTGGGGGAAGGAGGCATAGATAAAAAGGACTCATGTCCAGGATAACAGCAAATATGTTTCTGAATTTTATACAACACAATTCAAAATCTGATTCAAAAATTCATCTATTTATCCTTCCACAGTTAATGCCCCACAATCCCCCCTTTCATTTCAAATGTAGTATGCTTGAAAAATTAGGAGCAAAACGTTAACAATCCATAAACTTGAAGTTCTGGAAGAAATCTGTAACGATCATTCAACATAAACCGCTGTCAGGAAGAAGTGGTGTGTTACTCTTATATAACAACTTTAACATAATCTTCTACATAATTCAGATCAAATTATTCAATATTCCTTACATACTGCAGAACATTAGTTTAAAATTTATACAATCAGTTTAAGATAAAGCACAATATATAGGGAAAAAAATAATTAAAATCGAAAAAATCATTCCTGTAATGTAGATTAGGAAATATACGAATACTTACTGATGTGATCAATAGAGCCAGCGCAGAATTTTCCAAAAAATTTCTTTGCTCCTAAATTTCTCAAGTCATGTATAACGAAGGGCCACAAATGCAAAACATTATTTCTTGAAAAACGATCTCTTTTTTCCAGAACTACAACCTTGGCTCCCAATAATTGAGCTTCTATTGCTGTTCTTAAACCACAAGGACCAGCACCAATAATTAAAACCTAATAAAATACAGGGGTTTTCTTATAATTATTTTCTCAAAAGAATTTAAATAAATCATTTAAATGTCAATTAAAAACAATTCAGAATAAATAATGGAATGCTCATAATATTTTCAGTTAAAATTAACAAAGCCAAATAATTTCATAACATACGTGGAAAAATATTAATAGCATTAGTGATAGCATTACTGCTTTCAGAAAATAAATATAGAAATTAAAACTGATTATGGAACAAAATCAGCTTCTGTGAGATTTAAAACAACAACAACAACAACAACAACAAAAAAAAAAAACAAAAATTTTTTTTTATTTTTTTTTTTTTTTTTTTAAGGTTTCATTCTCTTAAGAAAATGAAACATTAATGCATTAAGTACAGTATTAAAAGAAAATACACAATGAAGGAAAAGGTAATAATAGATTATAAAAGAAACTATTAATTAATAAAAAGATAATGAAATCTTAGTAATAAATTATCTTGAAAGGAAACATTGATTTTCTACTTAATTTTAGAGAACTATAAAATGACATATTCATCATGTAATTTCAGTGGAAGAGCATTTTGATGCATAAAATGGTGCATTACAATATGCCTGACTCCCAATTTTCTTAGTCAATTCTATAGCATAGAGTTCAGTTTAGTTACCTTAACATTCTAATTAGCAGTTACACAAGGGCTATTTTGAGGCAAATCTTGTAATTTTGAATAATGATCAAATGATAAACTTAACAACTAAATCAACGTCCTTGTTTTTATATTTCCACACCAAAACGGAGGATGTTTGACTCTGATGAATTTAACACATATTCAGCAGATCTTTGGTGGAATCTAGTCTACCCAAAACTAAAACTTAATTGTGTCACCAGGCAACGATGACCCATTGATAGCATAGATGAATGAAAAAAAAAAAAAAAAATTCCATACATGCCAACAATGGACAGGTGGCTGTCCGTAGCAGAAGGTCTATGAGGGTGGCAGACGTACACACACAGAAACAGACTCGAGACAAAATTTTGAATTCATGATCATTTATATATTTCATCATATTTTAAGTAAACAAAATTTTCTAATTTTAAGAAAATATCTTTTATGAATAAGTAATACAAGAAATATATATATCACTATTATTTGAGGAATTAGAAATAATTATATGACATTTTCAGAAACATGAAATGCAGAAAAAAAAGTCTGGATCGTTATGTCACCAAGGAATGTAACTAAAACGACTGCGTGCAAAGGGGAAAAACTCGTCTCCGTAGAAATTTTAATCTTATATCTGTAGTTCCGCAGATTGCGAAAATTTTCGATAAAATCCGTAGTAACTACAGATAATCCGTAGCAGTTGGCATGTATGAAATTCATTTCACAGTTTAATAAATTAAAACACATACCCTAGTGTTAGGACAGGCCTTTCCCCTATTGTAACATTTATGGCTAGATCTTTTGTCCAGCTTGGCCCATAGTGATGCGGCACGCCACGAGTGTAATTTTGCCTTTAGTCGGGGGTAAAAATTTGTTACATTTGTTGGCTTCAATCGCAAAAGTTCACATAGCTGGCGATTAGTGTGCAATACTGACTTGAATGTTGCAGAAGATACAAACTGATCAAACAGTTCAGAAGCCATAGCCGACTCAGGGCTGGTGGCTGTGCCACGTGGCACAGCTTTACCACGGGGTTCCATGGAGGGTCCAAAGGTCCCCACAGCAACAACATAGTTCTACATGACTTGACACAAGAAATTCTAAGTATTCCTACAAAAGAAGAAGAAAAAAATTGCATTAACAAGTAAGAATTATATAGCTTTTGACATGCTTATAAAACTATAGTGACCAGATTTTCCAAACATCAATCGAGGACGCTTTAGGTATTGCAGAGGAAATTGTGTTGAAATTGGGGCAAAATATCAAAAAACTAGGACTGCCTTGGCTAATCTGGCCACTTTATACATGATTCATCCTAGATAAGTAAACATATCTTCAAACGATAATTCAAAAATTAAGGATTAATCAATTTATTATTTCTCCTATGATTTCTTAAAATTATTGCATATGAACTTGAAATACTTACCCCGAATGTGCAGTAAAAATTTAGAACGAGACTTCAAAGCGGGAGGGAGGTTACAAAATTAAAACTTGGTTATGTTTAATTTTTTTATAGACAAATAAGTTTTAATTATGAGTAAAAAGTTGCGCATTTCGCGATATTTAATTCAAATTCGGGGTAAATTCGAGACACCTGATCAATTCATGATTATAATAATATTACATTTTAAATTCTTTAAAAACCAATATTTTTCATGTAATAAAATCTCATTATGTATACATGTGATTTCATTGCCTTTTAGCCCTTTTAATAACATTAATACTGCTTGACCTGAAGATAGAAAAATAAGAAAATAAAAACATGGTAGGTCAAAATCGCAGTAGATGAATGAAAAGTCACACGGAAATTTTAGCATTTGAAATCTTTAATAATAACAGTAAAAAAAATTATAACAATTTTTTTCTTATTTACAGAAATATCTTATTTTTTATTTACACACAAGAGCAAACCGTAAATTTATTATTTGAGATATTGAAAGAAATGTAAGTATCCTCTCCACATCTTATAATTTTACTAACTTCCTGTGATTTTTGGTGGCAAAACAAAAGCAAAATCCATTCAATTATTTTTATTTCTAATCCTCCACACAGCCATCCATAACTATTCAAAAAAGATAAAAAATAGTTTTATTCGAAAAATTCCTTAAAAACCTTAGTCAATAAATATAATCGGGACATCAATATAAGCAATAAATTAAACAATACTGCTATTGAAATTACAGTAGCATTATAACGCAATTAGATTTTTTTACAAGAAATGCATAGCATAAAATATCAATCTTTTAATTTTACTGAGAATAAACTTGAAGCAATCCTTCAGACCTTAGATGGTTATGCCATACGTCTGAGACAATTAAGAAATTGTGTTCCTACCTTTCTATACAATATGACAGACTAGTCATAATACTCTAGGGTTGTATATAATTAGCAATTAAATATACTCTGCGAATTTATACAGAAAAAGGAAAAAAATCGCCCAAGGTTTTTAATCCTCGGATTGCTGATCCCGCGATTTCCGCAGGTAAGAAGCAAGTCTATCTTCTGTCGCATCCAGCGATTTTTGCAAGCTAATGTGTTTACTTAGTACTATTTTAGCACTGAATCATATATTAATAATGCTTTGCATATAAATAATATTTCATTTTGTTCAACGGCATTTGACCATGTTTGCAAACTTGCACCTAAACAGTGATTTAAAAAAAAAATGACGACGGGAGGCTGTCTTTTTCAAACAGCCGCTGTTGTTAACGAAGGACTACTTGACTCGCGTGACTCTTTCCGATTTCCAAATTTTTTTTTTTTGCAACTTCTGTTGTTACCGTTATCTCTAAAATAAGACATTAGTTATGTTTTTAACATATGTAGTTACCGAGATATAGAGGATCTCCCATGCAACGTTTTTTGTGGCTTTTTGGCGTGTGAATCAAATTCCTTCCAATGGGAGGGACGTAGTCCTATGTTAAAATCGGCAGCCTGAGGGTTAAGGATTAATGAAGTGATTTTTTCTTTTTTCATTGTTATGGAAGAAAAATACGGTTGTAATATATTTTCTTAAAAGTTAACAATGAGAAATCTGCAGTAAATAAACAACAAAAGAAAAACAAAATAAAAACTAAAATCTATCAGAACAAGTATACACACAAAGGTAAAAAATTTAATCTTATGCAGTAGCAAAGACAGACAGGATTGCACGACGAATTTAGATATTTGCTTTCCCCTAAAAACTACTGAATTTTGATCAATTGGAATGTACATATACGAAATTTTCAGCCGTTTTTCATTACATTTTTTAAATGCAATCTTCCAGGAATATCAATAAAGGAATATGAACTGTTCAAACAAAATTAATTTATAAAAAATCAGGAACTATTCATTTTATTTCTTTCTAATAAATAAACCTAAAAGCCCGTCACCATATGAAACAAGGACATTACAAATGGATGACAACTTAGCTGAAAATGACGATAGTTGGTATCTGACAAATCAAATCATTTGATAAATATGCCGTGCGATTTTTAAACAGTGAAAAAATCGAATGTTGTGCGAGCTGTACCGTTATTCATTTACAAAATGTTAGCAAAGAATAAAATTTTCGTATTATTCTTTGTCGTTGAAATAAGAGCAAAAGGCTCGGGGAAAAAAAAATCAAAACATCTGCTAGATTCTATATTTGTATTCTTCACCGGCATCATTTGCGTCATGCGATCAACGCGTGTAGTCCTACACATCAAGTGCAAGCTTGAGTGAAAACAACCGTTAGAAAATGTGTCCCCCCTTTCGACCAAACAAATCCTGTTATGTGAACAAACTAAGACTCCGTGGAAACTGCGGAGTCATTAACCCTGGCACTTGTAGCGGCAACGGCATTCAAGTAGCTTTAAATGGCGAGAATGAAAGGAAATTCTTTGGAACACTTGGTAAATATGTTCTTGCCCTTGATCTTCCCAAAACATTTTTCTCTCTTCTTGTGTAAACACGAACTTCTTAAATGTAAGTGAATACAGAGAACAAAGACACATTTTTTTTATTTTCATTCAATCGTTTCCAGAGTTCAAATATGTATTTGATCCCCCCCGAATAAACGCAGAATTTTAAAATCGCCCGTGAAGTAAATTTATAAATCGCGTGCAACATTCAAAGAACACTTGGGCAGAACACAAAGGCTCTTGATCTTCGAGAAACAAGATTAGGATGTTTTGCATTACAAAACTTTAAACGATGTTACGCGGACAAAAATAAATAGAAAGCCCATTTTTCAATTTCACTCAACTGTTGCAACAGCTAAAAATAAAATGAATTCTGAAATTTCCAAGACAGCACAACGCCCATGGCATAATTTTTAAGCATTTTGCAAAATTACGAATAAGAACAATTGATCTATTCAGGTTTCGAGCAGTTTACTGTGTAAACATCGATCAATGAGAAGCCTCTTGTCACTACGGCAACAAATTCTGTGTGACAGAAAGAAAATACCCACAATTTGCAGATCAGTCAAAAAGGCGAAAAAGCTTCGAAGGGCAGAAAAGCTAGTCAGAATGGAACTATTTACTGCTTTGTTTTTCTTTTTGAGAAACGCCAGACAGGAAGATGAGTCACAAGAACCTTAGCGGCTCGTTGACTCCTACTTAAAAGTAAAATGCAAAAAACATCACAAGTTCTTCGCTATTCTGAAACAAAGAATTTACTTTGCGTCAAGGTTCTATTAGAAAAACATTCCTTTTTCCCATTAAAATTAAGAGCTTGCATACTTAATCAGAGGAATTCTAAGAAACTTCAAGTTTTACAAAATGTTATTTGTTTTTGGCTAATCAGTTAGTTAATCAACCAAGACGAATCAATTCAATCTTGTAGGTAATTCTGTGACAAAGTAATGGAATAAGTATGCATAACAAATGTCAAAAGAACAAGTTCAATTCCATTACAAACTATGCATACATTTTTTTTTTTATTAGAGAATATTTATTGCAAATAATTACAAACAGGACGCGAACTGAAGCAGACTAACGTGTCAAAAATCCGGAAAAGGCTTGCAAGGCCAAAAATGCATGCAGAAATTAAGTGTTACTTAATTTTTCCATAGAGACCTCACCGACAACTGTTGTAGAAAAAAACCCTGTAAATTCGAGCCTCAAGTCCGAAACCTCGAGGCATGATAAAGTTTTGGTCTCAATTTCGAAAGGAAAAAGAAATAAATCTTTTTTTTAAAAAAATCTTCATTTATCAATATTATACATATATTGTACAGAAATTGAAGTATGGGGAGAAATCTACTGTCTGTCTGCCACGAGAACTCTGCTCGCCAAGTTGTCTCGCTGACGGCGGTCCTGTACAGCAACTGGTTATGCTAGGGAAGATCCATATCGAATAGGAGGGATACGACGGAAGTCGGGATTTTACTTTATTCTTTTTGCCAGTTTTGCGATGGTAAGATGAGTACATCTTTCGTAACTTACCTCTCGAAATGGATTCCTCCCACGATCCTGTTTCTATAGCGACCGTAGCCACAACTTGGCGAACAGATAGTACAGAATTAGGTACATGGGTAAAGGGTTGAGGTAACTGAAGTAGGAAATGTAGCTTTGAGTTTGCAAGAGGTCTACATGGCGAGTGAATAATTCAGAGCATAACGATTTTTACATTCCATTATTTTTACGCAATTTACAGAAAGAATGCCAGCATAAAAACATTACCATGTTTTAAAAAAGCACACCCTGTCAAGAACGTTTAAAAAGCACAGATTTAAAATTCATTCAGTCAAATTTCCAGAGCTTTTTTTTTGTTTATCTATTTATTTTGGGTATAGCGTGCTTAATCAATTAGTGATAAAAATCTGGCTGGTTTCTTTCTAAAGACATTTGCTCAAATAAGTTTTATTCTTTATTAAATGGAACCAAGAAATGAAATAAATTTCATATCGAGTAGTCGATTCTTTTTTTTTTAACATTTTAGAAGCATACGCTTGGAATTTGAGTAGTATCAATTAATTCGTATTAAATAATAAATACTGCAACAGTCATTGCATCCTGAGCGTAACATTTAGCATTGCATTTTTGCGACACGCAATTTACAGAAAGAACGCCAGCCTAAAAATATGTTAAAACAACAACAATAAAACAGGTATTAAAAATAGTGGTGATATCCACATTAAATGAAACTTAAAATGCCAGGCGCTATCATATTATTCTTCTCGGTTACATTTTCAAAGATTTTTTTTTTTCGGAAAAAAAATCACAGCTTCGTATCCCAAGGAAACCGAATGTACTAAGAATAAGAGCTATTCATAAAATAAATAAATAAATCTTTTCTAAGTTCATCGCTAATGAGGCAAATTCTGACGATAAGCAACTTATTCTAAAAAATAAATATAAAAGACTTCTCAGTATGGTGTTGATGTTGGACGAAAGAAAAGTTAAAAGACCTTGTACATACTACGTATTAATGAGCCGGTAAAAGATATATTGAGACTCAACAAGGAAACCGAATAGGTTTTAGAAAAATTATTAAGTGGTAAGAAAAAGTAGAAGGAATGTCTCGAACTGCTATGTTTTGACGCAAATGAGTACTTGTTAATATCTGAGACAGGGAAAGCTACGGAGCAAGTTCGTTGCAGATATTAAACTGATTACGCCATTATTTTTTATATATAAAAAGGTGCGTAGTTCTGTAATCCAATTGTTTCAAAACATCTTCGGATATACGGGTTAAAGTGCTATGCATCAACAGAACTTTTTTACACACTTTAAAGATTTTACTCCCGTTAGCTAATAACTTAAAATATATGCAAAAGAGTTAAAAAGATGTATACCACATAGAACAAAAGAATTATTCATTTTGAATTAGAAATAAAATTTTACCATATAAACATGCAAGGCATTTTTTAAAGCTAAAATCATTAAAAAAAAAAAAAAAAAGCCAGTGAGTTTTTCACTAAATCTAGAAAAAAAAAAGGGGAAGAGTCCGTACACAGAAGAAAAAGCACAAAGAATTATTCGAAATTTTAATTTTTGTTTTGTAAATTTAAGTCCGTTTCAACTTTTTTTATTTTGACATCAAACAAAGATTTGAAATATGTACCATCCCCCCCCCCCAGCACCACCAAAGTTAACATTATAACATAATGAGATTTTATGTACTAAATAACTTGGTGTTTTAAGTACCTCATATAACAGAATTACAAAGTATATAGCAGATGTGGGGAACCTGTGGCATTTTTGAGTTTCTTATGCGGCCCTACTAGTTATTTACAATGATGAACATTGAAATTATATATTTGATTCTAATATAATAATTATTACAGAACAGTAAACTTCAAGATTCTGCTCGTGCGGCCTTTTGCCCAATTGTCGAATTTAATGAGGCCTTTCAGTACAAAAAAAGGTTCCCCACCTCTGGTATATAGAATACTCACTAGACACAAACTGTTTTGACGAGGAAGCGGCACATGAAAACAATAAAAAATTTCTATAAACATACCTCTGGCGACGATTCTATTATTTCAGGTGTCTCAAACAGAGTTCAATTTGGAAAAAAGTATTACGATGTCTTAATTTAAACCACTGGGAATAGAAATCGGTTAACGCAGAATGTATGACATTACAATTCATGAAATGTAACAGGAATTTCATAAAATAAACGCAATTGCCTTTACAATTAGCTAAAAACTTGTTAGAAGAATTCAAATAAAGTGGCGAATAGAACAGATAAAAGTAAAACAATGAAAATGGTCAAAAACTTTACAACTAAAACCATACATAATGCGCACGGACAAAAAATAAATATTGCTCCACGTTGCCACATATCTTTTATCACATTTTACCGTTTAGTCATAGATAAAAGCCTAAATTTTCTCACATAAACACACAAAATATGGTTAATTTT
Organism: Araneus ventricosus; assembly: GCA_013235015.1. Lineage (NCBI taxonomy): Eukaryota > Metazoa > Arthropoda > Arachnida > Araneae > Araneidae > Araneus > Araneus ventricosus. The sequence goes on along the minus strand of BGPR01001635.1, from coordinate 120,410 downwards.
TACGCCACTGGTGAGTCAATTGTGTAGAAATCTGATAAAGTTACCTTTTTTACAAATGATAAGCGGCATCAGTTTCCGATTGAAAAACCCCTAAAAAGTAAAAATAACTTTTCGCTAAGATTAACAATATGTAAATAATAGGGGAAAAAATAGATGCGCGGAACTCTTACGCGGTAAAAATGAAATCCTGTTGACGCAGGAATACGCATTTTGGCCGGGGCACAAAAAAACACTTACTAGATTTAAAGCGCAGGTTTTGTTTTGTTTGTAAACATTATACTTTCATTACCTATTTAAAAAAAAATGTCGGGGGGCTGTCTTTTTCAAACAGCCGCTGATGTTACATATCAGGACCATGAAGGGAAAGCAATACACGTTCGGAACCTAACCCCCCCCCCCTCCCCGACCGGCTTGCGGCCTGCCAGACGTTTGAGAATCACTCAGAGAAGCAGTACGAACGACGATTCCACCTCCTGCTAGGTACGGAGAGAATATTTCCCATTCGCAGATCATCCCACTCAATAGTAAAAATCTTTTTCGTCTAATTTAATAGTTATATATATGTATCCGCTAATCATTTTTTGCCTTTCAGGTCCTATCACTTTCCTCTCCTCTTCTTTTTCCCCCTCTCCACGCTGCTGTAAGGCGCAAGCCATCTCCCTTTTAATATCATTCATAGCCCGATAAATGATTCCATTATTCTAATTCCTACTAAGATTTCTGGGGCTAGTCTATCTCATTTCTGTTAGTCCTGGAGGTTGAGAGCCATAGTGCTCAAGCACTCCATATAAGTATTCGTCTCTCGTCGTCGCGTAAGACTACTTTACTTGCGTGACTCTTTTGTTTCTATGTACAGTTCAGTAGTCGCTGAACTACAATTCTGATTTAAAATTTTTTTTTTGTAACTTCTGTTGTTACACTTTATCTCTAAAATAAGACATTTGTTATGTTTTCAACATATGTAGTTACCGAGATATAAAGGATCTCCCATACAATGTTTTTTGCGGCGTTTTGGCGTGCGAATCCTTCCCGAGATCAAAATGGGAGGAACGTAGTCCTACGTTAAAAAAAAGAAGCTTAAATGACTAAAAAATATTTCTAGTTAGTGTCTATCCTAAATCGTTGTTCAGATTTATTCATTTTTTAAAAGGAGAAAACTGCGGTTCTCTAAAATTGCTCATCTAACAAGACACATTCATGGCATTTATGGATTTCAGCTGTTGTATTTATTCTGCAGACAGTCTAATAGTGAATGGATGATTACATGTTCAAGTAACATTATTACTGATATATGAGAAAAATTCAATTCAAAAGAGATATGCAGTGCATATGAATTTAAAGTTTTGGATCACAATGGTCTCTTTTAGAGCATTTTCGCTTACATATTTTGAACGTTTTACGACCGCAGTACAGGCTGGGTGCAAATTAGTTGGGAGATTTCATAACCGGATAATTTACGAAATATTGACTGCAGGGTGCCAATTCAATGGCAGATAAGCAATATTATATCTTAAATCTGCGGATATATAAGCCCTATGTGCTTGAAGTTCATATCTGAGTGAGATGCGGTTCGCAGCTGTTCATCATTCCTTCTTCATCCTCCATATAAAACTACGTCTATGGTTTCATAAGACTCATTCCGCTGTGTAAGTGCATCAAGAATACCATTTAAGTGCCCGAAATGCGACATTTTTTGTATTGCACTTATTTGATCATCAATGGCGTAGCTAAAGGTGGGCGAAGCGCCCCGGGTGGTAAAATCAGGAATGCAGTGTACATATTTTTTTTTATGTACAGTCGCCAAAAAACATACATAGAAACAAACCGAACCACCCAGCATTATTCTGCCATCGTTCATCGGAAATTAAAACAAAAGGTACCAAATTTCAGGAAATAATATCTACCAAACGATTCCATATCTAAAAATTTCATAAGGAATCGTCTACATATTTATAATTACACTAACTTCAAAATTTCCATTGACAACACCCATTTTTGATGACATAAATAAATTCCTCGTCAAAAAATACCCCAAGATATCAATTTTGGTTAATTGACCATTAAAAGACCGGAGGATATTCGGCATTTTGTGTTCGCGATATAAAAGGGTCCGTCTCCATATCTAGATAGTGAAGCTCGCTGCTTGTGTTTAAATGTTATTTCCTGAAATTGGTACATTTTCTTTTAATTTCCGATGAATGATGACAGCATAATGCTGGGTGGTTCGTTTTTCTTTTTTCTGCCACTGTATACAATGTAATACGAATTAATTATACTAGTTATTTAATTAATTCGTGTTTTTCGTCTTTTTGTCGGTAAATTGCTGATATGAGAAAGAAAGACTAGTCGCGATTTCTCAACCAATCAGCAGAAATCAAGGGCGTGAAACAACTAATTGCGTTACTTATGAAATGTGTTTTTCCCCCACGAATTCAATTTTTTTATTTTGAAGTTTATGTACCCTATGTATCTTGTAAAGGAAGGGCGGTATGTTGCAAGTTCGCCCCGGGCGGTAGAAGTTGCAGCTACGCCACTGTCCTGCTCATTACATCATGCTCACTCACAAATATGGAAAGTTAATTTCAATACATGTGAGAATAAAGCTAATGAGACATTTTCAGAATAACGAAGGGCTGCTATACAGAACAATTATGAAAAACGTAAACTTAGTGTTCTTCACTATCTTTTAATTATGGGTGCTCTCATGTTTAGCTGCATAACTACGCATAATAAACCACTCTTTTTTGCCCATCTCGTGTAATTCAATCAGATTCAGTCATGTACTAAAGGATAGTTTCACATAAAACTGCCAGTAACTTCTGAACACATATTTATGTGTTACGTTAGGTTCACCAGTGAAAGGCTGAAGTAAATGGGATCAATTCATGTTTACGCCGTACAGATTAAATGCGACGCGCCAACTGAATTTTGAAACCCGTTGATATCTTATAGGAAGAAAAAGGACGTGACGTCACAGTACGACATAAAACAATGTGCAGTTACATTTGACACGTGAACCGACTACATATTAAAAATTTAACTATGTGCTCTCGCCGACCTCCGGGCGGGTTCGCAGCCAGCACCCATTTTGTTCAGCACTGCCCCTGCCACCTCGCTGCTTCGAGGCTCTCAGCCACTACTTTTTTCAGTTTTAAATACTACACGAAGATCTGTGGAACAGACCATAAAACCATAGTAGATTTCATATACTTTGTAGACAACAACTTATATATTACAGACATTTATTATATTACAGACATTATTAACAACTTATTATACTTTGTAGACTTTAAAATTCTAAAATCTTTCAATAAACCTCATCTAGTTGTAATGTTTTGTAAAAATTTTTCACGAATTTCGGCATAAAAGACTTCAGATCCATAAATACAGAGGGAAATCGTCCTAACCAAACAGTTTCCATCACCTACAATAGGTATTTTGCAATATTTTTGACACGCCATTGTGATGGAACTGTTGGGATTTATATATTTAAAATAATATGGTAAAACCCTCAGAGATTCGCCAGCCCCAATCACCAGACCGATCTAGACATTTTTTTTTTCATTTGAAAGGTTATGAGGTCTAGATATGACATCAATGGTCGTCTGTCCCCAAACCCTCCATTTTCGAACGAAATCGAAAAGAGACTTCTCTGTTCATTGTCTATGGGTAAACTTTGTATAAATTCCCCAACCCCAACCACTAATCGATTTCGACAATTTTTATTTTATATGAAAGCTTATGACGTCTAGATATATCATCAAGGGTCGCCTGCTCTCCCCCCATTTTCTAACGAAATAAAAATAATAATAAAAAAACTCTTTCCTACTGTACATTCTCTATGGGGGGAAAAACCTTTGGACAGTTCGCCAGCAACAACCACCCAACGGATTTCGACAATTTTTATTTCATATGAAAGCTTATGACGTCTAGATATGTCATCAAAGGTCGTCTGCACCCCACCAACTCCCATTTTCGAACGAAATCGAAAAAACATATAATGTATGGTGGCGAAGTGTTTTTTCTATTTCGTTCAAAAATGGGAGGTGGGGGGGGGGCAGGCGATCCATGATGACATATCTAGTCTTCATAAGCTTTCACATAAAACAAAAATTGTCAAAATCGGGCAGGTGGTTGAGGCTGGCGGACTCGGTGAAGAATTTTTTACCAAATTATTTTAACTATATAGATCTTAATAATGGGACAAAATGAAAAATAGAATAAAAAATGTTATTAAAATTTTAGCCTAATCCATTTCAAGAATCAATAGGATCAACTGTAAATAATAATTCAGATAAAGGAGGGGGGATCAGCAATACAGGTATGGTATTAGTCTTAGTGAAACCCTTGAATGCAATGATCCAAAGAGAATTAAAAATAGTCATTCAATTTTTTTACGCAAATGAAATCTTATATAATTATCGTCGCTATTTAAGTTAGTTCGAGTCATTATAGTGTACATCCACTACGAATATGAAATCATTAAAAATTTGAAAAAAAAAAGTTAACAAAGAACGTAGAAGATCATTATGTTCCATGATGGATTGGGCAATTTGGTGATGCATATCAAAATGCAATACTAAGATGCTTGTTAAAATAAAGTGTAGTAAAAATAAAAGCTTCATTTTGTAAGCTCTGACTTCAAAGAATGCTTCAAATAGTTCCAGCCATTTAATGGAAAAAGACAATATTGAAAAAGACTATCCAACGAAGCTAAAAAATGATAAAAAAATTCGATTTTCCGATTTAAGACGCATCGAAGACTTTTCGGATAAGAAAAAAAAAATTGTGTAGAACTGAAACATTAAGAACAGAGGGTCGTAATTCTTTAAAATCGCGAAATAATCATATTACTTACCTTCAAAAACTTATTTCGAATTTGTCAGAAATAAGGTTCAGAAAAAAGACCACAAAAAGATTTCCATTTTCTTCAAAAACAGTTCATTAATATACAAATATTGTTATGTCCGCCATTTTGTTTGCAATTTGTTTTCGTACATTTATAATTTTTCAATTTTTGTTTTCACGTGTTAAATAAAAATAAACACACAAAACGAAAAAGGCAACGAAATCGATTTCTGTCTTACCAACAAAGGTCACTCGCTTTTAATTTTACAAAAAGTGATAGCAGATTAAAAAATTAAAAGATAATATTACAGATAATCGAGATTCTAAATTACTAAAGAAAGCAGAGACAGGCTTTAAAAAATAAGACAGTTCTGGACTTTGTGGAGATATCTAATTGAATTAAACACGCTCAATTTTCATCATCACTTTCTCGCCTTCCTAGTTTCTTCTATTCTTAAAGAGCATCTTCAGCCTTTTTTTTCTATGACTATTTAACAATGTTATATACTTTCAGAGGCTGGGCTTTGTGCTAACGCAGTGACTGTACAAACTTTAACAACAGGATATTTATTTGAAGCCTCACTTCCGAAAATGTGGCAAGAATTCCGCCCCGGCCTGCCTGTTTTTTCCGTTCGGAAATTAACATTTCAGCTCTTGGTTGAGAAATTTTTAACTTTTTAAGCTTTTTGTCGCCAACTAATGATACATTTAAACTCTATTAGTCAAATCTTAATTTAATCACACAAAGTTCCACAAATCGTCGATACAAATGCAAACTATCGAATATGAAAAAACTACGTTTTTCAAATCCGCCCTCTAGGGGTTTTGCGTATGGTGGCAAAGTCTTGAACCTGAATTCCCTTTAGAAACTAAAGAAATAGCAATTGCAATGTATCGAAATCGTACAGCTTGTAATTGATGTTCTATGGTTAAGTATCGAATAGATATCATGCATTTGATAGTTTGAATTTGCATCGACGAAATGATCACAGCAGCATTCTAAAAAATTGTACAATCAATTCCCAGGTTAGAATACGAAAACCTGCGAAAAAAGAGAAAAATAACTTTAGGCAGAAGTCAAATGATATCTCTTCAAATATTCTAAGTTACTGGATTGAGAGAGTCAGACAAGACGTCCTACTTCATCGCTTGAACATATACCTGGTAGTTACCGCCTGGAGAAAGCGATCGTTCTCTAAAGAATAATCTGGAAGACAAGATGGAAATGGAATCAGAATCCTCCGATAGAGATCGGCTTCGATTTTCCCATGCAGAATTACATGTGGGCCAAGATCCGTCAAAAAACATACCTCACACAACCATTTCCGAGCTTCATACTCAGCAAAGGGCAGTCAAGAATAAACCCTTTTCTGGGTATTCTCCAGACCTACTCGAGTCTGGTGGTCTGAAACTGAATGAATATTGATTTATCAAACCAGATATTTAGCTACCACCAGTGGCGAATCCAGAATTTGGGTCGGGGTGGGGGGATCTGAGGTAAAAAATTTTGTATTGCCGTGACGAATGTCAAACCTCATGCTTTATGTAAACCAAAACACTTTAACTTTACAGACGTTACTCACCTGACAATAAGTATCATAAAGAACACTACAATACTTTCGATAATTTAATAAAAAAATACAATGAAATAACTAGACAAAAAATGTCTTGAACCGCGTCAACGCTACAAGTACAAGTGGAATGACTAGAAAATTAGGAAAATTTTCCTGCCTGTCAAGCCAGAAACCAATGTTGTCACGTTTTTATTATTTTTTTTTAAAAAAGGGAAATTAAGAACAAACAGTTGTAGTGATTTTAAATAAAATCAAGAATTCTGGTTTAGCTCTGGCGGGGGGCTGCAGGACCCCGGATTCGCCACTGGCTACCACTGCTATCGGCCAGGCCTCGACGAGCTTTACAATACTGACATTACTTGACAGCCAACTGCGATATTAGTAATGAATTCCGAATTGCCATTCTGCCATAAAATGTTCACAGAATGTAAACCCCTTTTTGACAGCTTTGGTTTTAATGGGGTCTTGGAAATGGCTATTATCTGGAAAAGTGACTGCCTTTCTTTCGGAATGCACTACGACTCGTCTATACTTATCAGTCAATTGTGCTCTGAAGAAGTCAGCTGATCCTTATTCCGTATAAGCTGTCGTAACGGATGATACTGCATTCCTTTCCACGAAGCCAAATGTTTGCTGTTTAACCCTTTGTATCCCGACAGTACTTAAAAGTACCACCTAAATCACGCTTATATCTTCATAATATGACACGTTCAAGTGAAATATTTAACAAGAGATATTAAAAATTAAACTTTTAAGCCACAGGGGGAATATTATTTGACTATTAAGTCATTCCCTAGACAGAAAATTTATCCATTTTAGAACTCCGATGGCGAGTGGCACTTTGAAAAAGTTCGCTATTCGAGTTCTCTTTCATTTTCCCTCCATTTTATTTGTTTAATCTTAATGTGTTATAATTTTTATTGAAGCATAATTTTCATTGTTTGATTGTATCTTAATTGGTTTGTTGATTATAGACAATATTGTTAATGCAATCACTGGATGCTGCTGCGTTGCGCGCAAAAGGTATATTGTTATTACTATTGTTTACTTCTTCTGGTTCTTCTGCATTTTCTTTTCTACATAATTAAAATATCTTCCATAATATGACCATTTTTTCTGATGGTATTCACAAGGACACGTCGCATGTAGTTACAGTTAACGGCAGCTGAAGGCAGAAATTAAAATTTTTTAATTATTAATTTAATTAATCAGGTTACTTTATTTAATCAAAAAAGTTTTTCACCCTTTCCTGGAGCTATTCTGCTGCAAGAAGTATCAAATGATGCAAGATTAAAATTCAAAAGTTGCTGGTAAATTAATTCGATAAATAAAGGGTTAAGTAGCTGAGGCTCCAGTTGGTTGTGCTGCAGGAGTGAAAAGCAACAAACTTTTATACAGGTGTTCGTTTTATTATGTACCCATCTATATGTCAAATATTGGAAGTAAATTCGAATTCTGTCTAAAACGGACGAACTTATAAACAGCACTTGTAAAAATATCAAGAAGAAATTTACCAATCAAAAATAATCAAATCGATAATTTTTAAGAAAATAAAAATTGCTTTCTCAACGAAAATCTGCATTAGATAGACAGACCCTTACTATTGAGAACTTAAAATGGGAACGAACAGCATATCATAATACGGCCAAGGTTAAACTGAATCCAAAATCAGCAATGGAATTTTCTTTCTAATCGTATTAAAAGAAGTTTTCCATTTTTACAGAAGAAAACATAATGACTTCGAAAATGCAAGCAATTCCAGAATTTGATATTACACTTTATTTTTTTTAAACAGCTTTTTTGCAATTTTAATTAGTTTGATATTTTTCATTAGATTTGAAACGAATTCAAGGTTTAAACGATAATTGAAATTAAAATGAAACGAGCAGCGCAAATATGCGAGAAATGATTCAGATGTGGACCCGATTGCAACAAATTGTGATTTTTAGAGTTTTGGAAAGGTCAGGTTTTAAAAATCAATAGTTCCATAAAAGGTTCCACTAAGAATAATCAAACTGCAAGAAAATGCATCTCATTTTTTAATGTACATCAAATTAGTTTTTATTAATTTTTGACCTATAATAAACTATAATATCATTGAATGACATGCATTTCTTGCATAATTTATCTTGTAACTAATAAAAAAAATATTTATCACTCACAATACAATTAATGTCACAACAATACAATGTCATCACAACTTTATTATGTGAAATGAACTAAAATGGCTATTAAATGCGTTGGTTTTCTGGGAAAAGCAAAAATCAAACTATGCAGGAGAGAAAGCATAATATTCTACACATTTAATTTGGAAAGAACAACGCAAAAATAGTTGGGAAACAGAAGCGGATGACATTAAATAAAAATTAAACCATCTGGGATATGCTGTGTTGAAATATTTTATTTGTATCGAAAAATGAGAAAAATAGAACAAAAAAGAATGCATTCACTTATTTTTTCAATTTTTGCTATGATAAAGGCGAATGTCTAAAAATAGAGAAGAGTAAAAATATTCTTTTGAACTTCATTGGAAAATTTCGAAATTCCAGCAAGAGTAGAAGTAACTTTTTCGTAATTTCTTTACTTAATTTTCGACAAGGAAATGGTAATGGAGAAGCGAATGGAAATTCAGCAGATATTTATAGAAGAAGATATGTATTAGAAGACTGTTGAAAATTGACTGTATTATTGGAAACTAAGCACTGTACTTGGAAAACAAACAAAACACTGGTACCTGTGCACATGGTAAATAAAGCAACACGGATAAAGAATTATTTACGTATATGTTACGATCAATGTGGATAATACCGGTTAAAGTGGAGAAGCGATTATCCATTTTAACCAGTTATTATCCATAATAACTGATTATCTACATTGACCGTAACATACATAGTTTCTCTCTATAATTCAAAACTGACGATAAAGCCAGATACTTTCTATATGACATTATATCTAAATGTCTTTCATTGTACATAAATTACTGATCGTTACATTAATATATACAGGAGTGTTTGGGACCCTATTTCAAAATTCCGAAAAACTACCACGAGTGAATATATTCAAATAATTCAAGATATAGAAGAGATACACATATTATATACATGCAAATACATGTTTTAAATCTATTTAATTAGTCAAGCAAAAAATAAATTTAAAAAATTACGATAAATTAATTTATGTTTCGCCGCATAATTTCATACAGTCGCTTGTCTTTTCGGTTTCTAAAAAATTTCAAAAAAAATTAGCTGCTTTTTTTTTGGGGGGGGCCGCTGTTTAAGTTCTGGGAATTGGTGTGTTTATATATTTTTTAAATAGTTGAAGGTTCAATATGATCATCAAAACATTCTAATGTAGACAAAATCTTTTCATTTTACTGTTCAAGTATTAGATGTGAAATAAAGTAAGCATATTAAAAAGCATTCGAGATGAAGAACAGTTACTAGAAATGATAATGACTCATGGAATGTAAGAAATTTGGTTAAACTGTCCAGCAATTTGACGGATTCTCTCAAAAATATGAATGGCGTTTTGAGAAGGATTTTCTTACCTAAAAACTGCATGGATAGTTTGTTTAACGTGAATAAATAATATTTAATAGTCTGCACAGCAATTAAACTATGAATAGTTGGTAATATAATTAGCCTTTGAATGATACTTTTGATTAGCCTTTGCTCTAAAACAAAACTTGGGAAAATTAATGAGTATATTTCACAAACCTGAAAATTCGGATTTCAGCAAGTAAAAAATAAAGAATTCCGGATCACAACTACCGCTGTATTTTGACAAACGTTACAGTAAAGCAATTTACTGGGGGGGGGGGGGCCGCTTTTTCTTAATCTTACTGATAATCGACTTAATTTCAGTGAACATCGCATTAAACAAAAGTAACATTACAACAATCAGTACGGTTATTCCGAAAAATGTGTTACCAAAGCAAATGTATGACGGTTTTCGCGTGGCCGCTTACGTGTTTCTTTTTCAACCCTTTGATCTTTCTACAGAACATTCTACACGGAGACTCTCGGGTTCATTCTGTCGCTTAGGGCCGCACTCATAATAGACTGCTGGATTCTTAACAATCCTCAACGCTTACGAAAATTGATAATGATATTCTTCCTATCTCATAATACAAGCAGAATAATCATTCAAATTCAGCGTCAACATACGACACCCTATTCTTCTACCAAAATGCATTATAAATAGCCCACAAAAAAACGAGAGTACTGGAGGTGGAAAAAGTCCGAACAATAGCAAGGAAAATCGTACGCACTTCACATTTACCAATACTAATTAGCATCTCTTTAATTAAACCCCAGAAATATAATGCCCGACTCATTTCCTGCTGCTTCGGGCGATTTCTTTTCTAAACGTCAAAATGGGAATCACAATCGACGTGCTCATGATAAGCATCAGAGCCAACACATAATTTGGTAAAATGGTAAGTGTAGGGCTTGCGTGTCAGTGGCTTGGCACGTGTGCCCTTGGCCGCTGATGAAAGAAGGAAATGAGACATGATAATTTGGCGGAGGGTCAGTGGGCCTTGCATTCAAAACGCATACTAAGTATTACGTCTATTTAAGGCTGCTACTCTCGCTTTTGTACGTGATGTTTTTCTTCCTCGGGGATGGGACAGTCGATGCGGAGATTACTTACGAACACCTCATTGGTATCACAGTTGCTAAAAGTAAGATACCGGAGTCGTACTTTCGGAAAACATCAAAAAACGTCATGTATGACATGATTTTTAATTAATCAGTTACGAAATGAATATTCAAAACAATGGTTGAGTACAAAGGCATAAAAATAGCAAGCATGTAATTGTGATCAAACCGGTACAGTCACAATCTGAGAAAACAGCGCTTTTTAGCCTTCAGAAGCCCAAATAGTAATACAGTCAATTCAAGTGACGTCAAAGTCACATTGTAAATACAACTTCGATTATTATCTAACATTTGGCAGCACGTAGTGTTATGTTTTTCTTTCAACAAGCTGTCCAATGGGTTCCAATAAACTGGCCTGGCGCATATGACATGCATCATTAGAGCATGAATTTACTCCACTGAATACATAGTTATTTATTTGTAAGTAGAATATTTGGAAGAGAAGAATATTCTCTTCCAAGAATATTTGGCTAAAAACAGACCTTAGAAATAAAAGGAACTGACTTGAAATGCTAGTGGTTTAAAAAATATATGACCGAACAATATAAATAGAATGGTTATACAAAATACGAACAACCATTTTATTTACTTATCATTCGACTTAAAAGAGTTAACACCTACACTGCTTTTTTGTGAACATATCAGGCAGTCTTTATAGTTAAGTCATGAAATGTCATGTTTCAAATGAAAATATGGGCTAACTTTGGGGGTCTGAAACATATGTCTCGCAGTTCCAAAATCCAACATAAGTGTACACTGTATTTTAGTTATTGAGTGTTTTGGGATCTTCACTACTAACATACCATCACTAACAGTCCACACGAAAGGGAAATTTATAATATTACGCACAGCAGAGTATGAAACACTGTGTAGCCTCTTTAGACCCTCAATTTTATTATCTATACACTATAGATTCGGATCATGGTGTGTTGGCAATTGAATCGGTTGAACGACAACTATGAGCTATTTAACAGCTATTCTGTAATTGATGCCTATATTCTTCATAGGATACAAGTTTCCCGTAAAAAATGTTTGGTATAATACGCAGGTCAGGCATTAAAAAGTGTTGGCCAACTTCATTACTCAGATTATTCTGAATAACAGAAGAAAAATACAGGAGAAAAACAATAAGCTAACCATAAAAGTACAACTTGGATGGTTATTGCATTTTATTCTGCTAAAGAATGCTTTGGTTATGTTGCGTCAACTGTCCCATTATTGTGATCAGATTTATAGAAAATCTCCGAGCCGGTCTTGATATCGAGAAATCAAGATGGGACATGAAAGACGTCTGATCTCTTCACCATTTATACTAATGGTTGTATCATCATACTCACGGAATTACACTGGCCTCCAAAAGCTAAGGTACATCCGATTTTTTGCGTCTAATTTGCAAATGAATGAATGTAGAAACAACAAAATTTGGAAGAAATGTGCACTAAACAGTTATTTATTGAATGCGTCATAGAAATTTACATAATTTAAACGCAAAAATGATTTACAACAAAAAAAGCACTCTTGGTGGGAGAAGTCCATTCTTGGAGAAAAAGTACATCACAGTTTTATGTGGTAAAATGTCATAGAAACATTACAAAAATGGGTTCTAATAAGGAATGTGTCCACCCTTAACTTGAATGAATTGGCAGAACAACTTTCCATGCTGTCAATTAAGTTGTCGGACACCGAAATAGGAAGCGAAGATCAGACACGGAATAAGCCTTGTTCCAGTTCATCTAACGACCTTGGAGGAGGACCTAAAGCAGCAACTTGACAGCCAAGATAGTCCCAAAGATGTTCTATCGGATTCAGGTCTGGAGATTGAGCTGGCCATTCCATTCACTCCAAACCGTGACCCTCAAGATAGTCCTCAACAACCATAGTTCGGTGAGGTCGTTCGTTATCATCCATCAGAACGAAATCGTTACCAATAGTACCGGCATATGGGCGGACATATGGATCAAGGATCTCATCCCGATAGCAGAAAGAGTTCCTCCATGGAACACATGCAGGTCAGTGGACCATCGAGTGAGATCCCTGCCCAAACCATGATTCCACCACCTCTGTAAAGAGTACTCTTTCAAGAGTGTTGGATTGATGGTATCTGGTACGTTGTTCCCTCCAGATCAGCAGACGCCCTGAATCGCTCTCCGGTGTGAATCTGGACTCGTCTGTGAAGAGTACAGAAGCTCATTGCTGTCTGGTCCAGGAAACGTGTTCTCTTGCCCAACATAAGCGTGCCCTTCTCTGTCGTCCGTTGAGGGGGACTCACACAACTGGTCGTTTTGCAAAGAGACCTGTATTGTGAAGGCGTCTTCGCACCGTAGTAGCGGAGATTCTTCTCCCTGATGCTACAAAGAGCTGCGCACAGAAGTGCTTCTTCTCCTTCGGGTCGAAAGAGCTAGAAAACGGTCTTCTACAGGTGTTGTAAATCGTGGCCGGTCCATGTCTTCTGGACACAGAATCTTCGGATTGATATTGATCCCAGAGTCGTTGGACCACATTGCGAGACTCATTGAGACGTCTAGCAGCATCAGCCAGTGACAACCCCATTTCCATTCCATCCGACCGCTTGCCACCTTAACGAATCGGGCAAACGACTTCTAGACATTGCTAGACTCTACTGGCTATTGTCAACGAAACTGCCAACAACAATTGAAAATCAACAAAACCTACACACGAAATTACGAAAGCTTAATATTTGCATATTTCTCTCTCTCTCTCATATATATCTGTTCTTTTCTATAAAATAAAAGTGGTAGCTAACATTTTTGCATAAGTTTTTTTAAAGTTCGTTATTATCATTCATATAAACTATGAATTTTATTTTTACTGCTATTTTTTTATGGTGAGTTTCGAAAAACATGTTATGCCTTAACTTTTGGAGGCCAGTATATATAATTGTCAAAAGAATTACGATAAGTAAGAAGGTTTACTCATAAAAATAGAAAGCAATCTCTCTTGCAAGATAGAATATATGCAAAGTAAAAGTGCGAAAGGAGAATTCCTTAGCAGGTAATTTCAAAAATTAAATCAAATTAATCTTAAAATTTTTTTTAATATGAAATATTTACTTCAAAGTGCTAAAAAAAAAATTCGGTATGAATCCAGGACAAAGAATAAAAAAATCGGGACTGTTCTGGATAATCCAAAAAGTTTGGTCAATTTAATATGATTAACCCCTTAAGGATCGCTTTTTTTTTTTTTTTTTTTGCTATCTAATACGATGACCCCTCCTGTTTCGGAAAGAGGCTGTCGTTTTCATTCATCTCAGAATACTTAAGATGTTTATGGATTCTACGTAATTTTTGTGTCAAATTATAAAGCTAATTAATGATTAAATTTTAATTTATAAGCCTAAAAATGCGATAATTCGATGCACTTGAATATCACGGGCGCGAGACTTAAGGGATTAATACGAGTTGTTCATTATATGGCTCACAACAATTTTATAACGGCTGTATTTGATTCTCCAAAACTGTTACTATTTAACATCTGGAATCAATACAGAATTTCATTTTAAGATTTGAAAAGGAAATAACTTCCTTTATTAGGAGCAATGAATTGTTTTAATACAATTTCACAACACATTTGTTCAACATAAAGAAGAATGCTTCTAAACGAATCAAGGTAATGCTACACACGAGTCTGAAGAGATGGCACTTTCGGAAAATGATTGACAATATTTTTGCACCAGCGATTAAACCATCTGGAGACGACAGACAGGTAGAGGATCCATAACCCTGCCAATCAAAGTGCACCTAGAGTCTCACTGAAACAGCCCGGCCGGAATCAGAGCGAAACACTAAGGAGTTGCTGAACCTTGGAGTCGTGCGCGCGACCGTAAAAAGACCCAGATTAAGGTTTGATCCCTAACATATCAATCCCATTCATATCGATGCTCAAGAGGTCATACATGCTTATGAAAGGAATCAACCGATTCTGTTTACAAACATTTTATGAGCTGCTTCAAAGCATTAGATCGAAGCCCAGATAATTATTAGCGCATCAGGCGGGGTACTAAATATAGACGGAATATTAACAAACAAAATAATTAATGCCACAATGAATATGCAGAACTCAAACGGCGTAACTCTTAAAATAAACTTTTCTATCATGGAATATATTTTCGCGATGAATTCTTTCGGAAGAAAATTCCAGCTCACTAATCCAGACTTGATTCGATTTTTTCTACGATAAAAACATGATTTGCACTGTCAATATAAATCTATCAGTATTTGGTTAACAGTAACTATGTATCGAAAAATTAATACCAAAGAAACTATTTAAACGAAAAACATACTGAAAAACATTGTATATTTAATGATACATCAAGGCACTATATTAGATGTATCAAAAACAAGTCACATAAAGTATAACTAAAAAGCATTCTTGACTACAACCAAGTCTTAAAATTCTTTGCTAGCAGACTAATCAAGTTCTTTCAGCAATGCTGAATTTTTTCTTTTTACAGACATCGGGATTACTGACGCAGCAGAGGTTCCCAACCTGTGGTACGCGTACCCCTGGGGGTACGCGAAGAAGCATTTGAGGGTACGCGAAATCAAAGTTGATAATGGCGGAAACGAGAAAACATAAGGGATTAAAAAAGTTAGAGAATTTTATTTCTCCAAGTGAATACTTGCTATTTAATAACTATACCACCTGAATAGCTGATTATAACGGAGTGTAATTTTTAGCTATCCTTATGAGTTAAAACGAAATAATTA
Source organism: Araneus ventricosus (assembly GCA_013235015.1). NCBI lineage: Eukaryota > Metazoa > Arthropoda > Arachnida > Araneae > Araneidae > Araneus > Araneus ventricosus. The sequence goes on along the minus strand of BGPR01001635.1, from coordinate 104,600 downwards.
CAATACTGGTTTCATTTGCTTTGGCGTTTAACTAATAGTGTTGTAAAAATGGAATAAGATGTAAAATCAAAAATAAGTTCTGCAAATGTTATTAATTCGAGTCACTTCATTTTTAAGCTAACCTTACAATAATTGATAAAAAAAATTCTTTGCATAAACGGATGGTTGGGGTGTGTGTGTTGGATATGATAGTAGGGGGTACGTGAAAACGAAAAAGATAATCAAGGGGTGCGCGAGAGGAAAAAGGTCGAGAATCCCTGATCTACAGCATTATTTTACTGAATCTGCTCTCCCAACTTACACTCCAACGGGAGGACGTCTGACCTTCGATACTTGACTACCTGGATGTTAAAAAAAAATCAGGAATTAGCACTATTCGAATTTATTTTTCTTTTCTTTCTCATAAACCGTTTTCTTAGGCTTTATTTTTTTAAAAATTGTTTCGCTTTAATATTCGCAAGAAGAAAATAATTCCTGCCTACAAGGCATTATGCAAATTTCTCTTGTTATTAATTATTCTGACAAAGATAATTGTTCCCGAGAGAGAAAAAAAATAAGCAGATTTCAGAGAACAATTTTAGATCAGTGCTCATTCCAGCAGTATCATTCATAATTCAAGCGTAACCACGAAATTCTACTCATCTATTGTTGTTAAAATCCAGAAACTTTATTTTCTGGCATTGAATGTCAGAATTTTTTGCTTAAAAGAAATTTAAAGGAATTTGTAAAAAATATGTTTGGCAGCGCTGATGAGCCGCCATTACCCTCTATCAGTAGAGTTACCATAATTTATTAAATTAAAATTCGGACACTCCGGGAGGGGGATTAGGGAGGGACACAAAGGTCTTGGGGGCGGGTCATAGTATAAAATTCTTATAGCTGCCTAGCAATGACTCTCTTTTATAACACTAAAACAGTGTTTCAGGAAGTGAAAAAATATCAAGACGTCAGACTGCAAAGATACCATTTTTTATTAATGTTTAGTAAATCAGAATTATATTAATGAAAAATGGAATAAAATTAAACTGCCAAAACTTTTAATTTTCAGTTAGAGTTAGGACCTGGATAAGGAAATTCATCCACTTCTTTTTCGGTACATATTTTTCCGATGAGATAATTTTATTCAGGAAAGGTGTGTGTGTGTGTGTGTGTTTTTAAGAATTCTGAACCGGATGAAAAGGAATGACGCCAGCTTTTTTGAACACGTCAGACTCTCCCTATTACAACCAAATTTATGTATCTCTCTTGCCGCAATGACTGGCGTAAATCCGGACATTCTGAAGCTCCGGGCGCGGACGTGAGCCTGAAATCAGGACTGTCCGGACAAAATCCGGATGCATGGTAACCTTACCTATCGATGTAAAACCAAGATAAAATGAAAACAAAAACGAGTGGGGGAGGGGAAGGAAAATTCAAAGATACAAAAACTGCACGATTCTACGTAAGTGGGTTAAATGACTGCATTACATTCGATACGAATTAAGGAATTAAAAAAAAATGTACCAGACAGACATATTTCTCAAGCATCTAAAACAGAAAGGCTCTTTACCTCTTTTTCAAGGTCGCACTTATCGTTGTGAAATTCCCATCAAAGAATTTTACACGGTAAGATGATCACAACACAACAGTTAGCATCTCGGTTCTAAAAATATGCGAAATGTGCATAAGGAATGGAGGTTTCACATTTGCCTGCTAGATTTGTTCTATAAATAGACGCTATCCCCTTGCAATCTTTGCGGGTGGAAGCATATTAATTACTGAACTATTTTTTTCCCATAACTGAGGTATTCTTTCAATAATTTTTCTGCATTTAAAAATTTCAGTACAGCGGCGAAAGAAAGTTTAATACGCGTTACTTTATAATGAATAGAATAAAATTTATTTATAGGAGCTTTTCTACTTTGAATTTCATTACGTTATTACGCTTGAAAACCAAACCAAAGTTACTTGAGAGCCAAACCACATTTCACATCTGAACTAGGGATGTAACAAATAGTGATTTGGCGGAATACCGAATATTCGGCTCCCGAATACCAAATTAAAACACACACACACACATTTCACTTTTGATTGTAAATGAAATATTTTTCAAATATTAAACGAAAAAATTTAAGATTAAATAAAATTTATTACTTATTATTTGTATATTTAAAAAAAATGTTAATACCTTTATGTAAAATGTGTAATATTTTAAATACTTTAATCACAATAAGAAATGAGAAACCCTGATCATTTTGGGATTGCTTCAAAGAAATAAGAGTCATCATTGCAGAACATGAGAATGACAAACACAGAAGAAAATTGAATGGATAATTTAAAATTACTAGAAGTAAATTCCTATTTTGATAAAGAACTTCTAACAGGTAGGATGGAGTGTTCACTTAATTGATGGAAAAAAAATGCGGAAAAATTTCCAAGGTTAGTAAATTTAGCAAGTTAATATCTTTCAGCACCCGCAAGCATTATATAGTGATTCATTAAGTTTCTGAAGATTGTAATATATATGAAACCATATGGAACAGACTTCTATAAATGACATGCAACATTATCAAATACACTTATGTACTACGCAACTTAAAATTGGATAAATGTTAGATTTTTTATAATAAATGCACCAGAATATATTTCTGCAATATTCTTTATTGAATATATTTCAAACAACATTTTTTTAAAAACATTCTATCCTGAATTTATTCTGCTGAATAGCTGTTTAGCATTTGGCCAGACCAAATATTCAAAATAGGCCTCATACTGAATATTCGTTATATCCCTAGTTGGTATTATTTGTGTATGAAACCAAACAGAACAGACTTCCTCTGGAAAATGCTAAAAAATTATTGTTCTTGTATCATAATTTCAGGCTTTGCAATGATAAATTATATGTCACTTAAAATTATTATCCTGAATATATTCGGCCAACCGAATATTCGGCAAAAGGGCCGGATAGTTGCCGAATATTCGTTATATTCCTAATCTAAACTTCAATGAAATAAACCAACGGGGTCCAAAATTTGACGACATCTACAATTTTGGTGCCAAGTACACATACCAAATTTCATTTGTGTAAGTCGCTGCATTTTCCAGTTATAGCGTTAACAATCACGCACATATATAGACCGATGGTCGGTAAACACTTCGACGGAGTGGGTCCGAAATGTGATACAGATATACAAATCTAATGCTCAAAACCATATGTTAAATTTCATAAATCTAGCTATTAGCGTTTTTGTGTCCACATGGACATGGAAGGAAAAACAAACTTCCTACAAACGGATTTTGTAAAAATTTTATAAAAATCTGGAATTTTGGCGGAAATGCCACATACCGAATTTCATTCCTGTAGCTTGCTGCGTTTTATCGTGTTCAACAGATTACAGAGAGACTGACCGACATAATTTCAAAAATGGTATTTCCGGACTCAGGGAGGTCTAAATGATGAAATCTATCAAAATCTCGAGGTCGGATTTTTGGTCGACTACAATACTTTACCTTCATTTTTCGTAAAGGAGGAAGTAAAAATAAAAAGCTTTATACACTAAGTTATTTCAACAACAAATTTATAAGAACTTTTTAGTTGAAAATTTTATTTAGTAAAGCATAAAAAAATTATCAAGTACTATGATTGGAAATCAAAATGTTCAATTTAATTTCTTGCAGGTCCATTTTTACAAATGGACACAGTTACTGTAATCGGGAACCAACTATCATTTTATAATAAATTTCAGGTTCACTAATGAAAACTGTATCTAAGCGTGTATAATTCGCCATTCAAAAGGTTAGTTAGCAATTGCAATCAGTAGCGCAACAGACTATTCATACAGCAATAATTAATTTTCGAAAAATGCAGCACTGTAACTTTCTTTCTTGTAGTTTTGCGAAAACAGTATTGCAAAATGTTTTTTTGGAGTTTTATTCTCAATTGCACAACTGCGTCCAATTAACGCAGGGATTTCATTTCTGTAATCGAAAGAGAAAAAAAGGGGTTGAATAATTTCACTAAATGTGCTTTATGACTGCATACATCACTAAAGATAGAGCCTTATCCAACATAAAGCATGAATGTGAAATTGTAAGTTCAAATCGCCACACATAAGAATAGATAGGGAAGAGAATCCATTAAAAACTCAATGACTGCGAGAACAGCAGATAATTTCTATTAAATCAAAAATATTTTAAGACATTTTCAGCTGAAATAAAGATCAAATGACAATATCGTGCAGCTGCAAAAAAGTAGTACGATATTCTTTGAATTAACTCTGCTGTGACCTTCCGTTTTCTATTAGACAAGGACACAATGCAAGGTAGGGAGAGAAAAAAAAGAATACCCAAGATTTGAGAAGAAAATAAAAACCTGGATACAATAGCATACATTTAATTTCAGGCCGTAAAATCGCAGCATAAAGAACTGGCAGCAACTTTGAATTTTAATAACACTGGAAGACACGGCTCCATTAAGTTCCCTTATATCCTGCAACAGGCGGTACCTGAGTTGGCGCAAGCATTTCTGCGGTGGATTAGTCACCGACTTGTTTGTTGCAGTCCGCCAAAAAGCACGGAGGGAAATGATAAATACTCGCAAACGTTGACGTCATACGGATCTCGTAAGAAAAGCGTTTTTGTGATGGAACCTCTTTTCATCGAATAAATTATTCAACATAAAATCGATCGACCTGAATCAAATGAATCCTCCACCCAAAGATTTCGTGGGCGTGGGAAAAAAAGAAACCGATTACGAAGGATATATGACACTACACTTGGAAGGAAAATGACGAAATTTCTAGAATACCCAATATCAGTGGCGTAGCTAAAGGGGAGGCGGAGGGAACGGCACTGACACGGACCATCCACTTCGACAAAGAGGAAAAGGTCCCCATTTTCTCAGGGCCGGATTACCAAATAGGACTTATAGGCCTATGGACCCCGCAATTTTATGGGCCCCCGAGATCTCGAGATATTTTTGCGGTATTTTCAGGGTAATTTAATTTTGCGCTTTCATTTGATTTACAGGGACCAAGTGCTCGCACGTACTCAAGTTAAAGTCAAGTATATTTAAATTTCAGAACATTATGCTTAGGATTTTTTCAAGTTTTCAAATTCGTTTGCAGATCAGCATCGTCCACCATCCATGTGGAGCAGCATTTCGAAAGGGTGGCAAAATCAGACAACAATTTTATAACTAAGAAAAGCAGAGGCATCATTGTGTACATAAAAAAATTATAAATAAAAAGTATAATTAATGTAAGTAGTATTTTTTCGCTTTTTGTCGTTAATTCGGCAATATATAAAAGAAAGACTGTTGCTCGACGCATGATTTCGCAACATATCTGCAGAGATCGATGGTGTCCAATACTAATAAAATATTTTTCCGGAATTTATTTTTTAATTTGAGGTTTTTGTACCTTATGTAACTTGTAAAGGAAGAGGGGATGGTTACAAATTCGCCCCAGTTCAAAGTTAAATAAAGAAAGTGAATTTTTTAAGAAGTAAATACTTTTAAAAATGACCGCTGAATAGTCAATTTTAGTGAGATAAATCTATTTTCAACATATCTTTCGACGAAAATCACTACGTTATCTGGAGGTTTCTTTCGGAAACTTAACATACTGTGCTTACATTGAAAAAGGAAGCAAATGAATAGACAGGTGTTACACTTTCACCAAACAAGAGGGAGTTCTTCGAAATACGAAACGACATTTTATGAGTGCTTTGCTCTTTGTGTGAGCAAGAAAATGATTCTTTTAACGATCTGGAAACAGACTCGTATTTCAATGGAAAGCCTCTACAACTTGATACAGCAAAAATGACATTTTCACAGCCCCACTGATTCGTGACAGTTGATCAAAAGTGATTTACTAGTCTTTGAACGATAGAAAGGATTGAAACAGTTAAAACAATAAAAGGAACATTTTCCTTTAATGCTCGTGTTTTAAATAAAACGCCAAAGTCTCTCATGATAATATTTTTAAGAACACACACACACAAAATGCACGCATCATAGAGATATAGAGCTCACATTATAAAATGAATCATTGCCAGTTTACGACAATTTTATTCAACTGAACTGAAAGATGAGACAACCGCGTATGAGATGAAAACTGGACACGTGTGATATGCATAAGAGTGCATTTCAGATCAATAGAATTAATTTATGCTAGGGATGGGAAAAACCCCACCGGTTTTTTTTTTTTTTTTTTGTTACGGTTAACCGGTTAATTCTTGTCCCAGTTATTTTTTTTAAAATCCAATAAATGGGTAAAAAAAAATCGGATCGGAAAATAGGCTCGATTTTACGTTCGATTATACTAAAATTTACCAAGTTATGAAGCTTAGAATTTCATCATCTTAGGCCAATCACCGACAACCAAACAACCGAATATTTTGAGCGGTTATAACCGCCAGGTTAAACCTCAGGTGAAAAAACCTGAATAACCGAAAACCGGTTATTTTCGTAATAACTGCCATCCCTAATTTATACTCACGTTATACACAGCGCTACTTTAATTTTGGAATCCATTGCGCATCATGGAGAAGGAGAAAAGACGTGACGTCAAAGTACAGCGTAAGACTATCTGTAGTTAGATAATAAATGACAACACGTGGATGACTCCACTGAGATTCACAATTCTGTTTGTACAAAAAGAACAACACAAAAACTTTGAAAATTTTTTTTATGCGCATTAAAATTTTAATCATTTTAAAGGGACACCGAAAGGATAAATATATTTTTTTTCTTTCCATTTTCTATTATGGCAATTTCTTTAAAAGGTAGCATAATTGTCTTAAAAAATGAAATAATATTTCTAAGTCTCACAGCGTTCTTTCGAGTTAATGCATAGAATAAGGATATTCTAACATAAAATCAACCAAAACTTTTATTTAACAATTTTATTCAGATTATTAACAGTTGAAAGATATCACTCTTTTAAAATTCTTGGAATAACAGTTATAAGACAACTATTACAACTCAACTATTATAAGTTAATCAAATTTAAAAAAGAATTTATAAGTTTTTACTCAAGAAACGGTAAGTTTTAGATTAAAAAATCATCTCAATGACAGACCTGCTTTCTAAAGAAATAAAGGAGAGGTGAAATTTTCCTTTCGGAAATTAGCTGAAGTTAAGTGAAGCGGGCAATAATACAAACCATGCAGAACTTGCTTCTCTCAGAAATCTCTTTAGAAAGATAAAAACAAGAAAGCCGGAACACGGGTAAGCACAACAGTTAACCTTTTTATCAGCCACCCAGACATTTATCAGACGCTGAAGAGTGGAGAGTAAACACACAGCAGGCATAAGTAACAAGTTTGAAGAAACCGTTTAAACCATGGGAGGGAACGAAAAAAAACACGAATATAGGAAAGCAAATATATAAATAAAAAAAAGGCGCATTTATCTAGTTAATGCAGTTATTTGCCGATTTTTTTATTGTAAATACAATAGAACCCCGGGAATCCAAACATGTTTTTTAAATTTTCTGAAAATCTTTTACTGAAAAATGGAGGAAAAATAAGAATTCCGAATCAGAAACAAAGCTAATGTTTAGTCCTAACTTAAAAGAAGTATTCGAATGGGTCTTTAAGAATGGATACAGCACCTTAATTAGTAGAAAAAAAAATACTCGGATATCTTCTTTTTACCCTCAATTTGCTTGCCACTGTACCGTGCGAATCGCCGCTTGCTCTTTCCGTACGCATTTGCAGAGCACCCAGAGTAAATACTCAAATGCATTTGGTATATAAGGAGTATTTTACCGAATTTCCCGGAATCCGATCAAAGGTCAGACCCAATCAGTTTGGATTCCCGGGGTTCTACTGTAATTGATCAAGAGCTGCTATTAAATATTTTAAGTGGGAACGCTACACAATTTCTCATTTTGAAACGTTATACGTATTAGGTTTTTTCTTTTAAATAATGAAATTAAAATTAAGTAATTTCTAATACATTCCACTAAAAATTTGAATAGATTCACACTAATTCTAGATCGAGAAAAAAATACAGTCCCCCTCCTTTAAATGCAGAATATATTTTATAGATGGATCGGCTACGATCTAATTTCGAAACATCGATTAATTGGCACAGTGTAACTAGATTAATTATAATTCTTAAATATTAGTACTACTACGTGATGACGCCAAATTGCTCTCAAATGGTAAACTGCAAAATTAAACCCAGATTCAGGTAAACACTCCTAAAACTAAGTTCGAGGTATAGCATAAATAAGCTGTCAAATGTATACTTGTATTACTGATACAAATGATATATTCAATGGCTTGCCATTCATCTATCTTCGAAGCACAGTACAATTTCAGTTTTCCGATTTAAACGGAGATCGGGCTGATTCGGATATGCAGAGATTCGAATGACTGGATAAAGTTCAGATATTAACACGTTCGCGTACACCTAGCTTAGCTTATGTTATTTGCTGGGAAAACTTAAGCTGCTGCAAGAGCATTTCTTGTACAAAAATGTGCGGCGTACGCCATTTTGCGTTTTAGCTTGTCGCGAACTTGGACGAGATATCACGAAGACAAAGGCATACGTCGCTTTGTCCATGCAAGTGTTAAGTAAAAAAAAGGTCAAACATATATAATACAACAAACTTAATTTTAAATCATGAAATTAAGCTTAACAAACAAAAGAAACAGAAGATTTACATAAAAAAGAAACCACAAATTAAATTATCTATGAAGGTTCATTATACGCATACATATGTATGTAATGAACACGCATATTTATTAAAAACTACATATTAGCAATTCAATATGTACCCTATTTAAGTTGCTAAAAATAACCTCCTTCATTGCGTAAAGGACGCGTCAAGGCCACTGAGCACGTTGCCACTATTATTTTCCCAGTTTTGACATTTTTCATTTTTTCTTTCTCCCCAAATCGATTCGGATAACTAAAGTTTATTGTATAAGTTATCATATAATTGGGTTTCGGATAATTGGAGTTCTGTTGTAGGCTGCTTTTATATTCATCTAGCAGGATGTAAATGCTATTGGAACACATAATTTAAATCCGAGTTTGAAAATATGGGCTGCAAAAACTACGCCGAAACGTGTCATTGCGGCTTTTCAACACCATAGAAGAATGAGTAGCTTTTGTGTTAACGTCTTGTTGTGAAGTAGACAAAGGCTATTATAGGACGACGATGGTCATTTTGAACCATGGTCAGATAATGAGGATGACACCCGACCTGAGGCGACACCCTCTTTTCTCAACTTCTACTCCATACCAGCGGGACGCCGTTTGACCCTCATCATCAAATTTAACGTGCAACAGATCCACACATAGGGCAGATCTTTGTTAGAATCGAATCCGGAATCCTCCGAGCCCATAGCCGAACCCTACAGACAAGAGAAGTCAACAGTTCGGAGGAAGCTACATAGAAGGCGTGTCTTTGCGCCAAGATAAATAACCTTGAATATGATTCAAATGTATTTAAAAGTATTGCATCTCTTTTTTTACACCATTTCCGCATTCCGGCTATTGAAACCAGTGGCGAATCCAGAATATGGGTATGGGGGGGGGGCTGAGGTCATAAAAATTTTGTATCGCCGTGACGAATGTCAAACCTCATGTAAACCAAAACACTTTAACTTTACAGACTTTACTCACCTGGCAATAAAAATCATAAGGAACAATACAATGCTTGCGATAGTTTATTAAAATATACATTGAAATAACTAGCCAAAAAATGTCTTCGAGTACAAGTGGAATGACTAGAAAAGTAAGAAAATTTTCGGACCTTTCAAGCCACATTTTTATTATTTTTTAAAAGGGACATTAAGAACAAACAGTTGTAGAGATTTTAAATAAAGTCAAGAATTCTGACTTAGCTCTGGGGGCTGCAACTCCCCCGCCCCCCCCCCCCTCCTGAATTCGCCACTGATTGAAACTATTTAAAATGAATCGAATTTTAAATTGAATGAAGCTCTCTCTCTGAAGTCCTAAGATGCTTAGACACATATAAGGTAAGTGCTCCAGTAGTGGGCCACGTACCAGTAGTGGGCCACTTGAGTTTTTAAGTTGAAAAACAAGAAATTCTAACATTCCAATGAAATAAGAGATCTGCCTCTGGTAGGCTGAAACCCTTATCAACTAAATACCAAAGGTACAGCCTTTATTTCCTGTTTAGTTAGGAGCTAGAAAGTTTGTTGCTGAAGTTGGTCTCTGAGAGAAGCATTTTTAGCTTATTCTTAATGATTTCCTTAAGAGGTAACTCTTCATTCAACTATTTTTTAACGTACATTCTATTTGTTTTTAAAATGAATTGTTATTGATATTATTTGATTATATGATGAATGTATTATAAACTATCTTTAAATAAAATAATATTGATAATTTATGGATAGTGAAGGGTGGCCCACTTTTGGATCAATGTTTTACTAAATGCTCCAGTGGTGGGCCTAGGGAGGCCAGTACTGGAGCACATGCTTTCTCTCAAATAGACTGGTTTTGTGATGTTTAATAAGAAGGTTACATCTTGTAAAGTCTTTTTATTTAATTAGATTTGCTTTATTTTTATCAGAACCAGTAATGGGCCACATGGCCCACTTCTGATACACTAATGGCCCACTACTGGTACACTAATGGAACATTCTGACCGATTACTTAAATAATAAATATTTTATAGTACTGTTGAGGAAAAGACTGATATTCAAGAATTAGTTGGGTTCTGTAACGAGGCAGACAATAATAACTATCACATTGCTGGACCACTGAAAAATATTCCATCACCATTTAAAAGGGCTCTTTTCTGGCTGCAGAGGCAAGATGATAAAAGAAAAAAAAAGATTTATTCAACATAAAATATCAAGATTTAATATCCATAATGCCCCAAACAGAACTTAAAATGAAAGATCGATAATTAGCATATACTTTTATTAAAAAATTGGCTGTTAGAGAAAAAATGTAAATCTCATGTGACTAGAATCTATAAATAAAAGATTTCACCTATATCAAGTCATTTTTATTGCATTTTTTATAGTGTATAATGTTAATGTATTGTTATTATTACTATATATAATGATTTTATTCTTTTTTCTTTGGCACAATTGACAAATCTGGGTGGCCCACTTTTGGTATGCCCACTACTGGTACATCAAAAGTTTGCTATGCCCACTTCTGGTGCATAGGAGTGATCTAAGTTTTTAATTTTTTAAAAATTATATTACAATTATTTTGATATTTCAGGTGATTATTATTTTAGATAAAAGTTTGAACAACCATAAAAAAATACAGATTAGCGAAACTTCTCAAAAGTTTAGATGATAATTGAGGAAATACCCTTAAGTGGCCCACTACTGGAGCATTTACCTTAATACGTCATCCGCAGGTGATGTGGTTGTTCGTAGCTTTTTGTGTGCGGTGAATTTGAGTTGCCACTGATTAGCGAGAGCAAAATTAATTTTGACCTTTCACTAAATTTACCAAATAAAGATACAGAAAAAAATTCATCACTGATTCTGTCATTTTAACATTTCATTGGATTATAATTTTTACAAATGTCTGTATTTAGATTCGCGAAACGCTTTTATGACCACAACGATTCCGAAAGGGAAAAAGTTGAAGAAGTTCATTTAAATTTCAGAGAAACAGAGGGAAAATTAAAAGCACGATATTTTTTTTAAGTGTCATAAACTGTATAACAAAAGTCTCAATTTTTCGCCGAAGCGAAAAAGTTTAATGTATTTCGAAACCGATAAAAAAATACCAAAACAAAGAATTCTCAGATTTAGGTTTTTTTTTCATAAAAAGCAAGTTGATGTCTCAGATCATAAAATTTTCTAAGTGCAGCGTTGATAATCGCCGGAAAGACGCCAACATATTGCTGGCCTTCACTAACGCACGCTTTTAATCTGATAATCATAGAGATGATGCGTACTTAACCATGAAAAGAATTTGTACACCTATTTTAAACAGGATGCCTCCCAAAGAAATACAGCGTACTGAAAAGAAGTATGTACCTGCATAAAGTACGACGTCAATTAAGGTTAATCAACTAAAAATGTCGCTAGAAATAAATTTTATAAAAGTAGAACGGCAGAAAAAAAAAAGGGGGGGGGGTCATTCTACATCTAATTTAAGCCTACAATGTACAATGAAATCTCTATGTTTTACCTTGGTCCTTGTTCAATTCAATGCTAATAATATCTTTCTAATGCATGTTGGTGGGTATTCTATAGCGGGTCGCCTAAAACCATAAGAGAAAAATGTTTTAAGGATATAAATCAATATCAAAGTGATTTAATTAGAATCCAAAATCGAACGTCAAGACAACAGAAAAATTATATCTTTTTCCGAAACCAAATTAAAACCGAACACCTTGCAAACTTCCCTAAAAAGGAAGAAAACGCAAGAAAATCTATGGTAATAGACATAAAACATTTTAATTTCTATGAATTGTAATAAAAATGACCTAAAATATCGCTACATATCGAGCATAAGACTTTGTTATATGTTCTGTGACAAAAATTCCGGAAAAAGGAAATATCTATTACGGTGACTAATTAAGGATTATAGAAATAAAAGTGCTGTAATTATCATTATGGTTTGTTAAATTATTTTTAAAAAGTTAGAATTTTAATATTTTAAATTCTATTAATACTATCCAGTAGCGGCGATTGGAGGTTACTAGTGTGTGTGTGTGGGGGGGGGGGGGCGGTAGATAACGAACTTTTAAAATTTAGCTAGTTTTCCCGGGTACTATTGCTCTTTCATAATTCCAAATTTTGAGCAGTTAAAATTAAATAAAAATCTTATTTTCCCCGCAAAAAAGTGGCGGCGGGGGGTTCGCTGCCACTGATACTGTCTGACATTACAAACACAATAATACGGTAAATGACATTATAAGCATAATAATATACTAAAATACCTACACCATTATATTGTACGACTTAAGTGAGCAGTTTATCGTATTATTAATCAAGGTTCAATAGTATGTTAAGGTTCAGTAGTTCTCGTTAGAGCGTCGTTTTGGAGAGGTTTCTTGATCGGCGAACTCCTATATAAAGTAGTCAACTAACAACAACTTCATGCGGTTTTTTATTAGGAACATCAATTGTGAACCATCAAGGATGCAAATTTTGAAAAACGAGCATCAAAGGATTAATTTAAAAATTCCAAATGTTACACACACTGCCATACATAAAATCAGTCTTTTCCTTCAATAACGTGAATTCGAAACAGGTATATAGAACAATACCAAATGAAAATTAACTTTCATACAATTAAATACCAGAGATTTTATCCCCATAGTTTTTCGCTTTATTTTTTTATTTTGTTTTGTAAGCTTCATTGGTGCATATTGTGGGGATGAAATTCGATGTAGGGTTGAGCAGTTCACAAGGAACTGACGAATAGACCAATAAGAAGACAGGTCGATTGGTTTTTTCCATTCCGGACTGGCAAGGGATATCAAGCATTATACAGTTTATAATAACAAGAAATTGAAAAAACCATAGAAACTTACAGACTTAAAATACTTCAACGTTGCAGTTCACATAAAGCAGCTTATCGTCGTTAATGGACTGTTGTGCCGATATACCTGCTTAGATGTTTGATGCATGAAGGGGGGAGGGGAATAAGTGAAATCATTATGTGGAAGACATAATCAGGTTGAAGAAATGATACGTTCAACAGATATCATCTAATAATATGTTGAACAGATACAGTAAAGCACCGTTTATACGTCTCTCAAGAAACTGACGTAAAATCGAAATTTTAATAAACAACTTTGATTATTACAAATTTAATGCTACTAATACAAATTCTCTTAAAAGTAATAGTTTTAAGATAGTACTAGCATATTATTATAGAGTATGGAAATAATGCTGAAATTTCAAAACTAAACATTTATCATAAAAATGCATACCTTTATTACATATCCTGGGCACTAATTATACATTTATTTTATACGATTTATGTACAAGCATGTAGGCCCTTAATTGGAAATGGCAGGCAGAAAATGGATTTCATCTCCCCCACACACACTTTTTAAGAAAAGTTTCTTCCTTAATAAGAACGCAGAAATAATCTCAGGCAGAAAATTTGCGAATTTTAGGAAAGGGAAAAACGACGTATAACCGAAGAATTTATCATTACCATGGTTACGAATGAATTGAGACTGTGATGAAACGATGTGTAAATGAGGAAACATATAAACGCTGCTGTACTGCTACTGATCATTCAGAGAATTGTGTCCAGAGAGGGCTTCAGCGGCTTGATCGGAGCAAGAAACACTGAACAAATTAATCAAAATAATTTTTCAAAGTATTTGAAATACAATTAAATCCATTAAAAATATTTTTAAAAAAACTGGGAGTGTTATCTTCTTGACATTCTCGAATACTTTTACAAAACAAAGTTTTCGAGCAAACGATTTCGACTGGGATCAACAAAAATCCTATTTAATGTAACCAAAATCACCTTTTCCACGGACAGATTAGATTGTCTTGTTTGTTCGATTCAATTGCTTGATGTTTTCCGGCGTAGTTTCAGATCATGTTAATCGAAGAAAATCAGTTTTAATTTAAAATTTACCTATTTAAATGACGGCAGTTTTATAGCGGTGCTATTTGTTCTTTGGTTTCCACATTTTTTTTTTTAAATCTTGCGTTCTACACATGAAAAACTTGCATATAAATAAATTCAGTTAATATTTCCTTAGACGTGACAGGTCACGCGCATGCTAAAATAATCTTTTTAAATACCGCGGGTTTTTTTTTTGTAGTTGTATAATAAAACGAAAAAAAATGAAATCATTTTTTGATAAAGCGTTTTTCCCGTTGATGGATTTGGTCCAAAATTTGATACGGATCTACAATTTTGGATGTAAGGAAACAAATGACAATTTTTTTCACTAAATGTTGTGTTTTTAAGTTATCGTGTTCACATACGCAAAGACACCATTCTAAAGATTTTTCCCTCCGGACTTAGGGACATATCTTAAATGTAGAAATTCATCAAAATTCCGATGTCAAAATCTTTGACGATTACGATACTTTCATTCTACTTTGCATATAAACCAGTGGGAGGTGTCTCTCCTAAACTTTCTAGCATACGCCTTAACACGGGTGGGGAAAGAATACGCCAAAAAGCAGTAACACGCGCCATTCCCTAACACAGGTGGGGAAAAACGCCACGCCTTTTTTTGCGTTGTAGAATGTGTAGAAATCTAATATGCAATTTGAACGCCTTTTTTTCAACCGAATGAAACCAAAATCGGGTTAAGATCTACAATTAAGGTTAGAAGACCACATACCAAATTTCATTCATCTAAGTCATTGCGTTTAGGAGTTATAGTGTTCATAAGCATGCGATTATACAGACCGACAGACAGTTAACGCTTTGTCGAATTTGGCCCAAAATGTGGTTCTGACCTACACTCCTGATGATAAAACTGTGTATCAAATTTTATCCATCTAGCTATTTAAGTTTTTGAGATATGGTGTTCGCATGAGCACGGACAGACTGACTTCCCGTGGACGGATTTTGTCCGAAATTTGATAGAAACCTGCAAATTAAATGTAAAGCCTATATACCAAATTTCGCCCCTCTAGCTCCAACAGTTTTTTGAGTTACCGTGTTCACAGACAGACATAATTCCAAAATTGTGTTTTTCGGACTCGGGAAGGTCTAAAATGTGGAGATTCATCAAAATCTCAGTTCGAATACCTTGACGATTACAATACTTTCTTCTTTGTATACCTCGTATACGAGAAATTAAAAGGAATGAAAAGCATCAATCCAATGCTGATAAAAGGAGGTTCACTCTCGAAATAAACTATGAACACTAGGGATGTAAAGAATATTCGGCAACTATTCGGTATTCGGCCCTTTTACCGAATATTTTCAGGATAGTAATTTTTTAAATGTGCTTTTATATACACATTTAACAAAGAATATTGCAGAATTACATTTCAGTACAATTACATTACACTACATTATCAAAAAATCTAACATTTACCCAATTTTAAGTTGCATAGGTGTATTTAAAAAAGTTACATATAATTTATCACTGCAAAGCCTGAAATTATTATGCAAGAACAATTTTTCAGCATTTTCAGGTGGAAGACTGCTTTGTTTGGTTTCATACAAATACAATACCAACTAGGGATGTAGCGAATATTAAATATTGGGTCTATTTAGTCCTTTTCTGAATATTCGGTCTGGCCAAATGCTAAACAGATATCCGGGATAAAATGTTTCTACAAAATGTTGTTTAAATATATTTAATAAAGAATATTGCAAAATTATATTCCGGTGTATTTATTATTAAAAAAATCTTGTCATTTATCCAATTTTAAATTGCTTAGCACATAAGTGTTAAGTTTAAAAAAGTCTGTTTGATATGGTTTCATATATATTACTAGTTTCAGAAAATAAATAATCACTATATGTTATACTTGCAGGTGCTGAAAGATATTTTCTTGCTAAATCTGCAAAACCTCGAAATTTTTCCGCATTTCTTTTCCACCAATTAAGTGGACACTCCATCCTATCTATTAGAAATTCTTTATCAAAATAGAAATTTAATTCTAGTAATTTTAAATTATCCATTCAATTTTCTTCCGTGTTTGTCATTCTCAAGTTCTGTAATGACGACTCGTTATTTCTTTGAAGCAATCCCAAAATGATGAGGGTTTCTCATTTCTTATTATTGGAATTAAAGTATTTAAAATATTACAAATATACATAAAGTTATTAATATTTTTTAAAAATACAAATAATAAGAAATCAATTTTATTTAATCTTAATTTTTTTCGTTTAAAATTTGAAAAGTATTTCATTTACAATCAAAAGTGAAATGTTTTTTTTTATTTATTTTTAAACTTGGTATTCGGCTAAATCACTATTCGTTACATCCCTAATTCAGATGTGAAATATGGTTTGGCTCTCAAGTAACCGTGGTTTGGTTTTCAAGCGTAATAACAAAAGGAAATTCAAAGTAGAAAAGCTCCTTTAAATATAACAAATATACATAAAGGTATTAACGTTCTTTTAAATATACACATAATAAAAACTTAATTTTTTATTTTATTTTTTTTTCATTTAAAAAATATTTTATTTATAATCAAAAGTGAAATGATTTTAAAAATTTAGTATTCGGCCTGAAATTTGACCGAATATTCGGTATTCGGCCAAATCACTATTCGTTATATCCCTAATGTACACTATTATTAGTTAGTAAGCATTACATTGGCCAATACGTTACTTTTGAAAGATGACTGACATAAAGCCACATCTCGGTTTCCAAAGATCAAATAAAAAAACGAAGATAGTCAACTTTCACAACTCAAAAGAGTAATTAAATTGGAAAACGCAGTGTGAGCCGCTAATTTCGTCAGTCTATCTCAACCTCAATTACGTATCTGGAACATCTACTTATTCTGGAATTCCAACAGTTCGAAAGGGTTTACCTTTCCTCTGAAACCGAGAAATGAAAAATTCTAAGAAGCCCTTCTCGATGTGGTTATCATTATAAAAATATTCTATGAAATCTGGAAGAATTTTGTCAAAAATTAATATGAAAATCAAAATATTCTAGAAATAAGATACAAAATGACAAGTGCTATCTAAAAGACGGATTTTCTAGACTAAACGCAAAATTATTAACTTAATGGATAAGAGCATTATTCAAATAAAGAAAAAAGACGCGAGAAAATAAGAATTTTGAAAATGTTGCAGAGAAAACATTCCTTGCAGTTTTGAAACCACCAAGTTTACTTTGCCGATTAGATATTCCAAACAAAAGTCAATACTCGATAACGGAAAAGATAGAGCTGTCGACCTTTGAACTTCAACGCAATCAACGTAAAAGGTTTTGTTAGTGCACTGTTCACAGAGAGTAATTTTTGGAAAAATTTATAAAATGCAGCAAGCATTCATGAAACAGCGAGGTTGAAAAAATATGAATTAAGATCGGTTTTGAAAAGTCATCAAAATTCCTTACATACCAGCTGAACGAAACTCAAAAAGTCAGTTACAGATATATTCTTATCTTGTTTTAAGATAATTTAAGTTTGATTAAGCAACGATTTATTTAGTAAGCAACAGACAGACTTAACAGCAATTCTAGACGAATTTATGAGATAAAAAGTTGTAGATAGCTAAAAGACAATGACCTTTACTAATAAAGCCTCAAACTAACAGAAATAATTGCCTGTTTGAACATACAGCGGGAAAATATCCAAACTATAGCCAATGTTTTAAGATACACATTTTCTATAACAGAAATCACGCAAAAATATGCTTAACTGAAATAAAGCTACTACCGCCTTACTTCATACATACAAAATTTTAGGTTTTTGATGGGGAAAAAAATATAAATAAATAACATTTTTTTTAAAGATATGCAAGGATGTACTTTAATACATAACAAGCAAAAAAGTAAAATTTTGTGGGTTTTTTTTTAAGTTGGCCTTAAATGAAACAACACAGCATCTAATGCATGCATAATTCGTATATGTGAAAACGCTCGATAAAACAATTCTGCTCTCAATTAAATTTGTTATACACTCAGATTTTGTGTTGCAAGATTCTACTTTTGTGATGCATACCACTGAACAGAAACATGTCCAGAATTCTAAATTCATAGCTAAATTAATTAGAAACCTCTTAATTAAAACCAGTTCTTCGCAATACCCGCCCACAAGAATAAATCTCTTTTCCTGGTGTTCCATGGTCATTTGGTTCTTGATTAACTGAAATTCCAAAAGCACAACTTCTTTAAAAAGTTTTGAAGTGCCCTTTTATATTTATTTTTTCCTCCACTAATCAGTGTTAGAAGGTGTAGAAGTACGAAAGACAGGGATATCCTCAATTCACAGTTTCATTGAAAGTAACTGTGCACAATGACTTCAAAATCAGCAGGTCGGATGTCAAAGTATCGGAATCAAATATAAAGCAGCATAAATACTTGGGTTAACCATAGTTTAGGGCAGGGGTAGGGAACCTTTTTGTAGCGATGGAAAAAAACATACCGATTTTTTATTATTATTATTTTTTTTGTCCCGATTATTTTTTTAAATTAAATAACCCGGTAAAACGGATTGGAAGATAGGTTCAATTAGACAAAAATTTGCCACGTTATGAAGCTTTGAATTTCATCATCTTAGGCCAATCAACAACAACCGCTTCCTTGAGGCGTCGGTTGGTTGGCGGATTACTGAAAGAGTCTTAATGAACAGATTGGCCAATGGATCGATTTCCTGTAAAAACAATATTAATAAAAAATTTTGTCTTCAAACGGCGTTTATTTTTTATTAAAAAAAAAACCCGGTTATTTTGAGCGGTTATAACCGCCAGGTTAAACCGAAGGTGGAAATAACCTGAATAACCGAAAACCGGTTATTTTCGCTATAACCGCCATCCCTACCTTTTTGCACTGAAAGACCTCATTAGCTTTCGGCAGTTGGGAAAAGACTGCACGAACAGATGATTCTTAAGAGTTATTGTTCTGTAATTATTATACTACATACAATTAAATATTTCCAGGGTGCGTAGTGAGAAATTGCAGCAAAAATTAAGCACTTTTAAGGACTTTTTAAGCACTTTAGACAAAAAAATTAAGCACCTTTGTACATACGTAGATCCACACATGTTCTAAGCATATGATGTTTTCCATTACATAATACTTCATAGTTTTTATTGAAAAATTTAAAATATTGTTTTTTATTTTAAATATGTAATTTTTTACTTTTAATATTTATTTCTGTATTTGCACAATGTCTTCTATTGTAAAATAAAAGACGCCTTTTTGGATTGATAAAAAAAAAAAAAAATGCAAACCGTCATTAACAAAAATTAAGTAAAATTTTATAAGATTAACAATAGAAATCTGTGAACTTTTTTAAAAACATTTCTTAAAATTAACAAATTACCAGTTAATTTGCCCCTTTGGGACAACCATTCCAGTATTTCAATATACAGCGGTGCCCACTATTGAAGAAAGATAGGGTGGATAATAAAGACATTAATAGTCCAGTCAGCGAAGGGTTTGAAAAAACATTAAATCATATAGTTTTAAAAATTGGTACACATGTTTGTGAGGGGCTCCTGATGAACATACTAAAGTACCTGGTCCTGAAGGGACAGCTAACGCAACCATCTTGGATTTAATCCCTCTTTTTTAGTTTTTTCTTGAATATCTCAACAATTATCCAATTTTCAAATTACAATTGATTAAACAAATTAAAGAGCGTAAAATTCCCTACAAATACATGCTTTTATTTTTCTTCCTGCTTGAATGGTTTCCGAAATAATGGGTCTCAAAGTTTGCTGCCATCTTCAATTTTATTCCCCCTTTTTTTAGTTTTTCTTGAATATCTCGAAAACTATTAAAACTAGAAGAAAATTAAAAGAATGTATTTGTAGGGAATTTCACGATCTTTAATTTGTTAAATCAATTGTAATTTGAAAACTGAATAGTTTTCGTGATAATCAAGAAAAACTAAAGAAGGGGGAGAAAATCCAAAATGGCGGTGCAAGCTTCCCCCTTAGGACCAGTGACTTTTAGTATGTTCATCAGGAGCCCCTCATGAACATGTGTACCAATTTTCAAAACTATCTGATTTAATGTTTTTTTTTACCCTCATTTTGGGCCTTCGTTGGTTGGACTATAAGCATTATCTTAACATGTGTTGACACCCCTGGATCTATCTCACCCTGAATTCCTTCCAAGAATTCTTCTCTTTCGTTGGTTTTCATCCTTGATACATTTGGTATTCTTTTCTTGATACATCCAATAAACAAAGCTTTATGACTATGATTTCTATTTATCGTATTCAACATCTGAGGAAACAAAAAAAAGTATGTTTTCTTTGCAATTCTGGAGAAAATTAAGCATTTTTAAGGTGCTTAAAAATGGTTTTCAAATTTAAGCACTATTCATGACGCTACGCACCCTGATTTCAGTGCTAATTTTAAATAACTGGTTAGACCGCATAAGAAGGGCAGAAGAAACTTAAGAAACCTAAGTTGCCCATCTCTGATTTAGGGTTTTTTAAATCTGTGGATCATAAAATTTCTCACAGTTTTTTTTTTTTTTTTCCCTCTTACTGTCTCGTACATCTGTAAGCAAAAATAGTTAAGAAAACAGTCTTCACTTAAAAGATTTCATAAAAATTTTCAAAGTACTTTTTAAAAATTATTATTGAATGACTTCAAGTATTCATTAATTGTATCTCATTTTCTTGGTCTGTTTTCCACCTTCGGGCTGGCGTTAAATTTTAAACACGGAAGTGGGGACGCGAGTAGAAACAAAGGAAATGCGAACCTCTTGTCCGAAACATCGCAGCATAATGTTTTAGGCTTGGCTGCATTAGCCGGTAAGCCGTGTTGTCGGAAGCGTAAGGAATTTTACATGATGCAATTTACCGAAAGATCGCCGGCCTTAAAATATCATCTAAGCTAATAAAAGCAAATATCTGCTTTGAAGTTAATGTCCAAAGAAAGCATTAATTTTTTTTTTTGACGTAGACTTACGTCTCTCCATAGTGGTCTAATGGTGTGACGGGAAAGAAAAAAATTATGCCTCTTTTCGCGCGCAAGTTAAATGCTTATAGCTCCGCAATCAAATAACATAGAGAGTTGGTTTCAGTTTCATTTAAGAGAGAAAGGGGTATATTGAAGATTGCAAAAAGAATTTTATAATTTGTAATTACGGTTTAGTCACAGTCGAGCTGCAAAGCTGGTGAAAATAACGAAATATTTTGATGACGTCACGGAGACGTTAAACGCTTATAGCTCTGCAACCAAATAACATAGAGAGTTGGTTTTAGCTTAATTTAACAGAGGAAGGTGGACATTGAAGATTTCGAAAATAATTTTAAAATTTGGAACTACGGTTTAGTCACAGTCCAATTGCAAAGTTGGTGAAAATCACGAAGAATTTTACATAGATAGAGTCACATAGTCACTATAGACTATAGAGTTAATAGTCACATAGAACTACTTTAGTCACAGTTGAGTAAGGTACACTCCTCAACCCCAGCGTCCGTTTCGCAGAAACAGCCTACCGTCGATTTTTTTTTTTTTTTAATCACAACGTTAACACTGGCAAACGCACGCGAGTGAAAGCTCTGATGAAACAATAAAACTGCTTTAAATAAAATTTAAAAAACCGTAGATAATTATGTGTTTAAAATTAGAATTTATAAAAAATCGAAGTTTAATAAAATTGGTTATTTTGAAATTTAATGTAGTGTAAAAATGGTTTTTGTGCGATTATATGCTCCGAAGATACTGAGGAAAACGCTTAAATTTCGTTTCATTTTTTATTAATTAAAAATTTTTGAAAAACCCCTTTCTTAGCTAGTACCTAACATCCTATAAGTAAATTATGTGCCAAATTTGGTAGCTCTAGGACCAACGGTCTGCCCTGTTAAGCTAATGTGAATACGTCCCGTTTCATGATAGCCTATGCCGTTGCACAGCTTCGGGACGCCGAAATGTCCCATTTTCATAAAAGAGATCCCAGTTACAATTTCAAAGAAGGCGCGAAAAATCAAAATATTTGACGGTAGTGCGTAATAAGGCGGCGATGACGGGTCATGCCCTATGCATCTCACACATACAGGGTTCCCATTTAAATAAGCCCCCCCCCCCTCCTTGAACTTCAGAACGACGGAAGCTTTAGTTATGAAAGTAGCGTCTTGGTGTAGTAAAACATATATGCGCTATGCGAAGATACAACTTACAACGTTACGTGGTAGCAAACTTCGGAGTTAGTGTTCCTATCTCGAAAACGGTACAAAATAGAGGGAAAATGTCAATTACACAATTTTAGAGCGTTATCGATTTAGTACAAAAAGTCACCTTGTGCATATTCATCCTACGAACAGAACGCTAAAATTGCACATTTTATTGTTCGCGATTTCCATAACTGTGACGTCACAAAACGGGTTAAAAAGAGAAAAAACAATTAGTTATCTTAAGATACCTTAATATTCGGTGTCTAAAAGTGCTCTCCGTCATCCACAATGCAGATATGAACCCTTGTTTGAATTTCACTTTGCACACGTTTTAGCATATATTTGGGTGCGCTAGCACAAGCAGCAGTAATACGTCATTGAAAGTCCTGCAATATTGGCAGAAAAGTCACATACGGCTGCTTTTTTAGTTATTCCCACAAGAAAAGCATAATGGGGGTCATTTTCCCCCGAAAAATAACCTTTTCTCCATGTCTTGTAATGCCACACTTTTGAAAAATGCGAACAAACAAATATGCATTTTAAGCGTTCTGTTCTTCATATTAATGTGCATAAGGTGTCTTTTTGTACTAAATCGATAACGCTCTACAACTTTGAAATTGACATTTTCCCTTTATTTTGTACCGTTTTCGAGATAGGAACGCTAACTCCAATGCTTGCCACCAGGCGGCGTTGTAAGTTGTCTCATCGCATAGACGTTTTACTAAACCTAGACACTACTTTCATGACTAAGGCTGCCGTCGTTCTGAAGTTGAAGGGGGGGATGGTGGCCCTTATTTAATTGGGAACCCTGTTCGTCAGAAGCCTGCTAGGCCGCACTTATTTCTAACTATAAGACACCGCGAAACGTGAGAGAATGAAACACTGGGAATGCTTCAACTAAAAGTGGTTGGGTGAAATTGTTCAAACACTTTCACACCAATAATTTAAATCATACGAACTTTCGTATAAATTTTGAATCTATTCTATGTCTTCCTGGCACTAATGTACCCGTAAGGAGGATCTTCTCTCTTATGAATAGGTAGTGGACGAGCGAAAAAACACGGCTGCAAGTCGCAGTTCTTAAAGCAATGTTAACTACCAAAGTAAATTTTAAGAAATCCTGCCAAGAATTTCATTTTTAAGTGAAATCGACACCAAATATACTGAAGCGAAAAAATTTTTTCTTCAGAAAAATACACGATCGATACAAATGGATATAATTCGAGATCGCATAAATTATTTATTTTTACGTGTTCATTCTCGTTCTTTTCCTTAATAAAATAAAAACTGAAGAAATGTGCGTCTTAGTACATGTCCCGTTTTGAGGCAAAAAATAAATGGTCACGTTATGCAAAGCGCGTGTAACGCAATTTAAAAGTATGCCAGCATGAAAACATTATATTAAAAGTTTTAAGATAAACATTTTCTTAACACTTTTTCACTTGATATTTTACGACCGCATAAAATAAAACACTTTAAAGTCTTTACGGTCTCACGGGACTTGGAAGTTTTTTTTTTAATCATCTTGAAATCAATAAAATTTTGAAAACATTCAGACATGAATGAGTTAAAATAACATAGTAAATTTCTTTCATTAATGTGCAATAAAGGCTATAAACCTTTAGAATCAAGAATTCGTAACAGAATAGGGATGGCGGTTATTGAGAAAATAGCCGGTTTTCCGTTATTCAGGTTTTTTTTTCACCTCCGGTTTAATCTGGCGGTAATAATCACTCAAAATTACCGGTTTTCGGGTTTTTTTTTATAAAAAAACAAACGCCGTTTGTACACAATATTTTTTATTAATATTGTCTTGACAGGAAATCAATCTATTGGCCAATATTTATCTGTTCATAAATACTCTTTCAGTAATCCGCCAACCAACAAACGCCTCGTAGATACGGTTGTCGTTCATTGGCTTAAGGTGATGAAAATCAAAGCTTCATAACTTGGTAAGTTTTAGTCTAATCGAACCTAAATTATAGCCGATGTTCCGATCCGGTTTTTTTTTACCCGGTTATTGGATTTTTAAAAAATAACCGGTTATAACCGGGACAAAAAATAAACGAAAAAAAAAACCGGTTAATCGAAAAAAAAAAACTGTTAATCGGGAAAAAAAACACCGGTTTTCGGTTAAAACCGGTAGGTTTTCCCCATCCCTACAACAGACCAGTATTGTTCAAACAGAATGCAATGGAAAGAAATAGAAAAGAAGGGAGGGAGAGGGGGGGAATTCACTCTCCCAAAATAGCATATTAGAGAACAATAAGAGAGAAAAAAATCTCATCGGTCTGACGCCGCGAAGCCATTTATGAGATGAAATTCGTGCCATAGATTATTATCAGTCATTCCAACGGTTTCGTACATTATCCCTCCCCATTAATAGAATACAATTTTTGGAAAGATGGTCCACTTGAAAGTTTAAATAACCCTCTCAAAATTTAAAACTGATTTATAATTTATTCTATAAATTGCAATATGAACTTCTTAGAATCTAATACATACATACCATTTCATATGAACATTGAAGAATGCCTTTCATGCCTTTTTGTAACTTAAAACCAGCTTTTGAAATTCATTAAATGGCAACTGATTCTTAAAAAAAAATTTTTTAAGCATGATTTTTTTCTTATCACAGAGAATGCGATAGAAATATCTTTTGTTCTAAAGATGCCCCACGTCGTTTATTTCGAGCGAAATAAATTAATTGAAAACAAAGAAATTCACAAAATAATCACAACTAATTCATAGAACAAATATTATATACAGAGGACCTTCAGCAGTAAAACAAATTGCATACTAGAACATCAGAAGTATTAGAACTGAAAATGCTTATGGATGGATCTTTCTTTCAAATATTCCTATGCAGCTTTGTATCTAAAATTGAATTTATTTTACAATTAGTAAGCGACAAAAAAAGACGAAACAAGTGATTTATCACCTAGGAAAGCAACCCAGATTTTGAATTTTAGCAATGCACATTTAACATGCACTCTCAAAAATTAAAAAATCAAACAAAAAACAGTATTAAACTGAGTGAGTGGAAAAGAAATGTCCTTCATTCAACAAATAGAGACTAGTTTGTTGAAATTAGATTGTTATCTCAGCCTCAGATTACATAAGGGGCATTTAAGAACAAATTTGACGGTTTTTTCGTGAATAAATTATCATAATATTGCTTAAGCCAGCATCCTCTTTACAAACTTCCAGATTTAAGGCTCATGAGGCCCATATATACAGCTAAACCCCTATGGAATCAGGTATCAAACTTGTAACCATCTAGTCATGAAACCAAGATTCAGCCCCAAGGCCACTGTAGCTATAATTACTGTATAAACAAAAGCTTTTAAAAAAGAATCATTGCATAAAGCATATAAAGCTACTGCACCATCTTGCATATTGCTCCATCAACCCAGTGATTTTGTAATCAAGAATTATTGTACAAGCAAAGCATATACATTCTTAACTTGGTTATATTAACTTCCTGCTTTTGAAGCAACATGAGGGGTATTTCAGAATGGACCTCATAATTCTGAACCAATGCCAGATGATGAGGACATCACCTAAGCCGGATCTTCAGTGGAATCAGGATTTGAACCTGAAATCCTCCAATCCCAAAGCCACCTTACCACTAGGCCATCATGGTTACATTCTTAAAATTAATATTAATTTTCAACTATTCTACTAAAAACCTTTCAATTTATGTTTTCTACCTATATTTCATGGATAAATTAATGTCCACCACATAAAAATGTTTGCTTGGAAACAAAGACAAATTTTAAAAATCAGTTACTTTTTTCGTACTGCATCAAGACATTTGCGATGTAAAGTTTATTATCGTTAATGGGGGAAGGCAAGAATAGGTAACCCCCACAGGTGGCACAAAGGGACCAGAAATCTTATCTTCCAATGACTTGAAAAGAGGGATGAGAGAAGTACCCCTCTAATAAGGACTTAGCTGTAAATCAAATGGTTAACCTTTGGCTAACAGGGTGGAGGAAAATTCATATGCTTCTTATTACAGAAATTTTGACAAATAACAGGAATGTGTTTTCCTCTTTTTTTCAGGTAATTAGAAGACAAGGTCTGCAGTTTCTCCTGACTACCTGTGGAGTTACGATTCTTATTTTACCTCATTAGCAATCCAATACCCATCACATATGGGGTGACGGAACAGGATAGGAGAATGAAATGAGCAATTCAATGATTTGAGCAGAGGCAGACAAGTTCAGCAGGGGCAGTGGAATCCCTATTCTTTACTGGTACAACCGTTATATACCAATTTCTTCTGTTACAGCATTTGTACTAGGGATGTAACAAATTGTCAGTCGAATAAATTCAGACTAATAATTTTTAAAAAAATATGATTTTAAATATTGCAGAATTACATGCCAGTACATTTATTATCAAAAATAATATCTTAACATTTACTGAACTTTAAGTTGCATAGCACATAAGTGCATTCAATATTGTTAGGCATCATTTATCGTTGTAAAACCTGAAATTATGAGGCAAGAACAATAATTTTTCAGCATTTTAAAAGGAAGAAGTCTGTTCCATTTGGTTTCACATATATTAGTAGCACTGAAAATAAAAATTCAACACATCTATAGTGCGCTTGCAAGAGCTGAAGATATTTTCTTGCTAAATTTGCAAATCTTAGGAGTTTTTTCCCTCCAACAATTAAGCGAACACTTCAACCTAGCAATTAGAAGTTCTTTATCAAAATAGGAATTTACTTCTAATAATTTTAATTTATCCGCTGAATTTTCTTCCAAGTTTCTCATTGTAGTGTTCTGTAGTTATGACTCTAATTTCTGTGGAATAATCTCAAATGAAGATGGTTTCTCATTTCTTATTATTGGGATTAAGGTATCTAAACTGTTATAAAAATACAACAAGGTATTAACTTTTTAAATATACAAATAATAAACAATCAATTGTATTAATCTTTAAATTGTTTCATTTAAAATTTGAGAAATATTTTATTTACAATCGAAAGTGAAATGTTTTTAAAAAGTTAGTATTCGCCCACATCCCTATTTGTTACATCCTTAATTTGTATCGCCCATCAGGAAAAGGTTAAAGACCAGAATGATTAAATTTTCATGATAAATAAATGCAAAACATCTCATAAGTAATATTGGCACTATATATCTAGAAGAGAAGTCTTATCTTTTTTTATGCTACTGGTTTTAAAATAAGCTTTAATTCACAATTTTCTATAAATACAGAATACTTTAATTCGAACCATAAGATACATTTTCTCTCATACAGATAATTATTTCACTATTTGGTACAAACTGGAAAATTTGTGATGAATCAAATGGTGAAATAGCTCCTCCAAAATTTATTTTTTCTACTATACTTAAAACCTCTGAATCCTTTATGTCTACACCTGAAATAATCGACTGCTTTCCTGAGACTGAAATTGAAATCGTGGACCAAATCCTATAAAATTTTCAAATTATTTGATATTTCAGATATGATAACCAAACAGTTTATTATCGCAAAATACATGAACATAAGAAGAATTATCATAAACTTCACAAAATTCTTGAATAGACACAACAAAAAAAACTGAAGTTTTTAGTTGGTTTAGTTTTTAAAATCTCTATACCAATGCGTAGAAGTTATGCCTAGTTTTTGCTTTGATGCATGTTTTGAATAATTTACAAAATCAGTTTTAAAAGTGCATATAAACTTCCCTTCTTACTGGATCATTTTTAAGAGAAAATTCTTTTCCTATCATTTTCAGTAGGGACGTAACAAATAGTGATTTGACCGAATACTGAAAACCCAATTTTTAAACATATATCAACTTGGATTGTAGATAAAATATTATTCAAATTTTAATTGAAAAAAGTAAAGGTTAATAAAATTGATTTTTTATTACTTGTATATTTAAAGAAATTATTAACACTTTCATGTACTTTTGTAGCATTTTAAATATTTTTAATCCAGTAATAAGAAATGAGAAGCATTATGGGATTGCTTCACAGAGACAAAAGGGTTATCATTGCAGAACATGTCAATGAGAAACACAGAAGAAAATGCAGTGGATGAATTAAAATTAATTGAAGTAAATTCCTATTTTGATAAAGAACTTTTAATAGCTGGGAGGTAGTGTCCACTTAATTGAGGAAAAATTTCCAAGATTCGCAAATTTAGAAAAAAAAAAAAAAATCTTTCAGCTCCTGCAACCACAATATATGGCAATCATTTGTTTTTTTGAAGCTGGTATATATGAAACCAAACATAACTTCTTCCTGAATACACTGAAAAATTATTGTTCTTGCATTAACTTTAGGCTATATATAATGATAAATGATGTGTAACATTATTAAATACACTTATCCACTATGCAACTTATAATTTGAGAAACTGTTTTTTGATAATACAGTATGTTCTCTATTATCCATGCACGGATTATCCCGTTTGCAGATTATCCGTGCTCATTCCGGACTCGCAAAAAAATTTAAAGAGAAAACATTTTCACGCTTATCATGCATGTAAAATCAATGTTGATGTTCGATCGAGAGATTCATTCCGTGAAACTAGTGAGCCGTGACGGAGAAGGCTAAAGAATAGATATTTTTTTTTCTTCCTCCACATGCAATCTCTACCATTCAACCCCTAATTTTCCAAGAAATGAATCATCAACTTCCTGCTAGCTCATTCTCAACAAACACGCTTCTGCCTGACACGCCATTCTTTAACTTCTTCGTCTTCTCTCACTTTCGCACGTGTTCCTTTAGTTTTTGCGTCTTATGTATCGTCAGTTAGTAGCGTGAAATTTTTTACTCGTAAAAAAGAGTGGTGTGAAACGAAAATGAAATGTTTTTAATGTTAAACAAAAATTAGAAATCCTTTAAAAACTTGATAATGGAGAATCAGCTAGTACTGATGCAGAAGATGTACCAAATGAGGGAAATACCATGTCTCATTCTGCTACTCTACAATATGTGGAAACTTTGTTAAATTATAGGGGACAAAAAGGATTTGATTACAGTGACATTACTGTGGTTCGTAAAATATATGTCGATATACGACAAGAGATGAACAAACAGCAGAAGCAACGACGCATAACAGATTTTTTAAAGCAGTAAACGTTAAAAGGAAAATTTCTAGTTTGATGTTATACAGCATACAAATGTAAGTAATTTTTATATTTTTGTACTGAAGTTGATTTTTTCTTTAATAAAAAAGGA
Source organism: Araneus ventricosus (assembly GCA_013235015.1). Classification (NCBI taxonomy): domain Eukaryota; kingdom Metazoa; phylum Arthropoda; class Arachnida; order Araneae; family Araneidae; genus Araneus; species Araneus ventricosus. The sequence goes on along the minus strand of BGPR01001635.1, from coordinate 74,688 downwards.
GTTTTCGGATTATCCATGTTTTTCTATTGTCCGTGCGATCCCTCCCGGTGATTAACCCGGATAATCAGGAGTGCACTGTAAATGTACCAAAATGTAATTCTGCAATATTCTTTGTTTATATTTAAAAAGCACATTTTTAAAAATGATTATCCTGAATTTATTCAGCGGAATATCTGCTTAGCATTTGACCACACTGAATATTCAGCAAAAGGGCCGAATAGGCAGAACACTACTGAATAATCATTACATCCCTAATTTTCAGGACAGAGTTTATCATATTTTTATGCTGATACGCAATGAGAATGAATTTAAAACTCTTAAATATACATTGAAATATAAAAAAAATATTTTTTTCTTTGGGAAACACATTTTTATTTTGCTTTTTAATGTTAATGAAATGACTTGGTTCTTGTCTCACTGGATTCAGTTTTGCATAAAACAGGGCATATCTAATAATTGCAAGCTATCTAGGAATTCAATGAATATTTGGCAACTATTTGGTATTCGGCCACTGAATATTCAGCCAAATATTTTCAGGATAATTATTTTATATGCTTTTAAATACATATTTAACAAAGAATATTATAGAATTACATTTCAGTACATTTATTATCAAAAATTCTCTTAAAATTTGCCAAATTTTAAGTTGCATAATGCATATGTGTATTTAATAAAGTTACATATAATTTATCATTTAAAAAACCTGAAATTATGATGCAAAAACAATAATTTTTAAGTATTTTCAGGAAAAAGTCTGTTTCAATTAGTTTCATAAACATATAATACCAACCAAGGAGGTAATGAATATTCAGTATTAGGCCTATTTATCCCTTTCCCAAGTATTCGATCTGACCAAATGCTAAACAGATATTTGGCAGAATAAACTCTAGGGCTAAAATATTTTTAAAAAATGTTGTTTAAAATATATTTAATAAAGAATATTGCAGAATTATATTCCAGTGCAATTATTATTTTTAAAAAAGTTCACATTAATCCAATTTTAAGTTGCGTAATACATAAGTATACCTATTTAATAATGTTGCATTATTATTTATAGAAGACTGTTCCATATGGCTTCATTATATTACCAGCTTTAGAATATAAACAATCATTATATACCTAACGCTGAACATTATAACCAGGTGCTGAAAGATATTTTCTTTCTAAATTTGAGAACCTTGGAAATTTTCCACATTTTTGCCCTACCAATCAAGTGGACACTCCATCCAACCTATTAGAAGTTCTTTACGAAAACAGGAATTTACAACTAGTCATTTTAATTTATCCATTCAATTTTTTTCCATGTTTGTCAGTCTCATGTTAATGATGACTCTTTTGATTCTTTGAATTAATCCGAAAATGAAGAGGGTTTCTCATTTCTTATTATTGGAATGAATGTATTTAAAATATTACAAACAAACATAAAGGTATTAACATTTTTTTAAATATACAAATAATAAAAATTAAATTTTATTTAATCTTAAATTTTTTTTCATTCACAGTCAAAAGTGAAATGTTTTTAACAATTTGGTATTCGGCCAAATCACTATTTGCTACATCCCTATTATAAATTAAGATTGGATTGATTAATACTGAATTGGTGGAATTCAGAATGTTTCTATAACCCTTAATTCAATCTTGGGCATAGCCAGAGAACAATACATAAATTCTTGACAATAAGTATGAATTGGGTAAAGCTGATGAAAGTCTTTTCCAGTAGGTCTAAAGTTAATTACTCATACCTACATAGAGATTCACATTTTAATATCCTCAGAAATCTGTGATATGTATAGTGAAGACATCTTCGGTTTAGAAGTAAAATACAAAAGGCTAATATTTCAGTTTATTTTATATAAACATTTAAAAATTAAATAAACAACATTTAAGATGAGAGTATAACTGATCATAAATATTTATGTACAGTTTACTTAAAGATGTATGGAAAAAACAAATCGCATATAAATAGTTTTTTTTTTTTTTTGGCATTTAGTTAATGGCATTTTTCAAATTCTATGAAAATATTTTGTTTTGACTGAAAGGCAATATAAACTCTGTCAAAAACCGAGTGACAAATAATTTATTCTAATCCAATTCTACTTTATAATTACAACTCTACACTGCAGCTTTTTTCAATTAAAAATAAAGTATTTTAAAATTAATTTGGAATTATTAAAATCCATTCCTAAAAAAAATCTTTTTACATCAGAGGAGAGGAGTTGCCACACACAATATTTTTCCATTTAAGTATGATTGGGACAAAACATAAAACATTATCCCTCGACTCCATATACTCTAGCTATGCAACTGTTATTCTTTTTTAAATAACCAGCATTATTATTTTTTAAACCTATAACATTACGATTGAAAGATGTGAATTTCAGAATTGCACAAATTTACAAGCAGTTTCTACCATTTTTCATAGAACTTTCTGACAGAAATATAAGAACTTTAAAAAGCCAAGCAGTGAGAATTGAAATACAAAACTTTACCAACAAAACTATTTTACTTGTTTTTCTAGAAATGCAAATTAGTAATTTTTCTTTTCAGATCCTATAGAAATGCCTTTTAAATATTTTGATAAGCAAGTCTTAAATTTCACAAGCAAGCTGTTTTTGTCTCTTTTTAATGTGGTGTTTTCACTTGTTAGCTCAAATTGTTGACAGTTTATAACCTAAACTTTAGATTATGGCTAAGCAAAATCCAATATATCATCTAAAAATTGCTATATTAATGGAGAAACAGGAAAGTGTACCCTCTTCTTTTCAAATCATTAGAAGTTTGTGGTTACCAAATTTTGTCTTGTCTTGTAAAGAAAAACTTTTCATAATACAACAAAATTTCTCTTAAGCGATCACCCTTCTGAACAGCCATCCAGTGGCATAACTGCAACTTTTGCTGCCCGGGGCGAATTTGCAACTTGCTGCCCTTCCTTTACAAGATACAAAAGGTACATAAACTTCAAAATAAAAACATTAAATTCCAGGAAAATTTCTTATTAGTAAACGTAATTTGTCATTTAACCTCTCTGATCTCTGCAGATAGGCTGCGAAATCGAGCATCCATCACCAGTCTTTTAGCATCCATCACCAGTCTTTTATTCATATGTGGGCAATTTATTGACAAAAGGGGAAAAATATGAATTAATTACGTTAGTTATTTTTTGGATACACAATGAAGGAGCCAGTGCTGGAGCCCTGCTTAACTATAAAATTGTTTTCCTGCATGTCCGATTCTGTAGCCCTTTTCGAAGTGCCGCCCGGACGGACCAACCTCCTGTCTAGTTATGCCAGTGCAGCCATCTCTGTTTGCCATGCAATGTTTGGTCCCTAGACATTATGTTAAAATAACCCGCAGGAATAGTAACTAGAATTTCTCCCAGTATCACTCATTCAATCTCAGTGAATTCCATTTCTTTTGTCTCCATCCTAGGATCTTTTATTACGAGAAAAGGGAACAAAATATAGATACAGACACGAACAACATCAGAAATCAAATTGAAATGAATCACCCTTTTCCAAATGTGGAAAGAAAAGTGAATATTGTCGTCCTCTATTAAGGTGCGAGATTAAAGGGGCCCATGTTTACAAATTACAGAGCAATTAGCAATTTTTATTGCAAGCACTGATTTCTACACAATGCCCAAGCAAGTTTTTCTGAATCTGGACCAGCATGTAGAAATGCTCCATCAATAAAATAACAGGAAATTAACAAGAAAGTTAACTGAATATTTCAACTGTAGAAAAATGCAGATAAACAAAACAGATTTTAGAACTGCTCCTCTGGATTTGTTAATTATTTTAAATATATAGGATAAGAGAATAATAATATTTACAGAATGATTATAGACATAAAAAGATACTAGCATTCTAACAGGAAAACAAGCATTTAGCTCATGTGCAAAAATAAATAAGAATTTTTTTTGGAACAGTATTTCCAGCATATTTAAAGAAAAAGATGCTTGAACTAAAATGAATCCATGATTGCTTGGATATTAAAAGAATATTTATTACTAGGACTGGAATGAAAGTTGGTAAAATCTAAAAAAAATTGTGTAGATTACTTTGATATAGAGAGAGAACAAGTATGAAAGGAGAGATAAACAACAAATGTACTAAAAGAAAGGCTACTGTCACAAGCATAAGGGAGAAGGTCCTACTTTTAAACTTCAGGCAGGACTCTTGAATGTTGCAGCACAATTTCATTGGCTTAATGTCAAACAACACTATCTACAATATTTTTTAAGGTAATATACTGTTCAGCAACTGATTCCGAGACTAAAACTTTTGGATGATTTTACATCGGAAAGGGGTGTCAAGCAATGAGTCATATGAGCACATTTCTGGATTTCTTTGTTAGATCACGCTCAGTGAAATGTAAATATCGCCCTTGCATTCATCACTTTCCCCCTATTTTCATGAAAATAACTCCGCCCGGCGCATGCGCAATATCTCGGAGGGTTTCCGAATCCATTGCTATACAATACAGTAAATTTACTTAAGAAAAAGAAACAATTTTGTAGTTATAGAAAGTAATTCTATAACTACATTATTCTTTTCTTACAATACGATTCTATCCTTACTTTAATCATGCAATAATAATTAATTAATTTGTTCTTTTCAATTAGCAAGGTCCCAAACAAAAACTTGTCAATTCTTAACAATAACTCTTTAAATCTAAGTGATGATTATTGGTGATAATGGAATAGCATAGGGGTGGGGAACCTTTTTGCACTGAAAGGCATCGTGAAATTCGGCACTAGAAAATCGGAAAAGGTCACACAAGCAGAATTTTAAAGGTTATTATTCTGTAATTATTATTATTACAGACAAGTATATTATTTCAAGGCAAATTTTAAATAATTGGCGAGACCACATAAGAAACTCAAAAAGGCCACATGCAGCCTTAAGTTCCCTACCCCTGGAATAGCATAATTTTTCAAGCCTGGTGACAACTGGAAGCCCACAGATGGAAAAGAACAAAAAAAAAAGGGGGGGGTCATGGAAAAAGTGGTTGGAGACTTAAAATTCTCTTTTTAACCCACAAAAGTAAGCCAAAATATATGTTGATTGCAATTAAATAAAGAAATTTAAGCAACAAAACAAATGAGGGACAACATCAAGGAAATATACCAATAATAATTCATGATTTTTAAATGAATACTTATAATTAAAAAGGTAAAAATGAATAATTGAATTGATTATGCTGTAAAAAAAAACCTCTCTGCATTCTGTTCAAACTACAAAATATTCTCGTTTATGATAAGTACAACTGTTTAGTGGCAGCAATTGGGTGGGAAAAGTTGGGTGGAGAGGACAAAAATCTTCTAGACATCTAGAAGTACCCTGTAAGATAGGGTATACAAAATAAAATTTAATTACAAAATTAGCTAGCTTTCCTGGACACCATTGTCTTTTTATAATTCCTAGTTTTAGGCCGCTAAAAAGACATTTTTCCTGTAAAAAGCAAGGGGGATACCCCTCGCTGTTAGTGCAACAATTAATATGCAGATTATAATTATAAAACTGATGCATCTTTCTGCAGTCTGAAATCTTTTTCATAAAGCGTTTCAGAATTTTTAAGTCAGTATACATTTTGATTTTTTTATTATTATTTCAATTATCTTTGAGTGCCAGCCTGGTTTAGACTATAACACAAATCCCTTTAAAACGCTGAATCAGCAAACTGTACTCAAACAAAGTGGGGATCCTCCTTTTCTTGCATGGCTTTTGTTGTAATTGATACAAGTACCTTTCACTCTACAATGGCCATAGGCGAGTTTAGAAATTAATTTTAACAAACGTAATAGCTATATAAAAATTTCTTCATATAATAAATTGCCAAATGAAATTCTAGATTATCTACAAATCTAGACACTTTTCTTCACCTGAGAAATCAGCATTAACATAGATATTCAAAGGAATACAAAAGATATATATAAATATCAGCTGTTTTAAAATCAGCAAATTGAAGAATCTTGGTGAATTTAAAGCAGTAAATTAGGATGAAGTAAAAGAAGTTACTAAACATTATTAATTGCATTAAATGCTTTTTCAATCTTATTGTTTAGATGACTCTGCAAACAATATGCAACATTTATGCAAAACTAAAATAATAAATAAAAAAATTGTTATAGATCTCCAAATAGACTCTAGACTTTATAATTCAGTAATGTCAACAGAAATTTTGGGGGCTATGTAAACGTTCGGCATATTTGAATTTTATTCACATTTTAAACAGAATATGATATTTTTGACAGCAAAATTATGCCTAAATCTGAAAATATTCTTGTAATAGTTCAGAGATGTTTGACACATGTTTATAATCTGGACTAGAGAAAACTCCTGGATTGAAAAAAACCCAATCTTACTTATTGCATTATTAATATTACATTACATTTTTAAAACAACAATTTTCCTAGATAAAATTTAAAAAATCCAGCTTTTGGGAAAGATAATAGTTTTCACAGATCGATTTAATGGAAAAGCAAACAACTCTTAGATTATCAATAATTTCAACAAAGTGTAAGCGAATAAGAGCAGTAGCAGAGACCTGCAATTATCCAGTTCATACTGATACACAAATGCATTTCACACAAAGGAAATTTACAATATAACTTATACTCAAATTTTCTTACCGACAAAAAAGCCAACAACAGCTGTAATATTATCAGAACGCAAGCTTTTACATCTTTTTTCTCCGACACATCTTTAAAACATTAATTACTAATTAAGCTGACAAACCAAATATTTATAAAAATCGATGCTATTGGCTCCAATTCATGAAAGCGGAGTTTATATAAAATACATAGTGATAACATTATTAATCAACATCTTTTGAAATAAAAATGCGAACTGCAAGGAAAGAAAATCATAATTACCTTAATAAAACCAACATAAACATCAGCATTTTTGGCAGTCAAATAATATTAAGCCTACTCCAGATGTAATAACGATTTCAAAATAAAAGATACTCCATTAATAAAACAGGTGCTACACAATTTAGAAGCCTAGTTATTTTATGCCTACTTTTACACAATTTAAACCGTTACATACAGTTTAAAAGTCAGAATAAAGTATCGGATACTGATCATCAACAAACACTGACCGACAGTAACATTCACTAATTTCTGTTATGGCATCACTTTGAAAAAACAATAAAAAGTTCAAATTCCAAACAAAACTTGACGCCGTAGTGACATCTATTGCCAAAGAACGAAAGTAATTTATACCCTTCAAACTTATTCTGCTAGTAGGATATTTTCTAAACGCATTCGATTTTATTTCAGCAAAAGAAAAAGTCATGAACTGTTTTCAGAAAATACAATAGATAGTTCATAATAATTAACATGTAAATTCGTTGAGTTTTGTGCGCATGCTTAATGTCATTCTACATAAATATAAAGACATAAAAATCCAAACATTTCAGAACTAAAACTTGCATGCTGTTGCCATTCCAAAAATATCAAAATATTTTATTTATCTCATAGTTTCGATATTTGAGCTGCGTCTGCGTTTTCAGAAAATTTAAGCGCTTTTATTTTGTTGAATATTTGAAACCATCCTAATTGATAAATTTTTGAATGTTTTTATACGCAATTATGGTCTATAAGTTTTAAGTCTGAAAAAGGCAAGCATATTTGCTCAAATTAATCTATCAATTTTGCAAGAAGATGAAATAACTGTTAAATTCCACTTACCCCCCCCCCCCCACGAACATGCGTGGGAGCTCATACACAGCGGCGTAGCTATAGAGGGGCGGCACTTCGAAAGGAACGGCAAAATCAGACAAGCAGGAAAACAATTTTATAACGAAAAAGAGCAGTGGCCCCAGCTCAATCATTATATAAATAAAAATTACTCATTTAATTCGTATTTTAGGCCATCACCCAGATAGCACGTACGTTTGCAGCTAGTTTGATTTTTACTTGATATTACCTTGTCATGGCAAATTTGACGCGTCAAGCTTGAAGCGAAACTGTGGCAAACTAACAATGCAGAATCGCCACCCTCGCTTGCAAAACGAGTTTGCCACAAGTTCGCCGTGACAACTAACGCTATCCCTCCTTGCAATGCAAGCTTGCCGTGAGTTTGCAAAACAAGCTTGCTGCAAAGTAGCACAATAAGAGATAATTATCTTTGTCTCTGTTTTGAAAAAACATCCGATTTTTAATAGCATCTCCTAGACCGTCCTTCTTTTTATTAATTCAATAAATCAATGATAATTTGTGAAAAAACTAACTTTTTTATAAAAAAAATTTTGAAACATTTTCCATCTTTTTACTAAATATAGAACTCGCACTTTAAAGAAAACTATATCGCCTTTTTCTTAATGTTGAAATTTTAACGTTTATAAACAAAATTAAACCTAAAAACAGTCAATGTTTGTTGAAAAATAATAACTTCATTTTTGTCCCATTTTAAAAGTAATTACTTTTGAACCCTAATTTCATAATTTATTCTACTAGCAAAACGTAGTTATTAGCGAAAATCGCTCTCTCTTTCATTTCAAATCATGTTCTCAACACAAAATTTAAAAAATTAATGAAATCAAGAAAACAGTTTAAAATAAAACGTGTAGATGCGCGATCTATTAGCGCAAGCTATCTTCTCCTCTAAGAGTCCAGCTGGTTGAGTGGCTAAGGCGATTGGCTATGAAGTGGGTTGCAGGGGGTTCGAATCCGAGGTATGTCTGCGGGTTCTGTTTTTGCTATAGTTTGCAATGAGTTTGACGTGACAAATTTGTGACAAGTTTGACGCTTGGTGCTCGTTTGCGTTATCTTGTTTCAAGCTTGCACTCTTGCCGTGTCAAACTTGCTGCAGATTTGCAGAGCAAGATTGTTGAAACTTTGCTGCAAACTAAAATTGCTATCTGGCACCAAGTTAGAATAAGTACTTTCTTCAGTACACAAAGCTTGACATGAAGAAAAAATCAAGCTGAAAAATAATCGGGAATCAAAATAATAGATTAACTATTAGATTACAGTTGCTTTTCAAATGGAATAATCAAAAGAAATCTAAGATGAAAAAATAAAAGATGACAATTTCATTTCAAATAAAGAAATCAGAAGAATTTTTGATATAAAATAAAATGACTAAATTTCAAATACACCCATATAGAAAATTTAGTTTGCAACAAAGTTGCAGCACTCTTGTTCTGCAAGTCTGCAGCAAGTTTTGCACGACAAGAATGCAAGCTCATAACAAGTTTGCAACAAGTTATCGCAAACTTACTATAAACTTGTCGTGCAAGTTCATTGCAAACTAGTAGAAGAAAATAGCTTCCCGTCAGGGATATATTCTTCCCAACCTTCTTCAAAACCTTTTCTACGGAGGGATATCCCTTTTTCCCCTTTTTTTAATATCACTGAATAGGACTGTTGGGTTGCCTTCTACAGAGGGGTGATCCTTTATTCAACCCTCTTTTATTAACTCGTAATAAGACGGTACGGTTGCATTCCCCCTTTTTTCCTCCCTCTTCTGACCGCACACGGAATTATTTTTAAATGAACTTACTTTTACGATGCGAGGGCATATAGAAGATAGTGCGATTCGAGCCCACGGTCGCAGGATCCGGAGGCGGTTATGATAACCACAATACCAATTGGGACTCCAACAGAGCAGGGAAGAACGGAGTTTTAACTTGGTGATTGTGTAATGATATCAAGTTTGCCGTGTCAACTTCACTGCAAACTTGTTTTGCAAGGAGGGTCGTCGATTAGGCTATGTTACTTTGCAGCAGTTTCGCTGCAAATTTGTCACGTCAAGTTCGCCAGGACAAGATAATATCAAGGAAAAATCAAACTTGCTGGAGATGTGCATGTTATATGGGCAACGACTGCGATTAGCTATCGCATGGTTAAAAATTTAATTGTCAGTTTATCTAAATCGTCTGGTTGAAAATTTAATTGCCAAACAAGCCTTAGAATTCGTCAAAAAGAGCGATAACAAACAATTATGGTAGCCTATCCACAAAATGTGGTTCTTATTTTAAGTAAACGTTGAGAGTTACAGTAATAGGAACATCAAATTTAATATTTTCCAAGTATCCTCTAGCCATAACATTAAAAAAAAATATATATCTATTTTAAACATTGATTTACAACTTCAAAGAGTGTTGAAATTTTGAAGGCTCTCATTGACGTAGCATTACACCGGAAGTCGGTCGGTGTAACGGAAGTTCTACATTATCCCAAATAAACAAAGCATAAAAGTTGTCCTTACATTTTTAATGAAAGTTTGATCTAGACTGTTTTCGATTGCATAAAATTTGTTTCCTTTTCGATTTCAAGATCCTCTGAGGGTTGAAAGAATGAAAAATTCCCAGGAAAGGGGTCTAATTTGATAATGCATTAAAAATGTATTTATTGATAATTCATCGTGTAAAAATTTGGATTCGATGTTTTCTCGAATTATTCTCAGTTATTAAAAGATATAAATTCCTTTTTTGCATGTTTTCCTTTTCCCCTTCTCTGGCATAGCAGAGATGAAAGTTGGCCGATTCACAACTGTATTGGCTAATAAATTAATAAAACTGGAATGCGTGGTAATCATCAATTTTTTTCATGATTATAATCAGCAGCGGATTTTATCTCAAATTAGCAGCGGATTACTCCCAGGGGGTACGCGGCGGATCAATTGGGAGTACGCAAAAGTAATGCTGATAATGGTGGAAGAAACAAAACATAAAGGATTAAAATAAAAAAAAAGTTGTAGAATTGTGGCCATTTATCAGTTAAAGGGACTATGTGATAGCGACTGATTTTTCGAGGTGTCGCCAACGTGAACATTGGTGATATTCTCCGATTCGAATATCAGCAACCGATATAAGCCAAAATTTGATGTGGTTCCTAAGTGTTAGCGAGTTTGGCTTCATGGTCCCTTTAACCGGTAAGTACCGAATTGTGTTTCGCTAAGTTAAAGCAATTTAAATAAGGACTATCTAAGTTGGATCAATAAAAAGTTTAATACATTTCAGAAACGCAGAGTTTCTATTATGTGTCAGGCCGGTCATTCACGACTGCTCCATGGCAAAACTGATCGCCAGTGTGAAAAACCAGTCAAAATTGGCATGGTGTGGATATCCAACCCGTCGCAATATTCATCTCTCCTTTTGAACTGCCGGGCCTTAGCGACGGGAGTAGGTACGTGGGGGTAGAGAGGCTTGGGTTGCGTTGTTCACCCAGGAAATCGGACAACTAAAGGGATAGGGGATTAAAGTGATAGCATTTTCATGGCGTGGAGCGGTCGTGAATGACCTGCCTAAATGGATGAGCTAAAGAAGGGAATAGCATGGAAAGCCATCACTCCATTAGCGTGGAGTGGAGCGGTCATGAAGGACCTCTGAAGTTTGATGGAGCTCCAGACATGAGATATTATCTGTCTTCATTTGAACCTAATTTTATAAACTCAGCTCCATAAAACAAGCTCAAGGAATGCATTGGAGTTATCTTCCATGTGAGAAGATTATTATCATTAAGGGTATTAGTTAGCTCTCATCACGAGTTAATGAAAAATTATTTCAATACTGTTTACATTTATTCTGCCGTTGAACTAATGGTACACGCATACTGTAAAGACATTACTGAAGTAACAACTAAAACGAGCGATGTTTCCAGAAGATATAAACTAGATATAATCTAGGAAGTTAATAATTTTCAGAAAAAATAAGTTTGGAAATAATGTAGGCAATTAAAAAAAACTATAATCAGGGACGTGGCGAAGGGGGAAGGGTGACACCCCCATATTTTTTCCTGAGTTACAGGAGTTTGGTCATCAAGAGTCAAAATTTGAAGGGTCTGCCTAATCTTTTATTTTGCACGCCGACGACATTTTTATAAATATGATAGCGGTGTTAAAAAAGGGAGCGAATTTGTTTTCGTAGGTATTTTTGCGAAATATTTACTGACATTTAGTTGAAATAAAATATTTATCAAAAGGAAAACTTTTGACTGCTACCATGTTTGCTTCTCGGAGAAAATTAGGGAAGACGAATGTTTGATGAGCTGTTATTTACTACGCAATATAAAAAAATCACAAATACCAGTGATGAATACTACTGTCAAAAAGGTGTGATTCAATCATTGGTAATTAAATGGGCGTAAAGTGTTTAAAAAATTAAAAAAATTCATTTCTTTGTAATATACTTTTGCAAAGTTTTAGTTCTGTCTTCTGTCAACAGATGGCGCATTGGCAGCTCATTTTCGAAGCTTAGGAAGAAGATCGTTCTTTGCGGTCACGCTTCCCCGCTCTCCAAACTTCCGCACCACACCAGCGGGGGGGACGTTTGGCCATTTAGCGTGCAACAGGCCCACATACACTGCCTATATTCAGTGGAATCGGGTTTCGGGCCTGGAACCCTCCGGCCTCGCAATCGATACCTTAGCATTAGGCCACCGCAGCCTCAGTTAAGAAGCCGAATCAACTGATACTTGCGTCTTGATGTTTATTATTGCGCAGTACGGTTTCAATATGCTAAGCAACAGTGCGTATGACATCTCGTAGGAGTGAACCAATGAAATTGCTCGATTTTCCTCATTTCTTTGTAGTATACTTTTGCAAAGTTTTAGTTTTTAGTTCTGTCTTCTGTCAACAGATGGCACATTGGCAGCTCATTTTCGGTGCTTAGAAAGAAGATCGTTCTTTGCGGTCACGTTTCCCCGTCTCCAAACTTCCGCACCACACCAATGGGGGACGTTTGGCCATTTAGCGTGCAACATGCCCACATACACTGCAACCCTCCGGCCTCGAAATCGATGCCTTAGCATTAGAGAACCGCAGCCTCTCATGTATTAAGGACTGTTTAAAAAAATGAAATGCCTACAATTCCACATTAGTGTAATCATTTATAAATGAACACTAATCCAAGTTCATAATTTTTACAAAGTTTATTTTATTTTTTTATTTTAAGAGTTTGTGCATTCATACTGTTCAGTGTACTTTATTTCATGTTTCATATTAAGTTAGACATTATAAAATTTATCTTAAAAGATATACAATATTTTTATTTCTAGACTTCCTTTGCCTATAATAAATTTTAAAAATGTACAATACATAGCAATCTATAATATAGTCATCGTCCGAAGTCTCTAACGCTACAGGAATGTGGGTACGTACAAAAAGTGCCCCGCCCCCCCCCCCCCACTTCTTCCCCCCCCCCCCCCCGCGGGGGGGGGGGACAAATATTTCTTAGAATTCGCTGCGGTTTTCGAAGGGAGAAGTCAATTTCCCTTATCTTTGAATGAGGAAGAGTTCAAGTATTGTTGGTAAACAAATTGAATAGAGAAGATTCCACTGCAAGGTTAGCATGAAGTCGCTTAGCGTGGAGAGGCTCGCCCAGAGGGTTTCGGGAACGGGAGGGGGAGAGTTCTTAGAATTAGGAGAGTGGTTCGGAGTCCTTACGGGTTTTGAGAAGAGAAGTGAATTTCCCTTATCTTTGAAAGAGTGTTCCCATATTTTAAGTTCTCTCTATTCCACAGGTCTTTCCGATATTTTCTTCCTTTTACGTTCTTAATTTTTGAATTGAATATTTAAGAGGAAAGTTATCTTAGATTTAGTGATTAGTTTTGATTTGAGTGTTGGTAAACAATATGGATAGAGACCATGGCCCGACCTTAGCAAGTGCGGGCCCAATTGGAAACAATATTTGATAGCCCGATTTCCAGCTAACTAGCATCAAAGCTGGTAGGTCATTAGCATTTAAAATAAATGTATTTTAATTTTTTTTAATTTACATTAATTAAAGTTTAATTAATTAATTAAATTAAAATTAATTTTAAATTTAATTATGTTATTTATTATATATTAATAACTAATTTATTAATTATGTAATTGATTATTAGTTATTAATATATAATTAATTAGGGAGTCAAATACAGCATAAAAATTGTATTAACTGACTGCTAACGACCATTTTTCATTACACTAGAAACTTCAGAATGCAAAGAAGATACAATTTCTATTTATGCTTGGTAAATCAAAATTAGAGCAATTAAAAATAGAATAAGTTTCATTTTTTTTTACTTAATTTTAATATTTAATTTGATCTTTAAGCATTTTATTCTTAAGTATTTTAAACAAAAAAAATTATATTTAAATAAAAAAATTTGTTTCCTTGTTTGATGAATTTTTATAAGGCATTATTATAGAGATCAGTTATATATGCAATCACAGAAATTATGGTCTAGGCCAGGAGTAGACATTCTTTCAAGCCTCGTGGGTCAAACTAAAATTCTACACAATATTTTCGTTTGTGAACGATTTAGAAATAATTACACCATATTAATGTAGTTTAAAAAATTAAGATTATAATTAGTTTAACACTTTCGTGTATATAGTGTTTAAGACTTTAAAAATCACAGTACATTTTTTTTCAAAATAACTAATTAAAATAAGTTTGTGCTTTTATTTGCGAAAGAAAAATTAAACTGCTTTTTTCAGACTATCAAATAAAATAATTGAATAGAAGGGCCACAAATTTTTTCCAGTAGCTAAAAAATTTAGTTATTATTTTAAATAAGCTCAGCAGAGATAGTATTAAAATAATTACATTAAAATATGAATCAACGGATGGAAAACAACGAAATTTTAAAGTGCTAATTTGTACTCAGCTTAAAAAAGTGGTAGAAATAAAATAAAATTTTTTCTATATACGTCGTTTTTTATGATTACAAGGAGCCTTTATCCCAACTTCGAAGAAAGTCGAACAACGCGTTTGGTCGTGACTGGATAACAAACGAATTTACAAATAAACGCAATGTTGAAAGATCAAGTTCGCTTAGTTCAGTCAATAAAAGTGCATGCATGAGTATATGACTGTCTTTTTGCGTTCCACAAGACAGACCGCTGAGCCTATACTTTTTTTTGGTAAAACCAGAAAACCAAGACCAAATTTATTATGAAGGGTGGGAATGTGCGCCTCAGAGAGCTTTTTTTAAAATTTTTATTATTTAAAATTAAGCAAGGATATGATATGTTTCAGTGATAATTGCAAAAAATATTATGACACAAAAAACTTTCATACACTGTCTTGTATTTCAAAAATATATCTTTTAAATCTAATGTGCCAGTTTATTTGTTAGACAATTTTTCTCCTTAAATTTGAAAATCCTTTTAAGAAAGTTATGCTTAATTTTCAACACTAGCTTGCAATGCTCTAATGAAAGTCGAATCAATTTCATTGCTTCATCAAATTTTTAGATCTAATGTTTCTCTTACGTTAAAAAACGAGATATAAAATTTATTTTGTTTTGATTTTAGTAATGTAAAACCTTCTTTTGTTATAATAAAATACAGTCCATTTTCCTTGCTCTGCTAGTTTTTTTATATTTAATTTTTTGTTACTTCAATTAAATTTACTTTTAGGATAGATCTATTTTATTATTTTGATAAGTTTAAATTTTAGCTATGAACTTAAATCTATTTTTTCGCTTAAGGCAGGATATTTCTCTCTTGAAATTATTACATTTGTTTATTTTTTATAATTAGGTTAAACAATCTCCTTATAATTAGTTAAATAATGTGCAATAATTGTAATTTCAATCTGAACAAATCATCTCTTGCATGATCAAAACAAAAATTAATCTTCATTCAATTTCATGATTTTAAAGAGCCAGTCTAATACATTTTAAGTAAAGATCTAAATAATTAATTTGATAAGATGCAAAACACCTCCAGATTTCACACCTCAAACTTTAGTTTCAAGTAATGCTACATTTCCTGTTCACTGTTTTTCTTTTCCTTGTATTACTAATTCATTCTTTTGAAACAATTAATGCTTCCAGCTTATCAAAAATTAAATAATTTGACGTATTTAAAGTAAGTTGGCATCTATACTTATAAAAGGCAATGTTTGTGTGCGTGTGTGTGTGCGTGTGTGTGTGTGTGTTTGTCGGCGATGTCCAGACGAATCTATCGCACTTACAGCCATGAAATTTGGTACACAGGTAGTCGTAATGGTGACTGAATGCACCTCGAAGCCGAAATTTTAAATTTTAATCTAGAATTTTTTTTATTTAATGTTTTGTGTTGTTTTGGTTGATTTTTCGCACTAATTTCTCAATAGAATAGTTACGAATAAGTTTACGATAAAAATATATACACCATCGGAAAGAGCATGCGATTTCCGTTCTAATGAAGTTAGTTTTGAATTTCTAACGTAATTTACTGAATTTTGAGAATTTTTTTAAAAATTGTCACTTTCTCCTTATATTTTTAACTGTCAATGTTTTTTTCCCTCGCATCCAACGTTCTAATAAACCTATGATTTTCAGTTTTTTTATGGTAACAACAGAGGTATTTATCTCTCATTTAAAACAAGAACGGTTAAAATATCTTTGTCCGTTCGTTTTTAATAATTTTTTTTCTTAAAGGGTTAAAAAAATTCTTTTCGAATGAAGTTCTTTCTCCGGAACGGTGAGTTTCTCCCTGGCTACGGCTAGCGCCATCTGTTGGAATTATTCTCTCCTCAATTTTTAGCATGTTTTGCTAGGAATAATTTGAAATCATTTCGTTGGACGCAAGGGTTTAGTCGTAAATTAAGCAGTGCTGGAAGATTCTGACATGGGTGATAAGTTGGCTTTGAACTTCTAACGTAATTCGCTGAATTATGAGAGAATTTTTTTCGTGATGATCTAAAAGAGTTTCTTTACCATCTGCGTAAAATGTGCCATAGCTTTTCACGCAAGCTCCAGGGGGGTGACGAAGGGGGTACTGTCGTGACCTTGAAACGTCACGGTACTGTGGTTTGAGACTGTATTGCATCAGCATAACTTAGATACACCATTGCTGTATATTAAAGATTTTCACGTTGCAATTATTTTTTTATTATTGTTTTGGAATAACGTACTCTGTACTGCTTTTCTACATGTCATTATCGCGGGAAAATCAATGTGTATCTTTTGTTTTGATTTTGTTTCAAAACTTTTTCGTGTTATTGTGGGCGATTTTTTTTTCATGTTTTTGAAGTCCTGATTCCACGGGCAACGCCGTGCGCGTTCTGCTAGTAATTAATATACAGTTAATAAAATGGGTGAATCATTCGGTCGCTGAATATAGCTAATATTTAATATGACAAAAGCAATTTAAATATAATAAAAAATAAATTGAGCTCACCTTCTGAAAGTACGAAAATGTGTAAGTATTCCTTATTCCTTTTTGCGTACTGTTTCTCTCGGGTGACTAGAAACAGAAATGTCACAATTTCCTCTCAATTATTTGCCACTAAAGAAGCACCAGAGAGGGTTTTCCAAAAGGGTGATAGCTCGTCCTCCCGGAACACATAACAACCCATTTCCCTTCGTGCCTTTTACCCTCCAAATTGCATGATCTCTTTACATCCATTGTAACGGCTTTAGAAGTTCGAAGAAGACAGAATAGTAAAATGAGCTGCAAAAAGAAGAAGAAAGAAGAAAAAATATGTCATTGTGCCCGTTCTAGAAAGAACTCCATATTTCTTACAAAGAGAGATTCTTCGGACACGCTAAGAGCCTGCGGGAACCATAAAATGTCAGTGGCATCAGTTTGTAATATAAGTGTAATACTAGCTATTTTGTTCAAGAATTGCTTACTTTCCATGCCCCCCCCGGTAGTATATTATCTCATTCCTACTTGCATGAAACGAAATACGCAGACTTCTCGACTATCCCCTTGCTATCGAGTCAAGGGCATTCCTTTTTCTCTTGCATTTATGATAGCAGGGAAAGTTAGAGCGTTATTGACTTGTGAATCAGTACCGTAAAAAAATTGGACCACACTGTTCGGCAAGTAGATTTCAAAGCACGAAATAAATCCTAAGCATAGTATTCTGAAATTTAAACGATACTTGATTTTAATTAGAATATGTTCAGGTACAATGTAATTGTAAATCAAATGAAAGCACATAATCATATTACTCTAAAAATGCCTGAAAAAATCCACGGGCCCCCAAAATTTACAGGGTCTATAGGTAGTTGCCTACATTGCCTATTTGATAATCCGGTCCTGTATATAAGGAGTTTTTGGGGAAAAATATTATGATAAACTGAAACAACAAAACATTATTACGAAACTGAGATAACGGATAATTCAAGAATAATGGTTTCTGTAGCTTGATTATAAAAAAAATACAAAATTATAATTGAGAATTGATTTCAGACAAAACTTAAAAATTTACAAAACTTTTTCTATCAATCAATCTCAATATTCTTTATTTACAGAATCCGACATTTTTAAAATTATAAAACAACAGAACATAAAACTGCAAAAGGGTTATTAGAAAAAAATCACGAAAAGGAAGGTTTCAGAAACTGTCTTTCCTTTTTTTCCTGTAAATTTCTTTCAAAATATCTTATCTATATTTATAATTTCCGTATAAAGCATACAGTTCAAGACTATAAATTTATGATCAGTTAATTAAGCTATCACTTCCAAAATTTTTTCCACTAAAACGAACTTTTTTTCAGTAAGCAAATTACTCGTAATTTCTATAAAACACTCATCTTAAAAGACTTACTGGTACAGAAGAAAGAAATATGCAAAGTATCAAAGGGCATGTTTAATAAAATAAATAATAACCAGATTTAAATCAACATTTTCATCATTATTTTAATTATTGTGTAGAAAAGAGTTAAATCGTTTTATTTCAGACACTCAAAATTACTATAAGAGACAAAAATAGTCTCCTCAATGTTCGAAAAAACTGCTTAGAAATTCAACTCAAACTGAATTCTCAGTAATTATTATTACGTCCACGACATTCAAACGGAAATATATACTCTTATTTCGCATCTGAACATTTGAAAAATCTTATTTTATTTTATCGTGAACATCCGCTAGTAATTTACATTTGCATGTATTTGCAAAACTTTCTTAAATCTATTACAAAAAATGATGTTTCTGTAATGCAACAAAACATGTTTTTTTAAATAATTTGTTAAAAACAATAATTAATTGATTCTCATTTGAATAAATTCGATTATATTTTTTGTAACAATCTAGCGCGGGGCTCTATTTGGAGCAATCTGTCCAATCGGCTTAAGGCCGCCTGCAGATAATGAAGGCATGCTGCAGATAATGAATGTCATCGTAGAAAAAGAGAAGGAGAAACTCAAGAAGAAAGGCAAAAAACGCCTTGCATTTTTTTCAGAATACCGAGAACGTATTCATTTAGTGTCAGTTGATTCATCAGTTCTGTTTTTCATGCTTTATTTCTTAAACACTCTAGTAATCTACATAATATTGAATAAATCTGTGACAATCAAATCTGAGATATTGTTGGCGAAATAAAAGCCCTTCTTCGACGGGCACAAATCTTCTAGTCATTTATAAAAGACTGCCAGTGCATCGAGGTCAGACAATATTAATAAGGGAGAGTGTTTTTTTGAACTATAGATTTTTTTATTTATAGAACAACGATCTATCTACGTCTTAAATGTTCTGCTCTTTGCATTAATGTCCACAAAATATGTTTTTGTACTCTAAATCGATAATGCTCTAAAACGTTGTAACAGATTTCCGCACCGTTTGAGCTAGGAACGCTAATTCCGTAGTTTGCCGTCAGGTGACGCTGTGGTCATATCGCTCAGCTCTTCTGCGATCGTTTTTTTAGGTAGGAAAGACATATCGAGTGTTACAAATACGTGGTTTGGAAATCACTTTTATCCATAATTAAAAACAAACAAAGTGTATGCCCAGATGCCCCGTGTACCCAGTTATATAAATACATATGCTTGTTACATATTTTCCCATTCTCTTCTGAAATCTCACTGAAACTACTCTTCAATTTTATTCCTGAAACAAAGTACAAATTTACGGTCGTTAAAAATATGGAAATTTTTTAACACCACTTAAAAAGAAAAAGAATATTACATATGTATATTTGTTTCGCACTAAGCTAATCACAGTGCAGATATCCGCAATTCTTTAGAACAGCACTCCACCGATATTTTTCTAATTCAGGAGACTAAGCTGAGACCGGAAATAAATTTCTCTATACCCAACTATGACGTCTACAGAACAGACAGACCACAACGAAATAATGCTCCTACCCAGGGCGGAGGAGCCAGCATTTTAATTCTTACCCCACCACCATATTCCGACGCCGCAATTGCACTTTGTTGAAGCTACCTCCATCTCACTAAATCTTACAAACAAAGAACCCTTCACTGTTACCTCAATATATATTCCCCCGGATACAGACCCAACTCTCTATACATTAGACCTGGAAACTTTAATTCAACTTGGTCCAAACCCTATCATTTATGGCGATTTCAACCCCAACACCAAAATTGGGGGTCACCAATAAACACAACGAGAGGAAAAGAATTAGTTAGATTCACTCAAGTTCTGGGAATGGAAATTCTTGCCCCACCATCCCTAACAAGATTCGGTTTCAACTCAGCAACCATTTTAGATCTTGCAGTAATAAAAGATTTCATTCTCCCCTTCTCGATTATTTCCCTTCCAGAACTTTATTTCGACCACAACCCAGTCAAAATAACACTTCAACTAAAAATTACGACACTACATAATAGTGTGACAACGCATACGGACTGGACCAAATTCCAAAATTACCTGAAAAATCAAATTGATTATAGGCCCCTTAAAATAAACAGCAATACGGATATTGAAATCGCAATGGAAAAGTTTACTAAAAATCTACAAAACGCGCACAGATTCGCGACTAAAACGGTCAAAAAATCAACTGCAACTTATATCCACGCGAATATTAAAGATTTGATTAAAACGCGCAACAAAACGAAAAAGGCCTGGCAAACACTAAGGAACCCACTAATTAAAACGGAATTGAACAGAATTGAGAAATTAATCAAAAAGTTAGATAAGAACAGTAGACAGAAAGATAAGACCGAAGAACTTGAAGCGTTGAACACAGAAGACAAAGAAGACACTTTGGAGAAAAGCAAAGATAATACGCAAGAAAGCGCAGAAAATCCCAGTTCTACTGGAAGAAAATGGATTTGCATATTCTGAATCTATCAAGGCCGAAACTATTGCCCTAAGTCTAGAGAAACATTTCTCATTAAACGACCTATCTCACAGAGAGACGGAAAATGAGGTAAAAAAATCTACTGAAAACTTCTCCTCCCCCTCACTCACCAATAACCAAATTGATAATCTCAAATGCATTCAGCCCTCTGAGGTAATCAAAGTCATTAACAATTTAAATATTAAAAAAGCATGCGGGCTTGACTCTATCACCAACAAAATGCTTAAAAATTTACCATGCACATTGATTTTCGAGTTTACAGAAATCATAAACAATATCTTTAAATTTAATTATTTTCCAAAAGCGTGGAAGACCGCAGTAGTTGTGCCAATTCTGAAACCCGGAAAAGACCCCACTCAGCCAGAAAATTACCAGCCAATCTCGCTACTCAGTACACTCAGCAAACTAACTGAAAACTTCATTTTAGATAAATTAAACGAGCATCTTGCCGGAAACAAAATCCTTTGCCCGGAACAATTTGGTTTTAGAAAATCCTTAACTACAACGCATCAACTTCTTAGAGTAGTCGAATATATTACGAGTGGCTTTGAAAAAGGTGAATGCACTGGTGCGGTCTTCCTTGACGTACAGAAAGCTTTTGATCCCCACCCCATTTACTGCAGCTTCTAAAATCTTACCTCGAAGAGAGAAAATTCGAGTTAAAATTGGCAACAGCATTTCCGAAGCCAAAATTATGAGAGCAGGCATTCCACAAGGAGGGAAAATCTCTCCGGTCCTCTACTCTCTTTATGTTAACGACGTTCCAAAAACAGATAAAACATTATTAGGTATGTATCTCAGAAGATACGGCCATTCTAGCTAAAAATAAAAACCATAAATATACGTCAGCCGCTTTAAACCAACATCTAGCGAAACTGGACGACTGGTTCCTCAAATGGAAAATTGCCCTTAACGTTAACAAAACAGAAGCAGTGTATTTCGCCAAGGGTAGAAGAAAACACAAACCAATAGTTAAAATTAAAAACCAAACGATCACCTGGTCTCAGCAAGCCAAATATCTTGGCGTAATACTAGACGAAAAATTAACCTGGAAAAATCATATTACAACAATAAAAACTAAATATCGTGCAGCCCCAAGCATATTAGAAAACTTCTTCTTTTCCCCTAATAGCATCAGAGATTCGGAAATGAATAGGGGAAATATAAATTGCTTGTCTACTCTAAGTGATCTTACGCTGTCCGATACTCACTTACGGATGCCCCATCTCAAGCCGCAGCCAACTCAAATATCAGAATGCTTGAAATTTGTGAAAATAATATAATCCGTCTAATATGCAAGGCTGGATGGTATATGCGAAATGAAGATATAAGAAATGCAATCTTACACCTTCTTTTAAAGGGATTTATCAAAAAGTGTCAGCAAAAAAAATTTATCATAATCTTGATAAATTGATAATGAAGCCATTCAGCAACTTGAAAATTACTTCTGATCCGGAAAAGCAAAAGAGCCTGAAGATTCTTTTTATAATTGTAACTAGTAATTAAAAAAAAAATTGGTAGTTCTATCCTGCTTAACTGTTTCAGACCTTGCCCCCCCCCCCCCATTCCTCTTTCCCAAAAAAATTTCTCAACTGAAGAGCAGTTCCAAACGGTATGTCACTTCCCTTCAGAGCAAGATGCAAAGAAATGACACATCCAGAGATATGAGTTCTCTCAACAGCAGTAGAGCTACTCTTACAGTCACCAAAGTGCGTTGCAGCTACCGCAGCAATAACCCCACGGGGATCTCAGAGATGGACTTCCACCCACACATCCATCCTCCAACAACAGCAGAGACTCATCCAATTCCAGAACTGAAGTATCCAGCATCACCAACGTACCATTACGGGATTAGGTCTCTCTCGGGGTATGTGCCCCAAAAAATTACTTGTTTACTAAGCTAGTTGATTCACCAATTATGTCTTATACCTGTTAACGCCCGTGGATCTTTGCATCTGCTGTGCCAGCAAAGTATTGGTATAGCTATACAAGTGGTATCCATTAATCTTCGCTGTTTAAAAGAGGGTAGAAATCGGCTATCTGAAAAGGTAATTATCAATACTGGTACTAAAATCATTGAAGGCGTATACAGGGGGCGAACGAAGATTTGTTTGTGTACACGAGTAGCAGTTTTACTCCTGCTTAGTCCCAATTGCTGCTTTAAACACAATTTATAAACACATCAGAAACACTAAGATTGGAAATGAGATGAATAAAGAAAGCAAGAAGTATGACACTAAACAAAGAAATATAAACAACCTTATCGAAACACAATTATTGTGAGTGACATGGAATTTACTAAAATTTTAATGACCGTGGAAGGAAGACCGTATGTCATTGGGAAATAGATTTGTTATGGGGATATGAAAAGAAACTGTGTTTATAATTGTTATGAGCAAATAGAAGTTAGTAACACACAAGGGACATCTAGTGAGCACTTATTTAAACAATTTTTTAAAAATTATATAATATAGTTGCGTTTTCCCTCAAATTTACGAATTTGTATGTTACATACTTTTCTTTTCACTCCTAATTTTCCACGAAACTATGTTTTAAGCTATGGTAACCGAATGTGCAACTGCCCCTCTCGTAAAATTGTTGAACATTTTTAACTCCACTCAAAGCAAAAAAAAGCTTCTCTCTCTATATATATTTGTAAGATGAAAGTAAAGCCAAAGTAACAGATTTCGGGGCAAAGTGCTTGGCGTGCTGCCATCCATATATGAACTTTTCTCCAACAAGTCCTCTCTCTATTGATACAATCCTTTTAACTACAAATTACTTTTCATATTTAGATTGAAGTTGAAAAATTGAATAACATAATTAAGCAATCATGAAAGTTAAATTAATAATAAATATAATAAAATCAGTTTTTTTAAACCCAGATTTATTAGTATACTAGCTGTTACCCGCGACTTCGTGCGCGAAGAATTTGAATTGTTACTTTTTTAAAATTCAAGAATGTAAATGTTTCGTTATATGTAGAAAGGGGAAATTAAAAGTTCTGATGGTTGATAATACATAATTGGACGACTAACAGGAGTGTATTGTACATGTGTCTGCTGTTACAGTTAGGTAAATTGTTTATATATGATAACACACTTTTGTATACGACGTTTTTTGTTTCGCGTTTTTTGTACCGATGTAGAGGGCTGGTTAGTGGGCTGGACACACGCGAACATGCCACACATAGTTACCAACGGAAAAAATATGATTTTTCCAAATGTACGCCTGCCCCTTTGAGTGTCTGACCCTGAGCCTGGCAAATGCTCATTTTAAAGGGAATTGTTACCTTTTGAACTCGGATGGTAAATCTTTCGGTATTATCGGAATGCGTAGAATTTAGCACTCTCACCTCTCGCTATGCCAGTCATATCAGTAGCTAGTACGACTTTTGGTCCTAAGTGTGTAATTTGAAACCGTGTGCCATTGCGCAGTCTCGGTACATCGAGGTTACGTATGAATAGTTCTGGCACACCGAATTTTAATCTCGGCTTGTTATAAGGTATCCCTGACAATTCTATGGGGTTGAAGAACTCTACAGAATAGGATTTTACTTGTAATTGCCAATTACCGTATCTACAGATAGATATTCTGTAATACATCCCTCCATTTGTGAAGCATTTTTTTATTTATCTGACCTAAACTTTCATTAGTCAGTGACAAAATTACCCAATCAACAAACAATTTCTATTCCTCTTATTAGCTTATAGGGAAGGATAAACCTTTCTTATCAGTTCCTCTGTTCTGTGAACAATTTTAAAAAAGTCCCAATTTAATGCACTGTTTGAATCTCTAGCAATCGCCAAATCTATTTCGCAACTGTATCAAGCGCCAAGTTCGAATCAGTTCTTTCTTTAATAAGCAAAACGTTGAATTCCGTGTTCATTGGGTTTATGCAATCCTTTCTTTTTAAATCGGTTGAAAAAAGCTCTTAAAGCATTAAAATTCGAAATGGAACTATTGCAATTAGCTAAATCGTTTGGTTTAGAATTTAACCGCCAGTGATTATCCAAATCGTTTGGTTACAAATTTAATAGCCAAACAAATCTTGGATGTCGATAAAAAGAGGAATAAAGAATTATTTTGGCAAGCTATCCACTAAATTAGGCTCTTATTTTAAGTAAACATTGAACGGTATTTTCCTTTAGTTATAATTAACTTTAGTTTTTAAATTTTAATCCAAAAACTCTTGAAACTATATCATATCTATCATTGGTTTTCTGTCCTGGCGTCTATTTTTCAGTTATTATTCCACAAATTAATTATTTATTTCTTTTCTCAGAAAGGTCACGTGATGCTTGACTTTAAAAATAAGTTATTTCAAATGCTTGCACTTTTCTGAAGGATCACGTGACATTTCATTTTGTTTACGCATTCCTTAAGGATCACGTGACAGTTGATTGAAAAAATAAAGTAGTAATCTTCATCGCAAATCGCATGTTAATTATTTAATTGTTATCTGTAATAAAAAATAATGAATTAATGAATAATAAAATAATGAATAATAACATGATGTCACCTATCCTATGTCCGTTCCTGGGTTTCAAGTTACAACTCTGCCAATTTTCATCCAAATCGGTTTGGTAGTTTTGCCGTAAATGCGTAACAAACAGACAGACACACTTAAACACACAGAAAAAAAGGTGAATTAGTTGAAAGTCTAACCGTTGCCTAGCAACGGAGTAGCTATAAATCTTCGTTATTTCAAAATCGTCTGCACGTTTGTAAAAATTATGGAACTTTTAAAAATTAATAACAATCGAAGGAAAAATGTCACAGAAAAAAAGTTGGTATCATCAAAAAGGTAAAAATTTGAACTTTAAGGTGGTATAAAGATATTTTTTGTCGGACAATTTACTCCGAAGTTACGGCGGAAAAACGGTTTCGGTTAATTTCTAATTAACTGCCTGTTTAATTAACTTTTGGACTTGTCTTCCCTTGTCTTAAATAATAAGTGTACAAAATTTGGTTGAAAACCGTCCATTGGTTTAGGAGGAGATGTGGAACATAGCCACATACATACCCACATACCCACAATGACTTTTATTTATATTAAGACATTATTCTTTTTTATTATTTTGTACTTTTTAGTCCTTAATTTATAATTCTTTATTTTAAATAATTGGGTAGGGGAATGCGGGGACATTGATAAATTTTTTTTGGATAACTAAAAATTTATTTTATCAATGGTAATAATTAGAAACAATGCGCTATATTTATGCATTTGTTAATATATTATAGGATTTCAATCGAGTTTGGGTCATAAATGACATAATAAAATACTTATTATACTATTTTTTCCTAAAACTGGATTTGTGCATCAATCTTCCCCATACGAGGGATAGATTGATGAACACGGAGATATAGAAAATAATGATGATTAATAGGTTTGGGTTCTAAACAAGATTTATTTCATCAAAAAACTTTGTATTCCAAATCAAGGTTAAAAGTTTAACAAAGTAACAGACTTTTATTTTAATCAAAATTCAACCTTTTTAATTGAGACTGGAAAAATGAAACAATAATGCATCAGAAAGTAGTTTATCTCTATAAATAACAGAGAAGAATGTGTGTGTGTGTGTGTAAAAATACTTTGGAGGGATAGAATGTGTACCTCGAAGCCTTTTTTTTTAAATTTTAATGAATTAAAAATTAAAGGAAATTTTCGCGTTCTTCCTTGAAGACTTATGAAAAAAAATAGCACAAAAATAATTTTCGCACCATCTGAAAATTCAAAAAATTATCTTTTCGATGATATTTATTAAGTTTCTGTACAATTTTTCTCTCCACTTTTAATGAATTCGTCAAAAAATATTTTAAACTTAATTCACAACAACTCTTTTTATTTTTACAATGAAATTCAAACAGTTTTCATTGTTTAAACAAATACTTAATTGCGTGTTTCTCTTAGATAGTTCATTTTTATGTTTTTTCATTTCTAAAGACGATTTTGCAAAGTAGTTGCTGTTAATGTGCATTTATGCACACAGAAGACGCGTATCAATGTTCTCCGGAGTCAATTGTATTAATGTGCTCCAATAGCCTTTTTTTTTACATAAAACAAGTGGTCACGCAAAAACAACGCTAAACAACCTCAAAACTTAATATAGTTCAGAAAAACTCTTTTCCCCTCTCTTTGGAGTAGATTCCCTGGCAAGAAAATGTAATTAGTTAAAGAAATCACACAACACATACTTAGAGAAACATTTACAATGGCATATATATGAAGGGACGTGAACATCAAGAGCCATTCCATTCATCAAAATTTATGGATTGTATCAATGCTCCCGCGTATCAATCTACCCCAATTCCCCATATATTTTTTTAAAAAAAATTTCTTAAATTCACTACCAATTTAAGAGAATATAAAAGTTTCTTATGTACCAATTTCTAAAATTAATTTTCAATTTGGTGCAAAAATTGCGTGATTTCTGTGTATATTGTGACATTTTAAAACGTGCTTGAGATATTTTTGTGTTTCTGCGCCTCAAACTATTTCGAGTTGCATAGATAGAACCAGATTCCTTTTCAGAATTTAAAAGTCTCTAAAGAACAGTTGCTGACCACACGAAATATTATAGCTTTTTTTAGAGGGAGGATAAGAGGGTACTTGATTTATTTAAAAAAAACTTTATTTGCCTGTATTTTAGTATTTGATAAAATACCGGCCTTAACAATAAGGTAACCAACTTCTGAATGGTAAATTTAAGAGAAAGAGGTAAGCTTTCAAAATAATGAAAATTATGATTATGTGTATTGGATTTGGCTATTAACTGAATAGCTTCGAAACTTAAAAGATTGCGTTTTTGAAATTTTTATTGCTTTTCTGAAACTCTTAACTTTATTATGAGCCTGATTTATATTATAGTATTTAATTTTTTTACTATTAGTCACTGGTTATCAGTAAGAAATCAGTTTGCATTATTAATATGACAGCCCAGATCTCTCGGTAACGCTCAGAAGTCACCAACAATAAGATTCGCGCCATAACACTGCGAGACGTTAAACAGCATTATTTCATTGTTAGAGAACCTAAATTTCAGTAATTTTAAAAAGTAATTGCCATTCCATTTTCAAATTTAGTAGCTCTAAAATAGTGAAATAAAATTTCTATCGATTGATATAAAATTTATCTCGCTATGATCAATAGTTCCCGAGAAATTTTAAATTATATTAATCATATATTTCAAATTAATTTCTGTTTCTTAATAGAAAGTAATAAATTACGTCAGTGGTATATCATGCGCGTGATATAGTTTGGACGCCACGATGCACGATGGATTTTTTGGATGCCACAATGATTTTTTTGAATAAAGAAATATGTAAATAAAAAATATCTCCTGTCTTAAAACATGTTTATTTTATTTGTTTTCAATCAATGATAAACAATTCTCTCGCATATATATCTATTTAAACACGTCAAATTTGACGGGAAATCTCTCGAATGAAGAAACAATTTGCACCCGTCATACCATGACAGGCTATTTTCTAGTTTAATATAATGAAGTTGAAAAATAAGATAGCGAATTTTTGTTAACACAGGATTTCATGTACACTGATTTCCAAAAATTATGGAAATATCAGAAAAATTGAGATTGCAAAATTTCTATTGGTTGGAATTTAATGAAACTTTTTTATTAATTACGAATTAGTTAAGATTTTTTTGAATGCGAATCATTAATAAAACATTCTCAAATTAGATTCAAAACAAAAATAATAGACTTATTTTCTGTCTAGGAAATGCTTTGATCCCATGCCCATTCAACCGGTTCAGTGCTGTCAAGGCATCAGGCATGGGGACATGGGACGGCATTCTGTCATGCAAATGAAAAACGGAAACATATAAAAAAATACTATATTTAAGATAAATGTGTGATCATTTCCAATAGGGAATGTTATGCCTTAATGCAGCCATGATCCATGTTTAAAAATGATCTCGGTTATTCACTTAGTTGGCAGGAAAGCCTGCTGCTGTGTCAAAGCAGCTCGAAGACACTGAAAGGAGATGTTTAAGAGCAGATATACTTGTCCTTAGATCATGACAACCATGCTCAATCGAGTTGAAGTTCGGACAACGTTCTAGCCAACCCGTAAACACAATAATCTCCTCATAAAGGTAATTCTCCATGTACCAAGCTGTGAATGCTCTAGCATTACGCTGGACATTTTGGAGCTCTCCTCCCCACACAAATGGCGTGATGGCATTCCATACCATTCCATTTTCAGTCCGACCATTTAGGCAGGTCATTCACGGGCTCTCCGCACAATCCATAAACTCATCCGCTATAGCACTCCAATTCCCTAATGTACCTACTTCCCCCCCCCCCCTGCCTCCAAAAAAGAGAACTGCCGTTTGCTCCAATTTCCTCTGATGCGTGAGAGTTTCCCTCTCATTCCCTACGTATCGACAACGGTCGCATTTCAGTATTTATGACACCGAAGTCTAAATGGTTATCCAGAGAGGTGTATAATCCAAACGGTTGACCGCACCGCTCCATTGCTTATTGAACTTTCGTATTGACGACAGGGTTTGTCGTGGAGCGGAGTGCTTGTGAATGTCCAGCTTTATAGTCATGAAGGATGAAGCTGCCATTCACAGTCCCTGAGTAAGAACGAACAATAGAGCAAAGAATGACGCCTTTATATAACTGAGCAGTAGCGGTACCTTTGTCGATGATGTATAGATCAGTCAATAGGTCATCATCCAAAGATATACCTGCCCATACTGATACACTGGACCTGCAACAAATCCACCTCTTTCATGATATGACGGGGATAATAGGATGTTTCCGGCTACTGCCAAGCCAACACTCTTTTTGAGTCACTTCGCAAGCAATATTTGGCCTCATCAGTGAAGCGTACAGACCTTCCTCGAATGACATGTGTGCGTGCCCTAATAAATCTTTCATTTCAGTGACGTGGTGCGCGCTGTTAGAGGTCATGTACCTCAGCGTGTACCAGAGCTCCAGACGTTGCGCCAACAAAAAAACTGGGGTTGGTTTGTGTAGCGATTCTGTGCCTCCTGGCTGTTAACTGCAAATAGCGGTCACCTGCGGTAATTATTTCTGTAAGATTTTCTCTGCTGTACCTTACAGAAATTGGCTCTTTTCTTAGAAATGCAATCCACTATCCTAATTCTTCAAATAAATGATGCCGAGAACCATATAAAAATAGCTAAATATACATGTATGAAATACAGCTATCTCGAAATTTGAAACAAAGTTTCTATATTCAGGAACTGCTGACGTGGATTATTTTCGGGCACGTGTCCTATCGCATTAAAAGACAGCGGCTCCAGAAATTTGCACATCACATTCTTATGTAGCATAACATTTTTATTTATATTACGTAATTTGTACGGAAATTTAATTATTTCTCGCGTTGTAATTGGACTTTTTCTGTTTTTCTATTAATTATGTCGACACTGCAATCGTTGAAGGCGTACAACAAACACCTTGAGAAAACATTTTTAAAATATTTTTTTAAAAACTGATTTCAAATAAATTACGTTTCCTTCGCTGTTAGTGCTCGGTTGAAATATGCTCCCTATTAGGTCAAGATATGGACAATAATTTTACAATCTTGTACAATAGTCCGAATGTTGTACAATATTATGAAGATACGGTAGCACTGCTGTAAAACATCTTATTCTATTAGGGCTATTACGTACATATTTATGTTACATATTTTTTCTCTTATAAAATTTTACGAAAACTACCTTTTGTTTTCGCTGTATAGAATGCAAGACTATCCCCATTGAAATTTTGGACACAAATTTAATCACCACCAAAACACAAACAAACAAAAAATTCAGTTATAAAGCTTAGTATTAGCTTCAGTTAGAAAGCCTTTGGTAACCAGAATTAGTTAACATGAGCACTGGTACTATGTACACAAACCAATCTTGAATTAGTTAAAATCCAAATTCTGCAAAACAAAATTCGCTGCATTATGACACTCGCATTCTGGTAATTAAGAAAAGAACTTACTTGATTCACCATGACCTCCACGTCAAAAGGATCGATGACTTCATAAAATAAATCTCAAGAAAATTCTAAGCCACAAGAACCCAAACCAGCAGTTCTAAGTCAGATTTCCTTTACACATAATAACAAGAGATACTCAAATACCTATTCCAGGACCCAAATGGGGCCTACCAATTAAGCCGCCCTAATGGAATTCAACTTCTTGATTGCATTCAATCTCTATGTTGCCTGACTCAATAGCATCTGAGAGGTCTCTCACTCTCATCCTAGAAATCGCTATTAAGGACAACATCTAAATCGCAGCCTGCGATCTATTAATGTTCTCTCTTATAAAGTTTAATTATAAAAGCTTAGGCACTGGTACTCAACGAACCACCTAATTCAAATCAACTAGTCCAAGTTTGAAATTTCTAATTTCCTGAACCGGGCACGTTAAGGTTTAGTCCTGTCGAAGGCGGAAACGTTATTAGAACAGTCAATTGCCGATGTCGGCGCTGCAGTCGTTGAAGGCATACAAGAGATATCTAGTGAGGTCTGATTTAAAATAATTAAAAAAAAATTATTTCAAATTGATTGTGTTTTCGTTTAAACTATTAACATTCAATATGGCTGAAATATGCTGCTATGTAGATGTTTATTTCAGATGCTATTGTATTCTCTTCTCATATTTGACGGAGACAATGCTTTGCTTTTTCCTGTGACGGAGAAGAAAATTTCCTCCCTTAATAGTTTCGCATAATCTTTTAACACCACTAAAAAATAAAGAAAAATTTCTTATAAGTATTTTACTGTATGATAAGCAGTGGGATTCGTTCACGTTATCTGGAAGCATTATTAACGCGCGTGGATATTTGCATCTGCTGCGATGATCCGATGATGTAGATTAGCGAGACTATAGACGATTTGTGAGAGTATAGAAACCGGTGTCGGAAAATATGTTTATCGATATTGACACCGCAGTTGTTGAAGGGGCATATCGTGAAGGTATGTTTAAAAGAATTTTTTAAAATATTAATTGAGGCTACTTTTTTACTGCAATAACGTTGAGCGATGCTATTACGCATACTTGTATACGTTTGTAGCTTTCTTAACTTCTATTATTATATTAAAACTAAGCTTGTTTTACAATAACAGAAAGAGAAAATTCCTCTGCAATCAAAATATTGGACATTTTTAACTCATTTCGAGAACTAAATATGTTAATTTATAAATTTTTCTGTAACATTTACTCTTACATTCTGTAACGTACATTTGGCATTGCTGTCGCTATCGCCAAGCTGACACACACGCAAATAACCGGTATACGCTCTTCTCTCCCCATTCAGAACTTCCCCAATACCTCCTTGCTTTTATGACACGATCCCTTTAACTGGTAAATACGTTTCAAATTTCAATTGAAGTCTAAATATCAAAAAAGAAAATGAAGCAGTGGTAGAAGCTGAAATAAAAAGGAATTTAACAAAAACAGTTTTTATAAACACAATTTTATTAGTGTTTTATAAAGTTATTTTTTCATTTTAATAATTTTTATTTTTATTCTTTAATTTAAAATTCACATATGGTATCATTTAATCAAACTTTTCCAAATTCACTACCGATTCAAACGAATAAAAAGTTTCAAAGCATTATGAAGCAATACCTTTAACTTCTAACTGCCTATGAAATTTGAATTGAAATTGAGAACAAGAAAATGAAGCAATCATGGAGACTATGTAGGGGGAACTAAAAATAAATTTAATGAACTCAATTTTTATAAACACGTATGTATTAGTTTACTATAAAGTAATTTTTTTATTCTAATTATTTTTAAGTTTCAGTCTTTAATTTGAGATTCATATATGGTATCATATAATCAAATTTTTTTCCAAATTCACTGCCTATGCGAACGAATGATAAGTTTATGAAAAGATAAATTTTTATTATTATATTTAGGTTTCCTACATAAATTGTTTGATTTCTGTATATGCGGTGCAATTCCTGTGTCATTTTAAAATGCACATGAGCTATGCTCGTGTTTCTGCTCATCAAAGTATTTCGTGGAACATATACAGAACCAGATTCTCTGTTATTATTCCTTTTCTTTTCCTTTCGAAATTCTTCAAAGAACAGCTGCTGACCACATGAAGCATCTGTTTTTTACTTTATGGTATACTAAGGTTACAAGAGAAAGCATTTTAATCGTTAAAAAACTATTTCACCTCGAGAGTTTGATGAGTCTTCATGTCTTTAGCCAGTGGCGGCGAGTAAGGAGGGGAGGAGGCAGTCACCCCCAAATTTTCTGGGAAAAATTAAATTTTTATTTCTTTTTAGCTGCTTAAAACTGGGAATCATAAAAAACCATAATATTCGGGAAAGCTATCTAATTATGTAACAAAATTTTTAAATTTTTTTGTTTACACCCTATACTCCCGGGTACTTTTAGATATCAGTAAATCTTTGCACCCTCACTTTTTTACCCAATCGCCGCTACTGTCTTCAGCGGGATATTCACCAGTATTCCAATTCACTTATTTTGGAACACAGGATGCCAAACCCATTCGTCAGTGTGAAATCCCGATGATAATTGACTTAGATTGAGGGAGAAATTGGAATTCCAACATAGTTGTTTTTCCATTCATTCCATTCGGCCATAAAAGTGAAAAATGATGCTTCGAGACGAGTGATAAACCACCTGTGTATGGGGGGAGCGTGGAGTGTTGGAGAGCGTCCGACTGGAGAAATCAGTGCGGGAAGGGGAGGATGCTCTCTTCAAGAAGCAAAAATCCGCCCGTGTGGGGGAGTCAGTCTGGCGGTAGAGGAGTAGGAGGGATAGAAGCAGCCGGTAGTGCGCTTTGGATCATCCGTGAATGACCCTCCTAAATCTATCGACATTAATGGGTGGAAAACATACCGGTTGTTGGTCCAAATGGAATAGTGTAGTGTTGTCGTGAATGCCCAGTTTTAGACCTCCTCTGAGTCAGAAAAACACAATTTTAGAATTAGATCTTTCTGGCTTTGAACAAGATAACTCAAAGACGGTTTCAGTGTCACGGCTAAAATATGGTATTAGGTTTTTACTCTGAATTTGTAGATTTATATCATCTTTTGGACGAAATCCGTCCAAAGGAAGTCTAACTGTTCGAGTTCATGTGAACGCAATGACTGAAAAAATTCAAACAGCTGCATAAAGTAAATTTGGTATACAGCTTTATCATCAGAATTGTAGATCCGTATCAGATTGTAGACCAAATCCGTCAATGGGTAGAGTATCTGTCTGTCTGTATATTTACATTCATGTGAACACTCTGAAACGTAATTACTTAGATAAACAAAATTTGGTTTGTGGTCTCCTGATCCTAAATGTAGACATGCATCGAATTTTGGTTTCAATCGGTCGAAAAAAGTATTTCAAAATGCAAACTAGGTTTTCGTCATTATACTATGATGCACAAAACACTCCATATTGTGTAGGCCCCGTCTGGTCTATTTTACTCCCGCTTGTATTGGATGCCGAGGTCTTCGAGGGCAACATAAATCTGAGTTCTTGTGGCGGTCTGGGCCCTGATGAAGGTGCGAAATCTCTTTGAGGGATAGCGATGATATAAAGAGTATATGAGAAAGTCTATGTGATACCACTCCCGTTGTTTTTTTAAGGACAGATGAAAAGAGGGAACGTAATTTGTAACTTCATAACAAAAGTAGTTCAGCCTGTATTTTTGGTCTTTAATGAAATGCCTGTCATAGCGTTTAATTAACAAACTTTTCAATGATAAAACTAAGAGGTAGAGAAAACTTTGCGGAAATCGTATTTATAATGGCACAGAGTCCTTTGGATTTGGATTTTAGATGAGTAACATCGAAATTAATACTTTTGCACATTTCAGATTCGTGTCACTTTTTGGAAAATTTTAATCATCTATTTTAGGCATGAAATCAGTTTAATTTATGTTAATAGAATATAATTTTTTTACTGATAGTCATTTATTATCCATATGAAATCACTTTACATTTATTATAATCTAAATGAAAAATAATATAGCAGATTTTTATGAAAACACATAATTTGAAATGCGCTGGTTTCCAAAAGTTAAGGAAATATCAGAAAGCTGTGATTAGGAAATTTCTATTCGTTGGAAATTAATAAAAATTCGCAAAGCATTAAGAAAAAAAATTATTCACAAATTAGGGACATGAGAAAAATGACATACTTTTTGTCTAGAAAATATACAAAACGAAAACATACCAAAAAATATAATATATGAGTTTAATGAGTGATCAGCTCGAATATGGAGTGTTCTCGTCACAAATAGATACACGTGGACGATAGCTATATTGTTTGTTCACTCAGTTTACATCAGAGCCCGCTTATATGTCAAGGCAGTTCGAGGACCTTGAAAGATTTTGAGAAGTGGTTTAACTGAAGCATGATTTCTCTCTAGATCGTCCCAGCCATGCTTAATCGAGTTCAAGTCCGAAGAACATGCTGGGCAACAAGTACACGCAATTGTATCCTTACAGATTTAATTCTCCAAGAATCGAGTTCTGCGTTGTGTGGCATCATCATTTGTAGGATGAAGTGTCACCCACTCTTTCTGCCTATGAAAGAACAGTTGGGCCAAGAATTTTTTGTAACTTAACATTAAAGGGACATACGAATGTTAAACCTCGAACATTTTCGATTTTATGAAAAAAATATATGTTATTTCCCTGTCGTTTCTGAACAATTTAAAACAATCCGCGTTAACAAATTCCCATAATTATAAAAGTTATGAAGGAAAATGTATGAGCTCTTCAAAGTGACGAAGAAAACACCATGGATATATTTTTAATCGGGATTAATTATCCGATGTATCCCCCGGATCTAGTATATAAAATGTTCCCATTACTTTCAACCCTAAGTTCCCTCAAATCGCAAATTGCTTCACACTATGGACGGCCTTCTTCAGTGATAATTTATTTCTTGAATTTTAAATTTAGATTACTCATAAATGATCCGCTTTTTCAGAAGTTGTGTTTTGCAGAACTGACAAGATGTTGGATTTCTGCGCGAACGCAGTTTAACACTAAGTTGAAACTTCAGTAAATAGGAATTTAACATTAACCATCGTAAGCAAGTCATTTGAAGTGCAGCACCACTAAATAAATAACAGCAATACCTTACAGTATATATATATATTTAAGCCAGGAACGCACAGGTGTGACTGATGTGTAGGTACGCATCGAAATTAGCTTTGGCCGTCGTTCATTTTGTGAAGCGTTACACATTTTCATGCTTCTTACGAATTCAATTTTATTGTTCATGTCACGTTTCGGGCGGGATTAACGTTTCACATGTTCTGGACAAAGTGTTCTTTAGGTTTGTTATCAAAAGAATGCTTGCTCTTTAATCGCTCACACTTAAAAATTTTCAAAGGGCGATAATATTTGTTCATGTTTTGAACTAAATAAACTACAAATAATGATCTCACTCCTTGCAAGTTAAAAGAAATTACAATTTTATTCAGGATACATTGTAACTGCGCCGAAGACAAAGCAACTACTTCAGATCAAAGTGATAGGAAGAGGATAATGTTGGAAAATGTATCGAGTGCGGAATAGGCATATCGAATTCAAAATTAGAAGAGGAAATGTTTGGAACAACCATTTTAAGTGAGCACACGTGCAAGTCTATTATTGGTTAGTGTAAGGATCCTGTAATTCCCCCCCCCCCCAGCGGTGGAGTGGATTGACTCGTCCCGAAATGACAGGTCACGTGATTTTCAGAAGATTGGGGGCGAGGAAGGAAGAAGATAAAGGGGACAGAAGGGGCTGTGGTCGAGAAGGGGTTGCTTTGTTTTGGATGTCGAGATGAACTGAGAAACGTAAACTGTTGTTTACGTTTAACCCTTTTTCTGTTACTTTCTTTTAAACTTATGTGTGTATTATCTATGGATGTATATATATGTAAAAATACTTTAGAATATATCTTTTAGTAGACAGCCTGTCTATTTATTCATCACTAAAGGAACATCACACACAATCTAATTAGGCGGTAGAATGGAGACGGGGGTGTTTACTATCGGTGGACGACGGGTAACAGGAGAAAGTTGACTGTTAGCAACTGACCACTAGCTGATAAAAAATAATTATTTCTCCAGAAACTTTTCACATTATTTTCCAGTCAGAATTAGGAAATAAGAGGGAGAAGTTTTGCTTCTGAAAGCAAACTAAATGATCGCAATGAACACTGGTTTTTATAAAAAAATCTAAAATTTCAAATGTATGTGATAAATCATTTTTTCCCTGTCGAATTGTTCAATTTAACCGCCTGAAACTCTACATTTTTGACTGTGTATAGAGTGCTCGTCTCAGTCGGTCTGCTTCGCCAGCTTGTTCAAATTGTGGAATCAGCGAATGAGACTCGGTTATGCATTCTGTCTAAACAGTACTCTTCTTTTTCCACTTCGCTTTTGCTGCAATCCAGACTCAACATTTTCGCACTTCCACTGAGAACGGTCATGTGTGGATCTTAAAAACAAAATTAAAGGATGATATAATCTAAAATGCAGGGCCGGCCTGAGGCCCGGGCAAACTGGGCAACTGCCAGTGGCGCCAAAGACCGGAGAGGCGCCAAAGCGGGAGTGTGAAGGAAAAAAAAATGGTTTAATAAACTTTAGAAATAAAGTCATGTATTTTTAAAATAAATTTATTGAATACATTTTTTTGCTCTTTCTTTCTCTCTCTTCAATGACCTCTATATAATCTTTAAGATCTTTTCTTTTTATCCGAAGTTTAGAAATTCTCACTTCTTTGTTCGAGTCGTTTTTTAATTTTTATTTCTTGAGGATGTTTCTTTTTCCACCATTCTAATTGAGGATTTTAAGGGTCAATTAAGAGTTATATTTTGACAGAAGTCAGACTCTTAAACAGAAAAAAAATCCTGCTTTGAATCTCTGCTTCTTGTTTGACCCCTGAAGAAGTTCAAGAAGCCGAATTCCCCCATTTTGTTTTTACACTTTGTCTTCACTCTGTTCTTCTATAATAGTATTAAGTCATATTTACAAGTAAAACATGCATATTTCTAAATAAAATTTTGTTTGATATTTAGAATACGGGCATCATGAAATTTTTTAAAAAATACGCTGGATACGTGGGGGGGGGGGGGGCCATATTGTTGCCTTGCCCGGTCGGTAAAGCTGCCTCGGGCCACTTCTGCTAAAATGGAATGCAATTAAAGACTTTGAATGATTTAATTAAAATAAAGTACAGCTGCCAACGTGGATTCTTTTACTTCAACGTAGAAACCCTCGCATTTGCAAGTATTTGTCATTTTACATAACTTTCAAATATCTCCAGAAAAATTATTTCTCTTTATTGTTAAGCGAAATCGGAAAGTGGTTGAACTTTTCATTTCTGGAAAATCGAAATCCTTTCAATGCAAACTGTATGGCGTAAAGTAAATTTTTCCAGTGCCAGATTTCCCACAAGACCTACCTAAGATATAGCCTCGGGCGAATATTCAGAATAAATAATAACAAAATATTCACATATATTTAACAATATTTTGAAAATACATAAAAATTGCTGTTTCTTTAAATGTGCATCTATATACTGTAAAATTGTTGGTAAATTTGCGTTGCATCTCACTACACTAGAAAAGGAAGAATTTCTTCCTTTCTTTTCCCTTCTTATTTTATTAGAATTTTTTCCTTCTTAATGCTTATTCTATAATAAACCAAATATCGCATATTATTTCCCAATAACAGAACTGCTGCGCAAGGACGGGGGCGCTGCGATCACTGATTTCTTTCGAACTTCAGGAAGAAGGAGGAAATATACTTTGAATTTTCGAAGATCTCAAATTTGATTTGTGCGATGAACTTTTCCATCTGAAATCTCATATCATTGAATTTGAACATTCAGATTGAAACGTTGGTATTAAAACCTCCATAACGTTCTGCAAATATCTAAGGAATAAAAACCGTCTATCCCTTCGTTAAAAGTTCCTCTCCATTCTTTGCATTGAAGCAGAATCAGCAAATTCTATCAATTTAATGAAAAAAATTTCAGACTTTTCATGGACAAAAGCTTGAAGGAAGAAATTCCAGACCATATTTAATTCAACTTGAAGAAATTTTATGGAATTTGTTTATGTTTAATATGCAATGTTTTTATTTTTATTCCGTTGAAGTTATACAATTTCATGTGTAGTCTAATAGTGAACTTTCTTTCTAATTTTTAAAACATTGTACACATTAATACATTTCATGCTTATTTAATTTTTACTTTTACAAATCATTTTTTTCCTACAGTCTTCAAAGTTGTAACGGTCTTCTTGCAGAAAGTGGAGAGAGAATTAAGTTAATAATTTATTCATGGGAATCAATTTGGTTTATGTGAAAACAAAAATTGCTCACTGGCTTTGCACAATATAATGAAAAGAAGTGAAGTCTTTTGAAGCATAATATTAATTCTACAAGGGTGAAGACAGATAGATTGATTGCTGTCCACTAAATTAAATTCTTTTACTCGATGTGCTAGAGCTGAAATAGATTTAAAAATGTATTTAGCATTCAACTTCAGAAGGGTGAAGAAGAAGGCAAACTTTGTTAACCATGGTTTTAACAATGAGAAAATAATGTGATTTGAACGAATTGATGAAATAATGAAATTAGTTTGAATTCTATAACAATAAAGAAATAAATTGTTGTACTCAATCAGCTACTTCAGGAACGTAGAAATAACCCTACTGTAACCTTTTTGGGACGCCATAATCTTATTCCTGCTAGGGATAACAGTAGCCATCAAAGAAAGGGGTCTTGATTCGTTTAAATACTTTTAATTAAACACAAAAGGACACAACATACAGGGACAAACATTAAGGACAAAACACTTCATTACATATAAAGTAAACAATCACTGGGGGAGAGAACACCATGTTTACTCGTCGACTCCAGATCATGGACTGCCGTCTACTCCAACGGCCGCTAGGTGGCGAGCTCGGAAAACAATGCTGTTATACTACTACTAATAAAATTCCTGCCTCATTCTATGACCCTTTAATGAATGGCTTTGAGATATAAATAAAGGATTATATATTATATGAACTAAAATACATATTGCATAAAAATGATTTATTTTGGCTGAAAATTTATTAAAATGTCTGTTAAAAATATAATATTAGTGTGCAAAACTGGTGCAAATAGGGTTAATTTATTTAAAAATTCATAACTCAAAATCTAAAATACTCTTCAGAAAAATTTTATAACTATCCGAAAGCCAATAAAATTTGCTAAAAAATAGTATAAGTATGATTTAATATGCTTTAAACAGTCATCCACTGCGAAATTTCAATTTCAAACTGTCTCGTAATCTGGCCAAAACTGGAGCATCTACCTATGAAATTTTACAGTATGAAAATTGTTACTTGTGCTCAAAAATGCAAAGTAATTTTTAGATGTGTATTCTATGTTAAAAATGGGCTGTTGTAAAATGCCATTAAATAAGGAACCGATTAAGTATCTCTATAGTCTGGTTAAGGCTATATTGCATTTTAAGTTCTTGTTTTTATTAATATTTTTTAAATGTAAATAATATTTAGAATTTTCCAAATAAAAATTAAATTATTCATTATTATTTATATTAATTAAATAAAGGAAGTTTATCTAATAAATATATTATGTAAAACTATTTTATTATGGAAATCAAACTATTTTGATCTGTTTTAATTAACACACCTTGACATAAGAAAGTTACTTGCAAATGACTTTCTTACAATTCTAAATACTAATTATTGATTAGAAACCCTCTCGGTTGAAAATTTCTTTACTAATATTTATGCATGACAATGAGGTGGTGCCTTTTATTAAAGAAATTGGTTTGTTTTATATAAATGGGAATGAACTAGAAATTTGCTTGTTCTTTCAGGAACTCGGTCATTGTTGAAGCTGGTCTGTCTACAGGATGGCTGCAGAAGAATGATTTAAATCCTAGATTCCACCCATGGGGAATCTTCTTCAACAATATATATTATGAATTTACAATTAAAAATTTGATAGGATGATTTAGTTAACCACTTATCCTCAGCAGTTATATAAACTCTTAGTTCAAAACTGATCAAGTGGTTGTTTACATTAGGTAAATCATTGCATGGTGCCATTCAACAAATGAAATATGGATAACTTTACACACTAACTACCTTGAGTATCATTCAAATAAAACGTTTGATCTTATATTTGAATTTATTTTGCTGTAAAAAGTTAAATTGTAAAAAGTTACTGATACATGAGGCTAATAAATTAGATAAACAAACCGTTTTTTTAATATATTTTAAAGAATATGATATTGTTAAAATGGCCAACACTTATTTGTTGAAATATTTCATCAATTTGCAAGGATGTTTTTTTCTTCTGATTTTAACTTATTTTCATGCTTTTAATTAAAACTAATATTTATTTATTTTTTCTAATCCAGAACACAAAGAGGAGGCATGAGTTTTTTCAAATTTCTTCTTTTGTTAAATGATGATGAAACATACCTAAGCTATGAACAATAATCTGAAATGCAAGTTCAGAAAAAGTTGAAATATGTTTTACGCTTCTAATTCTTGATGACTTTTTTATAGATAAGCTTGCAAACGCTATTCCAATGAAAGGAAAATTTGTTTATACTGTTTAATAAAAAATTATAACTTCAGAATAAAATTTTTACTATGCTGGGCAGTATGAGCGTATTGTGTCGGAAGTTTAAAATTCTGACCTAGGCCCACCCTGTGTACAATGGTCACTCAATTATGCTCAACTCTTGGTTTATTTTATTACACTCTCTTATATTGAATGTTTTTAAACTATACACAACAAATCATTCTGATTTCTAGTCAATGTTTGTTAGAAATGTTATGCAGTTGCAATGTTTTGTAATTTATTATGTTGGTTCAATAAAAAAATGTTACACTATTTTGAGTATTAAATATTTATTATAACAACTTAGCAAGACAATTTGTTGTTAGGGTTGGAAAAATTCAGAAAAATAAACTTCAAAAATGAATTTTATTGTATAAAAATTGCATTTTATCAATTTTTGTATCTGGAATAATAATGAAAGTTATTAAAAATTAATGTATTGGTGAAGTTTTAATATATTTTAAAATAAATAGTATAATATTAACATAATTCTAAAAAATGAATTTTCTGCAGAGTTAAAGAAAATCACAAATAAATTTTCTGTATGGAAATTTCATTCTGTCTTGAATAAGAATGAATGTTTACTTCTTAAAAATTAATTTATTTTTGAAGTGTCAATGTATTCTGAAAGAGATAGTATATTAACTTTATCAAGAAAAATTAATTTTCTGCATTTTTTTTAAAAAAAATATATGATCTAATATAGAAATTATGATAAAGAATAAATGAAATTTAATAATTTGAAAAATACTTTATACTTCTTAAATTATACATCCATGTTTTAAATTATTGGTACTCAACAAGAGGCGAATAATTTTTTTAATGTTCCATATTTATTTTTAATTTCTGTATTAAAGAATAGAAGAGCTTAGTGAAAAAAACATTTTAAAATTACACGATTTAGGCTGTAAAATTAATAATGTATCAAAGGAAATTAAATATTCTTAAATTTAATAATCGTCGAAAAACGAATTAAAACACAATAAATACTTTAAATGTTTACATCGTTGCCATGACGATAAGTATTGTTTCGTTTCCAGTTGCGTCGCAGTGACATATTCTAGTTAGTTCCTAGTTCGCGATAGATGTCGCCCTGTCTATGAGACGTTCAATGTTAAAAAACTTGCCATTAGGATCTATGGGAGTGAGACCCCTGATTCTTCTCAAAACCTCAAATACACTCACAAAATTTCATATACGGCGTTTCCTATTTGTAAAAGTGGTATATTGACTTAAGAATTATTTTATATCGAGAAAAATTCTTGGTAATAAGATCACGTTTAGATTTTTTGCGGACTGTTAAAAGTTATCCCAAAAGCCTTTGAAAATGCCCCCCCCCCCCCCCAAAAGCATTGAACTGCGCAGTATTAATCGGGGAGGCGAGAGCGTGCTGGGCTATGGCTAGCGGAAATTTGAACACTCGACTAAAAAATTTAATTTTAATCTTAATAAAGAACGTAAGTGTAGCCTAAAAGAGAGCTTTGAATTCGTTTTACACTCAACACATTTCAGAATTATATGCATTAATTATAGACAAAATAGTAATAAATGTTCATATCTGAACCGAAAACTTTTTTTTTTTATCTGAAACGGCTTACCCTCTTTACTCCGGTTCGCATAAAAACCAATCCCACTATAGGCGTCTATGGGAATGTCTTTTACCACGCCAAGTTGATTATTGTGCCCAGTAGGGTTGCCGTGTTTACTTTGATTGGCGCGAAACTGAGTTTTTTCTTCATCGTGTTTTGAAAACCTTCCATCTTTATTTACATTTAACAACTAATAACAAATTATTTTCAAGTTTAATTCTTGCTCATATTAAGCTAATTGGCAAGTATTTATGTATTTGAATATTTTTTTAACTTATGCGTATTAGATTATTTACTTTAGCAAAGAATTATACACTATATACTTATTTCATGTTTAGTTTTAAAAGTGAATTCATATTCAGTGACACTTAAGAAAGAATTCATTCTACTTTTAAGTCACACACACACACACACAAAAACTACAAAGTAAAAATATTTACATCCTTATAACAAGATAGCATATCTCGGCCGTCGAAATAGAAA
Organism: Araneus ventricosus; assembly: GCA_013235015.1. Lineage (NCBI taxonomy): Eukaryota > Metazoa > Arthropoda > Arachnida > Araneae > Araneidae > Araneus > Araneus ventricosus. The sequence goes on along the minus strand of BGPR01001635.1, from coordinate 31,008 downwards.
AACTTTACAAAGCATTTCTCGCCAAAAAAAGGGAAATAACGCCAAATATTGGCATCGGAAACACTTCCCCATAGGCGCCTATAGTGGGATTGGTTTTTATGCCTCCGGTTCATCGAGGTTGTACTGTATTTGTTTTTTCCATCCATGTTGTAGAGGCAGTTATGTATTCGAGAATTCGTGTCATTTCTTCTTTATTCGATGAATTATTTTCCATGAAAGTTGGAGCAAAATTGAGCTAAAAAAATTTATTTTTCTTCCTGAAGTATTTAATATTTTGAACTGAATTTTTTTGTACGCCTTTGTAAGTTGAAATTGCAGGTGAATAATAAATTATTGACCTTCAAGACAGAGACAAAATAGATTTTAGATGCTCTTATCCGATGTTTAAGTTTGGATTTTGTTTTGTTTTCAGTATCACGGCTTGTTCTGCTGAAAAGATATCTCTTTGAAAAAATTAAAAATATTCGATTTTTCAGAGAAATATACGAACGAAGAACTCGTGCAGCATATTGCAATGAATACATTACATCCCAATATTCAGAGGAGATGCACAATAAAATTAAACGAAAAATTCATTCATTTTCGATAGGTTTAAAGTAAAAATGGTCGAGAAGTTGTCACGGGAAACGAAAGTTTTTAATGAATAATGGGAAATGATACTTATATAGATTTTTTTGAAATTTTTAAAAAAATTTAATGTTATTCATATTACATTTTTTATACTCACGGATTCTTTCAGCTTTTATCCATCGTGGGAGACAATGGTTTTTATCCTCCAAAATATATAATAATAGGCGATGGTATAAAATAATAGGCAAACGCTTCAAATAAGAAAATGCATACTGTTTAGCAACGGATTCCGAAACCCTCCGCGCTATTGCGCATGCGCTGGGCGGATTTATTTTCGTCAAGATAGGGGAATGTGAAGAATGGAAGGGTGATCTTTACATTTTACCGAGCGTGATCTAACAAAGAACTCTGGAAATGCGCTCATATGACTCATTGCCTGACACCCCTCTCCGACGTGAAATCCTCCAAAAGTGGTAGTCTCCGAATCCGTTGCTGAACCATATCAGACTTTTCAAAAATTCTATAAATATTATTTTTATAATGTTTCCGTCATCTATATATATAAAACGCTTATGTGGATGCAATATCGGGCCGAATTTGATAATCGCCGTTTGGCAACAGCTAGCAAGTTTAGAGGATTGTTTACGATTGAATCGGCGGGACTCTTGAATTGGTTTGAAGTCTGAAACAACGAATTTTTTATTGAGTTAGATCGTTTGAATTAAATAAGTTTGAGTTGTACAGTTTGGATTAGACAAATGAATGAATGAATGTGTGCTTAATACTGAATGTCCTTTTTAGCTAAAAGTTTATGAAAAATTAGTTTATTCATCTCTGGACAGCTAAACTTTTCTGAGTTTTAAAAAACATAAATAACTATCCACAGAAAAACAGTGTACCTGCCTTCACTTAATAATAATTGGAGTGAGTGTGTTTTCATGTGCGGAAGAAACATTTCGTTTAAAAAAATGCATGTTTAAGATTTTTCTGGAAAAAAAGATGTTTGAAAATTTTTAAAAAGGCGATCTAATCAATTTTAAAATGCTAAGGGTAAATAATTATTATGGGTTTTAATTTTGAATAGTTAATATGAACATGTTTCAAGGAACTATTTTCTTTAAACTGTTCTTTTTTAGCTAAAAGGTTGCGAGATGGGTTACATCATTATACATTTCTACGTCAACTAGAATTTTCTGAGATTTAAAACACAAATGACTACACTGAGAAAAACACTATATCTTTCTTGACTAAATAATTATTGGAATAAGCACGCATACAAGTGGGGAAGCTTTTCCGGGCAATATTTAATTGATAAGTGGGAATGTTTCAAATTTTGTTGTAAAAAGCAAGGATTTGGGAATTTTTTGAAAAATAGCTATCGTATCAATTATAAAAGGCTAAAAGTAAATAATTATTATGGGTTTTAATTTTGAATAGTTAATATGAAAATTTTTAAAGCCACTTTTTTCTTTAAACTGTCCTTTTTCAGCTAAAATGTTGTGAGATTGGTTATGTCATTCGACAACAACTAGAATTTTCTGAGATTTAAAACACAAATGAAAAACCTTTTTTGCCTAAATAATTATTGGAATTAATAATCTTTTTTGACTAAATAATTATTGGAATATGCATATATACATGTGGGGGAGCTTTTCTGAACTACATTTCATTGTATAGAGGGCATATTTGAAATTTTGATGGGAAAAAACCTTTTTATTTTTAATTTTTGAAGATTTTGAAAAAGGCTATCTTATCAGTTTTAAACTTAAAAATTTGATGGAATGAAGTTATGTTGAAATAAACCGTTGAAGAAATAGTCAAAAGTGTATGTCAAGAAGTTTTAAATGACTGATTTTTGATTGATGAAAATAATTTTGATTTTTAATCTTTGGATTATAAATATTAATATTCAAATTTCTTCCTAACATTCATATCTATATATGTACTACCAGAAGATTTTAATTATAAAAAATGATGAAAAAATAATTTTAGGAGTTCATGCAATTTCAAATAATTTAAATTTACTTTTGGTAATTAATGCACTTATAATTTCCTAATACTAGCAGAAAAGCATAACTGTGTGCCGAGCTGGGATCACGCAGTGATCCCAAAAGAATCACAACATGATTCTTGGATTTTACAACAACTGTGCTAGGACACCCAGTTGTCTTCATTGTAGCGAGCGAAGCGAGAAGGTTATGCGTAGCAAACCCTGGAGGATTGCTGCAATCCGCCTGGTGGTTGGCGAGCTTTAGCGAGCAGAAGGCATAGCCCCCTAGTTTGATAAAAACTTCTAGAGTTATTTTTAAATCTTTTTTCAGCTATTATTAACTTTTACATAGATTACGGCAATTATCGCCATAGAGAAGACATAAAATAATGTGTTTCAAATAAAAAAAATATCCAACGGAGAATGTTCTAAAATTTCATGGGAGAAATTGATATCCATTTCCTTTAAACTGTGCTCATTTCAAGGTTCTGGTGTTTTAAATTTTTATACTATGAGATTTTTCTCGCTCGAAAGCGAAACTGAATCACTTTGTGGTGTGTCGTATCCAGTTTCTAAATTCATACCACTTGTAGTCTTTCCCGATGATAAAAATAATGCTATTAACTGTTGTTCGTTGCGTAGGTGCTTACTCTGAATCAACCTCCCGCATTCGAAAATTCCCCATTTACTCGTACTTCAGTTATCTTCATCTATTCAAAATTAAGTTATCCAAAGTAACGAAGAAAACACTCTGGATATATGTTTAATCGAGATTAATTTCCAGTATATAGAATGTTCCTATTACCAAGTTCCTGCAATTCTTATATTACTTCACGGACAGCCTTCTTCAGTGATACATTTGTTTCTTGAATTTTAAATTTAGATCTCTCATAAATGATCCACTTGATCAGAAGTTGTGCTTGGCGGAACTAACAAGATGTTGGATTTCTGCAGAAACGCAATTCAGCGCTAAAAAGAAACTCTAAGATTTAGAATTAACCATTGTAAGCAAGCCATTTAAAATGCAGTACCACTAAATAAATAACACCATAACCGGATAATATATATATTTAATCCAACCTCAATCAAATGGCTAAGATTTCTAAGTTGTATATACTTAACATGGCCCATGTTAAAGGAACTTTAGCTTGTGAAGGGTTACGCGTACTTTTTTATTCTTACGAATTCATGTCGGGCAGGAATAATGTTTCATGTGATAAGTCTGGACAAAGTGTACTTTAGGTTAGATATATCAAACACATGCCTTCTCTTTAATCGCGTATACTTATATATTTTTAAAGGGATATAATATTTTTTTAATAATTTGAACTTATTAAATTTTAAATAATGATCTCACTTCTCGTAAGATAAAAGAAATTAAAATTTTATTCCGAATACATTGCAATTATGTCGAAGACAAAGTATCTATTGGCGATCAAAGAGATAGGCAGAAAGGGAATATTTGAAAATGTAAACATTTAATATCGACAGTGAAGAGGCTTATCGAATTCAAAATTATAAGAGGAAATGTTTGGAAAAACCATTTTTAATGAGTGCACGTGCAAGTTTATTACTGGTCAGCAACTGATCACTTGTTAGTAACAAATTATTATTTCTACAGAAACTTTTTTCAAATAATTTTCTATTCAGAAATAGGAAATAAGAGGAAGAATTTTAAGATTTAATAATAGCTTATGAAAGCAAACTAAATGATCGCAATGAACAGTGGTTTGTATAAAAAAATTAATTATATCTGAAATTTGAAATGTATGTGTTAAATCAATTTTCCCTTTCGAGTTGTTCAGTTAAACAACCTGGAACTCTGCCTTTTGTTTTGACTATAATGACTTAACTTTCAAACCTTACTTAAAAAATTATCGATTTTAACAGGTAAGCGAAATCCGAAGGTGGTTGAACATTTCATTTCTGTAAATTGAAATTCTTTTAATGGAAACTGTATCGTCTAAGTAAATAAAACCAGGGTAAGTTGGTCCCACAAGACCAACCCAGGGCCATGGCCTAGGACAGTGGTGTGCAAACCGTGGGTCGCGATCCCCGAAGGGGTCGTGAGAAAATTTTTGTGGGTCGCTAAATTCAAAGAAATTTAATTGACAATAAAAATATAAGTAAATAATAATACTTCAAAAATTGTGGTTGCGATCCCAAGAGGGGTCGCGACAAAATTTTACACGAAGTGAGGGGGTCGAAAATGAAAATAGTTTGCGCACCACTGGCCTAGGAAAGTGATCGAGAAAGGAGAGAGGGTTTGAGAAAAGGGTAACATTTCGTTCATTTTCAATATTAGCCCGTGAGTCACTAATTTGGTGGCGCCATTTGGAAAGTGGGGGAGTGTGTGGTAAAAAAGGTACCACCGATTGGAAACACCGATGCAACGAATACGCGCTTCATGTTTATGACCGACTATGATGAGTCATATACAGGTGCATTGATAAGATAGAAATCAGTTAACGAAAGACCACTTGGAAATATTTTTTATATATAAATTCGACACTGGATATTTATAATTTAATTTTTTAATATTTTCGACTGCCTGTTCTCTCTTTTACGATACAAAAAACACTTTTATAAAAATCAATACGTGGTGTAATTGAAAAATCTTCGAGGTCAGTATCAACCCACGGTTCATAGGTTCGCCACCACTGGCCTAAGGCGCATATTCAGAAGAAATAGCAACAAAATATTTACATATATTTTAATAATATTTTGAAAAGACATATAAACTGCTGTTTCTTTAAACGTGAATCCATGTACTATAAAATTGACGGTACATTTGCGTTGCATCTCATTTAATTTGTGCTTTTACAATTCATTTTTTCTCCAACAGTCCTCAAAGATACGAGGGTCTTCTTGCAGAAACTTGAGAGAGACCCTGAAGTCATAGGATCATTTTATTTATTTGTTTATTGTCGTGTATGGGCAAAATTCTGGAAAGCGTTTATTTCAATAGAATAATGTTGATATTATTTAAGGGAATCATTTTGGTTTTTATTAAAACAAAAATTTCGAACTGCCCGTGCACAATATTGTAACAAAAGGGAAGTCTTTTGAATTATAATATGCATGCTGCAAGGGGGCCGATAGATAGATTGATTGGCGGCGACTTATATTAAAATATACATACTCGATGATACACATCTAAAATAGATTTAAAAAAAGTATTTAGCATCGAACTTCAGAAAAGTGAAGAAGAAGGCAAACTTTGTTAACCAACTAATGCTTTAAAAAAGGAAAGAAATAATGTGATTTTAACGATTTGATGAAACTATGAAATTAGTTTGGATTTCATAACAATAAAGAAATAGATTGTTGCAAATTATATAAAAGATACGTAAATTTAAAAAAAAATAGGATTAAAATTACATAACATAAAGGGTGCTATTAAAAAAAAACAGTTCTGTGCAAAAAATATTTTCCGGAATTATCTTTTAAATATGTAAAAATATCGAGTAATTTTTTTATTCAGCAAAATTGGGGATATTTGGTAGCTCTTGATTGAAAAGTCTGCCCTTTAGATAACCAACACAAACATTCGCTTTTTTTAGTATATACAAATGTTTGTTTTTATAATATGTTTTTTATGAATACTAATTTAAATTTATTGATATTTCTTATGTGAATTTCGGTAACTTCATTTTAAATTAAATATCTTTTTTTAATTCAAATATTATGAAACAGGTTAGATAATGAAAAATCATTTAATGAAAAAATTCTTGAAGCGAGAGAAAAATTTGCCAATATTTTTCAGTCGATGACAAAGATGTTAAAGGATTAATAAGCCATTTCCTTTTAAAAGCAACTAATGGTCCGAATTTTCACGTAAAATCTGCATCTGTATTAGCTTTTCAAACATTTGGAATTAAATGAAGAAATAAACTGGCGGCGATGTCCAAAATCTAATATTAGTATTTGGGATCCAAAAGTTTTTTTTTTTAACCATTGGAAGAAAAGAAGATGAGATCTGTTAGTTTGTTATTCTTCTGCTTACGTGAAGGATTTTCAGATACGTAAATTCCCGTATCGATTAGAAATTGCTTGCCGGTTGATTTATCATAAGAGGCAATTTTTTTCACCAATATTGTTGGCCGCATCGAGTGAGTGGCTTATCGATTTTTCTTATTAATCTGGCACAACTGTATAAATTTTCTAGCATTTATTTCGAATTTAAAATGATACTAGCAAAATTCATATCAAGCTTAGTTGGATCTGGATCCAGTTAGCTTCCAATTTTCTCTTGAACTACATGCTACAGTACTTGGAGAGAATTCTTCAATTTTTTTTACTAATGCGCCTGTGTTTACTCGTAACGCTACTAATTTAATTCCTTCGATTGATGATACTGATGTTAGCGACGGAATTAGTTTCACAACTGGGCAAATTTTTGATATACTGTAAACGGCTATAGTTTTATCGGTTTATTTTCCATTTTTATAAAAAAAAATCTTTGCTTACTGAAAAACTAACTACCTTGCGTTAGTTCTGTAGAAGTAATTGCCTCAAAATTATTTTACTTCATAAGAAATAGAATTTCTTGCGAAGCTTTACATATGCCATAAAATATAGGATAAGCATTTGTTGCCAAGTTCGAGATCTATCAACATTTTTTTCAGTGTTGACTCTGACATGTAAGAAGAATTATATTTATCATCTTCTGGGGGATGTCAACAACAAAATTTAAACTATTTTTTTCTAAACCAGCGAAGTCGATTTTATATTTCTTTCTTTCTATAGTATTACCGCTGTTACCAAACTGGGCTTCAAGTTACAAAACCATAATTTGTGCTTATTTCGGCAAAAAGTTTATTTACCTCGGCATTTGAGTTACCGAGTTTCATTTCAGTAGAACTGTCTTCCTTTTCAGAAATTTTAAATAAAAATGTGAAAAGTTCTATTAATCCTTCGACGTAACTCAATTTTCGATGAAAAATACTCACATTGCTGCTGAGACTTTAACAGCATTCAGTAGCGTTTAAGTCCTCAAGATAGGGGAAGGAAAGTTAATTAGTCACAACATTGGATATTTGATGAAAATTTTAATCTGTCGCTGAAAATACATAAGAGGTATGGTTTTTTAGGCTTTTCGATAGCACTGAGTAAAAAGAAAATTCTTTGTTTCCTCTCAAAAATTCCGCTTCTTCAGTTTCCAATCCTTTAACGCTTTTCGTGGAAGATTATTTTCGTTGAGTCTAGATTATTTTTTGTTTATAGCTTGCGAGATGATAATTCAAACATTCTTAAGTTTAGAAAAATATATTTTATACACATAACGAAAGTATATATGAAACATTTAAAAAAAAGTAGAACTATTCTCTTACAGTACATAAGATTATTTTATATGCCCTGTACTGTGATCGACAAATCCAAATATTCTTATATCCAAATATTATTTTCATATGTACCAGTTTTTTTTTCAAGGAAGATCAGTTTTGTTATCATGAAAAAAATTAGATTTTCCACAAGTGTACCACTTTTTAATTTTTAATACATTTTATATAAAATACTGATTTCTTGAGAATGTGTCAGTTTAGACTTGTTGAGGCGAATTTCTTTTAAGCGTTTGGTTAAAGGCCTAGCGCGATGTTACCAAAGAAGAATGTCTGCAAAGGTGCTCCGGTAGTTATATCTTTCTAATTTGGTGAAAAGATTTTGTCATTTCGCCACATTATTGTATGATGCAAGTTTGCTTTCTTTAGTTAAAGAAGCAGAGTTTGAAATCGACTTCAAGATGTTTTCTTTCTTATATTTCAAAGATTTACTTTCATCTCTTCCATTTTGACGTAGACTTACATCTCTCCATAGTGGTCTAATGGTGTGTCTTGAAAGGAAAAAATTGTGATGCTTTTCATGGTATTTTTAAACGCTAATAGCTCCGCAACCAAATAATATAGACAGCTGGTTTTAGTTTCATTTAACAGAGAAAGGTTGACATTGAAGATTACAAAAAGAATTTTAGAATTTGGAATTACGGTGTAGTCACAGTCGAGCTGCAAAGTTGGTTAAAATCACTAAAAATTTTGATGACGTCACAGCGACCGATGCGTGCGCACGCAGACTAAGGCAATTCAGTCATCGATCTGAAGTTCATGCGAAATATTACTCAAGAATTGTTGAATTACGTCGAATTTTTTTCTAAAGTTAAATTCTTATAGTTCCACAACCAAATAACATAGAAAGTTAGTGTTAGTTTTATTTAACAGGGAGAGGTAAACATTGAAGATGGCAAAAATAATTTTAGAATTTGTAATTATGGTTTAGTCACAGTCGAGCTGCAAAGTTAGTGAAAATCACGAAGAATTTTAGAGATAGAGTATTAGTAGATAGAGTCACGTAGTCACACTAGACTACTCACTATACTATAGACTACTCACTATAGACTATAGAGTTAATAGTCACATAGAGCTACTTTAGTCACAGAAAGTCACAGTTGAGTAATCGATTAACTAACTGCCCTTAATTATTTATTATTAACAATTGTTGATTTAATTGCCCTGTCCTTTCAATCGATTTAATTGAGTTGAGTTGGTTTCAGTTTCATTTAACAGAGAAATGTTATAGAGCATATGTCATAGGCCAAAGTCACATAGAGCTACTTTAGTCACATAGATTAACTTTAGTCACAGAACGGCACAGTTGAGTAAGGAAAGTAAGTCTACGACCCAATCCCAACGGCCGTTTCGCAGAGACAGCTTCCGTCGATTCTTTTTTTGTTCATTTCTTCGCGCTTTTACCTTTTACTTTGAGTTTAATTACCTGTAAAGAAAATCATGAAGAAATTCATGATTTTAACTTAATGATTGGGCAAAGTTATTACTTAAGTGAATAGAAAGTTGCATCGTTTTTTTGAAAAAAAATTCAGATGTTCAATGCTAAGGCGTTCTACGAAATTTGTTTAAAATAATTTTAATCTCCTGGAATAAAAATAAAAACTGAGGATTAAATTTCTTTTTAGTATTTTTATGTGATAAGTATGTCCTTTTAATATATAGTGATAGAAATTTAGCAGGAGGTATTTAATCTCTTCCAGTGCGAAAACTTTATCCTGGATCACAACCAAACTTTGTACACATATTCTTTTGAGCATTGGTTTCGATTTCAGAAGAAAAACAATAATACATATTTTGGCCTTTATTGAGCAACTGTCGCTCCTGTGCAAATTACTTATTTTTAAAATTAACCACAAGATTTTTCTTTTAAAAGAAAATGTAAAGTTATTAAATTGAAAAACATGTTAAAAAAGGAATGAAAAAGGTAACGTCTATTGTCTTAGCAACTATGGAAATGGTTGGGTCATGGCATTTTCTCAACAGAAAAAGAATAAAAATTATCATTATCAAAATACTAAACTGCAAAGGTTCTTAATACAAATAGAATTGTGTAAAAACTAATATTGCCACTGAAAAGTCAGTTTTATGAATATTAGAAGGTAGTAATGATAAGAATGCAGAGCAAAAAGAAACAGAATCGATTTGAGTAAAGAAAGTTGAAATATTTCATCTCTGGAATTTAGTGTTCGAAAATATTTAATTCATTAATTCTAAGAATGGAAGAAAGTTTCAAAATGAAAACGAAACTAATCACGGCCCCTCAGGAGACTGACAACACTCAGAAGACTTCAAATATCTTTAAAACTAATTGGATATCAGATCTATAAATTTGGAGTCAAGTTTCCCAGCTGTATGGGAAAACAAAAAATGAAAACATTTTGTCCATAATTTTGTCATTTTTACGGTATTGTTTAGCCTTAAACTAAAAAGCAGGTGAAAAAAGGGATGAAACAGTTAAAGTGGGATATCGTTTACTATAAAATGTGGAGAGAAAATAAGGAAAAAACCCTATACAAATTATGGTACAAGAACTTTAATGCAATCACATGTAAATATTATTATTACCTATGTGTTCGAAATATCCTTCCTCACCTTGATCTAAAAATTGCATACGCTGTACGACAGACTCAACAGAATGTAACTTATATTCGCGGATAGATAAAACATGATATTAAACTCTGTCTTTTCAGACAACTAAGTTTGAAATTTCACTTTGATGAACACTGCTCTTTAAATAACTCCACAGCCAAAATTCACAGGTGGTTAGATCTTGAGAAAGTGCTGGCTAAGGCGTTTGGAATTATTCACTTATCACTCTGTCGTCAGCTTGCTTTGCCGTAAAAGTTTTGCACAAGCAAAGTGACGTGAGTTGGTTCTCAGTCTTGCTCAAAAATGGTGTTGCACAAACAACTTCTTCGATGCAGTGATAGAATTAAAAAATTTCGAATCATAGCTGTGAATCTAAAAATATTTGAAGCGTACCATAGTTCCTGAGGCACTGTTCTTTTCAAAACGGAAGAGCATTTATGAATGAGGATGTGAAGCTTTAACTTTTAATCAATGCACCGGAAGTACACTGACATACAAAAGTTAAGGAACATTTCGTAAAATGCGTGAAATTTGCTATTAATACGAAAACTATGTTTCGAAATGAGTTCTGGAGAATCGTGTAACATTCAATTGAGTATCATATACATATTACAGTGAAGATTCGGTCACAAGGGCAATTAGGGGGACCACAAGAACGGGATGAAGGCGAAAATGGAGTTTCATCCATTCATTACTATCTCAAAATGTATGCAATACAACTGACAGATTTATTAAACCATAAGTACCCAACAATATGTTAGAGCTATAGAAAAAGATTAAAAACCTAAATAAATTCAATTCAGCAATCAAACATTTCTACAGATCATTTAGTATCATATCATATACATTTAGACACAGTTTTAATATCTTTAAATTTTAACATCACGCCTTGGTGATAGCTCTAACAATGTATAAATTAGATAACCAGGGATTTACATTAAAAATGCATTAACATTCATTATTGAATTTAGTTAAAGAAAATACTTGCATATTCTGACTCCAATAGCATAGTCTGATTTTTATACTGTGATTCTTGCTCTCAAATTTTACCTTTTATTCGGCTATAAAGATTACTTAAAAATTAAAATTTAGCAATCAAGAAATTTACAATTTAAAATAAAGCACAAAGAAAATTTTTATGTTTAAATTTAGCTATCAAAAATTATTTAAGTTAAGTATTAAGGGAAATCCTTGAAAGATTTTTTAAATTTAATTTTTAATTTAGCAATGAAGACATATCATTTGACTCAGTTAGCAATATTTCAATAAAAATTAAGAAAAAATAATGAAATCTTTTAATTAATTTTTGGCAGTAGAGATACACTAAATTTTAATGATTAAGTGTCTTGAAACAAATTGGCAGGTCGAAATAAAAAAAAATTGCCATGCAAGGTGATCACTTAGTTTTTTGTTGTACAGCTTGCAGGATTCTCATGGCTCAGACAAGGTATCAACACAAGGGGGTAGAGTCTCATCTTGCACAGGCGGTTGACATTGATTGTTCTGTAAATAATGTTGTGACATAGTCTATATGATCAATTCGTCGATGACAGATTCATCATTTGTAATGCAGATGAGATTGTCACTTATCATCGGGAAATTAGCCAAGCAGGCCAGGATAAATCACGTATTAGTTAGCAGCCAGATACACTGCCAACATCTACAGGCTCGAAGTCCGCGCTCTAGCTCAAAGAGCAGGAATATTACCAAAGGGCGCTGAATTTATGATTGGGCATCAAGATGACGCGACACGTCGCCTCGCTCTCCATCGTGCTACATGCCACCAAAATAACCTATTACCCTTCCTAGTGTTTGAATAGCTTTCTAGGAGGTCCGCTATATTAAGCTTATGTAGGCGTAATTTGCCTGACACCTTTGACGTAATGTGAAGTTCATTGCGTCTCACGTCCTGGATGCCACTCAAACACCAAACTCCAAGTGTTGTCATCTGCCACACAAACTTGTTTCTTCTTGGCCCTCTCTCATTCTCCGTCTGTCTCCGTATTTCCACGAAAGCCCCCAAAACCTCCCCTTTTAATCAGCTAGTTGGCTTCCTCATCTCTCCAAGATCCCCCTCTGTTTCAAGTCTCTCAAAAATACCACATTCACCACATCAACAGTAACCCCTTAAAGGAAATCGACAAAGGTCAGCCTATTTTCCAGTTAATTTTCATCGCCAAAAAAAGAAAAAATAGAACAGCCGGACCATCACCCCACACCGAAACGGTCAGTCACTGTCCAAAATTTCACCTACGCAAGAGAAGTCTGACCAATGATGGATCGGACTCCGATCTCCTTAACTCAAATGGTCAAAAACTCTTCTCCCAAACAGGACCCATTTAATGTGATTTATTGATGGCAAAACCAGCACTCGAAGGAAATTCTTTGTCAAGCGCCAGGAAACTCACCGCAGGGGTCATACCAGATGTCCTTTCATCACTACAATCTCACCCCACCAAGCGGCACTAGGACAAAACAATCTTTTTAAAACGAACTTTCACACAAGAATCCTGGGTTCGAACGATAATTAAACTTGGGACCGACCTGGGTCGAAAATGGCCAACAGGCTGCAGGATGCGTCCAGTAATGACCAGCCAGGCGACAATGAGAAATTCTCCTTGGCAAGAAGTCACATGGGGAGTCTAAGCTTGTAACAAAGGCGGACCTTTTCTTAAAAGTGAAAGGAGGACAGAATTACAAGCTCAAAGATACTTTCTCGTGAGAAAAAGGATTTTCGAATCCATATATTTTCAACAACATGGATGGTGAAATGTGATTTTCCTGAACTACAATTTTACACGTGCAAGTAATGAAAGGGCAGAGGGAATATAAAAACACTTACACTCTGCTCGGGGATGTTGTAAAATGCATGTCTATTAATTTTAGGGTTTTGAAAAATGAAATAAAATAGTACACGGCTTTTTATGGCAGTTAAATTTATTAAATTTAGCAATGCAGAGTGACACGACAGGGGAAAATGTATGGCAGAAGAAAAAATAGTTCAGAATCATAGCAATATATGGCGCTTTACGCGGCAGAATATGTAAAATAAGAAACGATTGAACATTTTTGGATAGATGAAGCCCATTTCTATGTCCACGGAATATATCGACACTCAGAATTGCAGAATATGGGAAACGGAAAATTCGTTCGGACATCAACCAGTACCTCTTCATTCTGAAGAAGTAACTGTGTGGTGCGGGTTTACGGCATCATTTATCGTAGGGCTATTCTTTTTCAAAGAGATAGTTCCTGCGGGTCCTGTTACCTATACCGTCAATGGTGTACGCTATGAATCTCTTTTGTGCAATCATGTCATTCCAGTACTTCAACAGCGTGCATGTGTAGGTAACAGAATTTTCATGGAAGATAGTGCTCTTCCATACATTGAAAACTCCGTTTAGCGTCTTCACAGCATGTATTTCGGAAAGATTAAATTATCAGCGGTCATTTTCCAACAAACTGGACACCAAGACCATCTGATCTTAATCCTTGTGATTTCTGACTGAGGGGTTATCTGAAACATGTTGTATTCAGTGGTCTGATTGCAAACTTCGCTGAATTGAAGACACGCATCGCGCAACACATTCGCAACATCACCACAGATACTCTCCAATCTGTTGTGGAAGATGGTTTTTCTCGGTTTGAACCTGTACAGAAAACTGTTGAGAGCATATGGAACATTTATTGAACCTGTCGTGGTGGATTGAATTTCAAGTAAAGTGATCCAACTGCCAAACGACTTGGAAGTCATTGTTTTATTCACTGATTTTTTTCATTAAAAAACCGTTAAGGTCATCCACAATGAACAGTGCATTTGGTTTCAACTACAAACCACGTAATAGCCGTTGCAAGGTGTTGTCAATGTCGCTGCTATCCAAATCCTTGTACGCTTTTATGATTTTTAAAGCGCCATTTATTGCTAAAATTTTGAACTATTTTTTTCTTCCATCATACTCCCCCCTCTTCTCCGAGTATATTCAGGTCAAATATCAGGTCATTCTGACCAGTGGCTCCTTTTTAACAGCTTTGTGAAAGTTGAACTTTAGTTATAATCCTGTATATTTAAAGATAAGTAATACAGCAAAACGGCGATTAACCGAATTCGTTTTAACAGAAATTCAGCTTATCCAAAAAGCACGTAGGGGAGACCATGGCTGGTTGACACCGATTTTGGCTAAGAATTTTTTTTGGTAATGATTAGGGAACTAATCTGTATTATCTTATATTCCTACATCCGTTGGCTAGCCTGAACCGGAAGTAATGTCAATTTGGTTAAAAAAAAGGCAGAGCAGTCTTCAATTGGATAAGCTGACTACACCAGCGCCAACGTGGTCCGGTGCTGGGGTTCGTTGGCACCATCCCTAGGGCAGGTTGGCACTATAGTTCTTCTTTTCTTAATTTCATTGTAACTACCTGCCTAGTTAGAAAATAAAATGGATTTTATAATTAGGAATTTTTATTTAGCCAAGGTAAAAAGAATTGAGTTTGATATCAATTCGCATTTTTTATTTTAACTTAAGAACGTTTAACCAAGGTACAAGAAACAGAGGTCGACTTGAAATCACACAAAATTTTTTTGTCTCTTTGTCGCCCTAATGTTCAATTGTGGAAGAAGAACCATTTTTGAAATCGGACTTTCAGACAACGGAAATTTCAATTGTATTTGAAAAAATAAATACATTCGGCATTCTGAAGATTTTCTTGAGGAAGCTCACCTTCAATTTTACACTTATCTTTTGGCCCAAACCTTTGGAAAGGAAACTTTTTGAAATTCTCTTTTTCTCATTTTAACAACTTCGATAACACAAAATCATTGATCTCCGGGTCTTTTTCAGAATTCAATCATCTAATTCTTGAACCGAATCCTCATTGACATCGAAATCGTCATCATCATCGAGAGGCGCCCAGTCTTCTTCATTCTCAAAATGCAAGATTTGTCTCCTGACTTTCATTGTCTGTTTTTGGCCTTTTTTACTTTTTTGTTCGTCGACTTTTCTCATTTATTTTCAATGAGCGAAACTTGTCTCTTGTCTTTCTAGTTATTTTTAATATTTTAATCTAAGCGTCTTCTCTTTTTGCCTAAAGTTCATCTTTCGCAGGAGTATCTGCCAAAATTCCTTTTCTTCCGACCTTTTCTTGGCATTTGTTTTATGTCAGCCTTTGGCAAAGGCCACAGTCCTTCCAACCTTTAACCAGTTTTTGGGATAAAAACTTCAGGCACAGAAGATGGCAACACCTTCTGCAGTTGAGAGTAATTTAATCACGTTCCGTTGCGGAAGTTAAGTCGGGATCGGTTGACATCCGACTTGAACAAAAGTGATCCAAAGGCGACGATCACTCTCAGGTCCGTTAGCTGTGGCTTGAGATTTGAGTAAAATCGTCTTTCGAGGAGTTTAGAATATTTAACTGGCTTACAGTCTGTCAGATAATAAATGAAATACTCATAAGTTAAGGTATCCGACTGGTTTAAAATCGTCGTTTTGATGAAATTATCAAAAAACATTTTATGACTTATTTTTGTAGCCTGTTTAACCAGCTTTATAAAACTGTCACACTTTTTACTCTTCCTGAATTACAAATGGAGTTACAGCTGTTTTATTACCGAACTGTAAGCATTACTTTATGTTGCATGAAAACTTTAAATGTGTTTTCTGAGAAATGATATTTTTGAGGAAAACTGTCTACAGTAACAATGATTTCTCAAAAAGTTATTCAAGTATTGATATGAAATTTTCTGACATTGTTTTCTGTATTATGCTTGATGTTTTCCTCTAAAAACTAAGGTCAATTTTAAAATAAAGTATTATTTTTAGGTGCTTAAATATAAACGAAAAGCATTTTTTATGAAAAATTACCAGTTTAGTAACTATATTCAGCTATATCTCAAAACTATTTTGAAGTACAAGATTAAAACTTCAAAAATTAAGTTAAAAAATATAGAAAAAGTAAACATTAATAAAACATTAATAAAAATGACAACAATATACCTTTACCTATAGTGCAGAACAATTTTAATTAATTTTTAATTTAATTTAATTTTCGTTAAAATTTTTTCAATTATAACTGTTGAAGTACAAGAAATATTTTAGAGCATAACACAGATAACTGTCATAAAAATATAATCCTACAAGGATTTATGTATATTTAGAATATGATTTTGTCTATGGCTGTTAGCGTAAGGCAAATATTTTAGTCATTTTTCTTCAAATTTCTCAGTTTTTTTTAAAAAATATTATTTTTAAAGCCTAATTTTATAATATTTTCATAGTTTTAAAACATATGCAGTTGAAAAATAACATTAAAAAATATATATTAGTTATTTTTCGAAAAAATGTCCCCGAACACAGTCGGATACCTTAAGAAAAGTATATATTATACATATAACAGAAATATGTATGAAACATTTAAAAGATGCAGATTTGTTCTCTTACTTGTCCTTTGAAGTTTATAAATTATTTTATATTCCTTGCACTGGGAGCCCTGCAGTCACTCAAAAAGCAGGATTTTCTCACATTAGTTATTTTTCTATTGCATGTACAAATTGGATTTCATAGTAAAGCTGCGTGAACATCGCATAATATTAGTAAAACAAACGTTTTTAGCAAAAATATTGATTTAAATTGTTTTGAAAAATAAATCCAAAATTTATTCTATTTTTGCATTGTTTTTATTTATATTAAGATTTTCTTTTCAAATTTACCACTTTTATACTTCCAGTAGATGTTTTATAAAATCGTGCTGTTATGAAGAAATTGGAATTTTTCAATTTAACCACTATTTAATTTAAAATATTTCTATTATAGAATAACTTTTTAGTGAGCTGTTGGGACTGGTGTTGCAGCTAAATTATATGTTAAGTGTTAGGATATTTACCAAGCACAGCGGCACCAATAATGCAGCAACGCGCAATTCCTGTGAGCGTGCCTTGCTGCTTTTAAGATTTCGCCATTTGTCAACGCTGTAGATAGTATATTAATGTGCAAATTTACGTTCATTAATTAAAGATGAATAGTTTAAAAAGAGACACGAAGTGACTTTTTTTATATATATATTTCAACACTTGCATTTTTTTTATTAATTTCGTCGAATCTTGACTTTCTACCTTGAGTTTAATAACCTGAGAAGTTCACGATTTTCAATTAATGCATGGACAATGGTGTTATTGAAGTACATAAAGAAATGCATCCGTGTTTTTTTTTTGTTCAGTGCTCAGCCGTTTTCTAAGTGTTCTACTATCTTCCTTTAAATTTTCTTTTTAATCTGCTGCAACAAAAACTCAATATTATATTTCTTTTTAGTATTTTTAAGTAGCAGCATTTCATTTTATTATTCAGTGATCCAAATTAAACAGGATATGTTAGGCATCTTCAATGCGAAATCTAAGGGCGATATCAAAATCAAATTTTGTACATAAACTCTATTGAATATGCGGTTTCGATTTCAGAAGAAAATTTTTTTTTTTTGTTTGTGGGAAGAAACTATCGCTGAAGAGCAAATAAGTTATGTTTGAAAATAAACGCAGCAATTTGTCTTTTAAGAGAGTATATAAAGTTATTAAGGCTGCTACACAGTACCCATTTTCAAAAATTTATTTTTGAGACACTAATATGAAAAGTCAGTTTACTTTTTCAGATTATATTAAAAATTGATACTAATAAAGCAGTCAGTTTACCAAGCAGCGCTATTTAAAATTTAAAAGGAAATTAAATTAAATTTTTTTTAAAACTGATATAAAATACATAATGTTTAATATTTTTTAGTTATTTCAAGTGATTAATATTCCTTGGAATATTGGGAACAAAAGTTAGTATGGAATTGAAGATCTGACTTTTTAAATTTTAGTAACTAATTTTGTATTTCAACCTGAGAAAGAAACACGAAAATTCCAAAAATATTAACTTTGACATTTCAAAAAAGAAAATAATAATAACTAAAGCTCTCGGTCTTAAATCTATACTAATTCTCAGAGAACATATATATGAAAGTATCATCAAACAATGTTTAGACTCTATCTTGAACGGAAAGAAAACATTAGGGATCTGGAAGATTTGTGCCCGTCTAAGACGGACTTTCAGCTTGCCAACAATATCTCAGATCTGTTTGTCACATGTTTATTAACAGACATCTTTAAGTAAATGGAACATTTCAGTATTAGAAAGCGCGCAGTTAAGAAAAAATATTAAATATATAAATATTCAATTCCGAAATTAAATACGAAAAAGAAGGAACCATTTTAACAAAAACTGGTAACCTTTCCAACTGGAATCACAATTTTTCTTATGGAGTTTCGCGTGAACGAATTAAATATAAAAGAAAGTAGACGACCGATGATTCATAATTCAACAGAAAGATCTCGGAAAAATAAATTAGAGTATAATTTCTATTTCAAATTACGGAGTTCCCTGGATGAATAAACGTAAGATAAAAGAGAAAGGAAACTACTTAATTGAGCTATAAAAAGATAAAGAGAAAAAACCCTGTCAAATAGCAATAACTTTCATCCGTTGGATACTTTGAAGATCCTATAATTTAGCAAAAAGATTCAGTGATTCCCAACATTCAGAAAGAAAAAAAAGCAAACATAAAATAAACAAAGATGATGAAAGATTATATTGGGAAAATAAATTAATTCTGGTATAACTCTTATTTGATATTAAATCACCACAGAATCAAAACAGTATCCCTAATTTGTAGACAGACTGTCTGGTCTGAAACTCTTTGGGACGTAGCCGAATAAATTGAGCTTCACTGACAATTCTGCGTAAATATATATATTAATAGGAAACACTTGAATCAACAAAACAAGTCTGAGAAAAATGAATTTAAAATTTTTAAAGGTATAAAAAATAATAATAAGGCTTGTGGAGCTCTAATTTTTTAATATTTTATTTCCCAACTTAGAAATTGCACAGAAACACTAGTTTAGCTCAAAATGATTGAATATATTTTCTCGTATTCAAAATATTATGTCACTAGTCTGCTACCTCTTATAAACATTATATCTCATAGCAACTCGGAAACAGCTCCGTCATGGCAGTTTCTAAGCAGAAAGAAGAATAAAAAATTATCAAAATATTAAACTGCAAAGCTTCTAAATAAAAAAAATAATTGTGTAAAAACTAATAATTGCCTTGAAATGTCAATTTTAAAAATATTAGCCGGTAGTAATGAGAACTCAAAAAGGAACAGAACATAATCAAACAGAATTGATTTGAGTAAAAAAAGTTGAACCGTTTCATCTAAGGAATTGATTTATTCAAAAATCTTTTAATTAATTAATTCTAAGAATGAAAATGCTTCAAAATGAAAACGAAACAGACCACTCCCCCTCCCCTCAGCTATCAAATTTTGATACTGATAATACACAGAAAATAATTTCAAATGTTTTTAAAACAATTTATATATCAGACCTAAAATTTGGAGTTAAGCCTACCAACCGTATAGGAAATCCAAAAAAGCAAAAAAAAGGATAATTTTGCCATTTTTATGACACTGTTTAGCCTTAAACTCTGAATAAAAACATGTCAAAAAAAGAATGAAACAGTTAACATAGAATATCGTTTGCACTAAAATGTGGAGAGAAAATGATGACCACACATAAATTCACATGCAATATCTTTAAGGCAATCACATGTTACAATATATTATCAGTAAATATATTGTTCGAAATATCCATCCTCACCTTGATCTAAAAATTGCATGCGCTGCACGACAGACTCAGCAGTACGCAACTTATATTCGCGGATAGATAAAACATGATATTAAACTCTGTCTTTTAAGACAGCTAAGTTTAAAATTTCATTTTGATGAATCGTGCTCTTTAAATATCTCCAAAGCCAAAATTCGCAGGGTGTTAGATCGGGAGAAATGGCTGACCAAGGCGTTTGGAATTATCTACTTATCACTCTGTCGTCCGATATACTTTGCCACAAAATGTTTTGAACAGGTAAAGTGATGTGAGGATGTGCCCCGTCTTGCTCTGAAACGATACTGAACAAACACTTCCTCGGCTGCAGTGATAGAATGAAAAGAATTCTTATAATAGCTGAAAATCTAAAAATATTTGCAGAGTATGCCACAGTTACTTCCTCAGCACTGATCTTTTCAAAAGTATGGCCATTTATGAATGAGGATGTGAAGCCACATCACTCCGTAACTTTTAATCGATGCAAGGGAATTTTTGTTAAACGTAGGACTTTTTGGTGGGGATTGTTCGGCCTGTTTACAACACCTTCAGATATCCGTCATCGCATAACAAAATCCGCGAATGGCTAACAATTATCTACCGTCATTCGTGAGAGGAACATTAAAGCAAACGATATTCGCGCTTCCAAATCACCAGAGAACCCAGTTAGAACAAGTTATTTTACGATATCTGCACATTGTTGGTACGATATACTGATTGCCGCAAAATATCGTATAACTGCTGTAGAACATCTTGTGCTAATAGGAGAAAATTCGTACGGATATCTAATATGGGCAATGTTTTGAAACATTACTCAGGACTCTCACCATTGTTGAATGAGGAATATCGAAATACAGGGGTACTGAGGATGAACTGAATAATGAGAAATGATAGTCATATTGTTTTTGTGTAATTTCTTTTAAGATTTAAAATTATTCATATAACATTTTTTCTATACTCGCCAGTTATTTCAGCTTTTACATCCTTGAGAGGCAATGGATATTTATCCCCCAAAGCATATATTAGTAAGCAAAAAAATGAAAGGTTTAAATTGAAAAAATACTTATTAGACTACAAAAATTCTACAAACCTTATTTTTAGATTATTTCCTTCATTTCGTAATTTTTCTAGAGTTTTGCATAGAGTTTGGAAATTTTCTCCACAGAAAGCCATGGAGAAGAATTAAAAAATTCTTACAAATCAAAAAGTATCCAACGGAATGTTCTGAAATTTCATAGAGAGATAAATGAAGTCTATTTCCTCTAAACTGTACAATTGCAATGTTTCTACACTATGAGATTTCCCTCGCTAGAAAGCGAAACTAAATTACTGTGTGGCGGATAGAATCGAACTTCAAAATCCATACACAGATATCTGTTGTAGAGTATTTCCCAATGAAGAAAATAATACTATTATCTGTTGTTCATTGCGTAGGTTCAATACGCACGAACGTTCATTCGAAAATTCCCCATTTACTCGTATTTCAGTTATCTTTTGCAGTTCAAAATTAAGTTATCCAAAGTAAAATAGAAAGCACCCTGGATATTTTTTAAATCGGGATTAATTTCCCGTATATAGAATGTTTCTATTACTTTCAATCCTAAGTTTCCGCAAATCGCATATTCACACTATGGATTGCCGTCGTCAGTGATACATTTTTTTTGTTTAAGTTTAAACTCATATCATTCATAAATGATCAGCTGTTTTCAAAGTTGTATTTTGCCTAGCTGGCGAGATGATCGATTTCTGCCCGAATGCAGTTCAACGGGAAGTTGAAACTTCAGTTAGTAGCAATTTAGCATTACGTCTCGTAAGCACTTCATTTCAAGTTGAACACCACTAGATAAATAACAGTTGTACCCTATAGTATATATAAAAGCAGATTT
This sequence comes from Araneus ventricosus, assembly GCA_013235015.1. Lineage (NCBI taxonomy): Eukaryota > Metazoa > Arthropoda > Arachnida > Araneae > Araneidae > Araneus > Araneus ventricosus. The sequence continues at coordinate 8,943 of BGPR01001635.1, read as the reverse complement.
TAAAATTTTCTGTTGTCCTTTTCGGCATATTGTCTTTGAGCAAAGATGACATCGGAATTTTAATCATCATTATGAAGAGTTACGCATTATTGCTTCTTTCGAATTTCTTTTTTTTGTGCTCATGTCATATACTGGGAGTAATGTTTCATGTGTTAAGACTGGACAAAGTGTACATTAGATTAATTATCAAATGAATGCTCTCTCTTTAATCGCTTTTTGTTAGAAATGTTTAAAGGATGATAATATTTTTTCGTGTTCTGAATTAATTAAATTGCAAATAATGATATCAATTTTCTTCAAATTACCAGAAATTGCAATTTTATTCAGAATGTATTGCAACTGTGCCCAAGACAAAGTATCTACAAAATGTTTTTTTCATTAAAAAGAATGGGAATTTTCTTTGTGGAGAACATTTAGAATCAAAGTATTAGACATATTTTTCTGAACTAGCAAAATCACGAGGTCATTGAAAACATCTCTGGGTGTGCAACTTTTTTCCTACAACTACATAAAAAGCTGAAAAGAATGCAAATAGTTTTCGTCTACAAGTTTGTGGAAGCATATTTTTGACCTTGTCATACTTTATAGCATCTCTATCAGGACCGGCACGAATAAAAGTATGGCCTGGTAAAAAGTTGATTTACGGGGACTTGAAAGTAATTTCATATAAGAAAATAATTAATTGTATTTTTCTATTGATTACATAGTACAATTTCGTATAATAAAGACTTAAAGAATACATGAATATTAACAATAATTTAATTATTTTTATAAATCTAATATTTCAATCACCCATAAAATCGTTAATAATTCAAAGAACGAAATAATTGCTCTAAATACAATATTGTTTGCGACTTACTAAAATATGTTTATAATATGCTATTTTTGTTACATTTTATAAAGGTTTTGCAGAAAATACGTCGATAATACCATAATAGTTTATTTGATTAATTTCGATTCGATAAATAAAACGGCTGAGAGGTTCTTAACTAATGCAAGATCTCAAGTGATATTTTTATTATTTTCAATCTTGAGCAATTTTTTTCTGCAGATGCGACGATAATTGGTAGAAATAATATAATATTCAGAACAGTAAACAAAATTTTGAAATAATTCAAATAAATTATTTTTAAATAATTGTAACATTGTGTCCTCGTAAGTAAAGCTTTATGACAAATTTTAATTTCCCTAAATAAATCAAGACCATCAATTTCCATTTTGCAAAATCAGTCAGCTGCGCGGGACCTTGTGTACTCACACCGTTTGAAACCCTCTCGGGACAGCCCTGATCCTTATCGAGGACTTTGTTTTGAACGTTGTAAATCAGAGGGTATGGTGAAATCAGAACATCTAGAAGAAATAACCGTTTTCTCAATATCGTCAGACAACTCTTTCCTCGGTAACTTTGTAATTATTTGGTATTTATTTTCTTAAAACTAGAATATTCAACATAAATCGCCGTTTGGCACAGTTTAAGGTGTTTCTCTCAATAAGGTCTCATTTAAACTCTGAGACTGTGTAGAAGTGCATATACACTGGCACACAACTCAAGCATTTCAAACATAGAAAATTCCTTTATGGAATCGCGTGATTCACATCTATATTCGAAAATCGATAATTTTGATCAATGGTTTTCAGAGATGTATATCCTAGATACCGAAGAATCGTCGTCGATTCATATCAGTGTTGCCGATCGTACTATAAATGGAATAATTCTGAAGTGAAAGTAAATTTTTCAATTCGCTGTTTCATTACATAAAAAAGAACCTTGCAGGTCGCAATTAGGAGTATATTAGAAGTTCTTTGATGGAGTAAAAACAAAATAAAGCTTTTAATACCTTAGTGCTACTTGAACATGACACATTTCCATACCCCTAATAGATTCAAACGGAGTTTTTCACGTAAACTTCTCATGGTTGGAGAAGATTAATAACGGCACGAAAAGTTTAATTCCACTATTAAGAAGGATGTGGAATACAGTCTGGAATTAGCTTGAAAAGAAGCTCGAGTCTCTTTAATGAATGCATCAATGTAATAAATACATCTGTCGTCAACATGCTGTAACGTAATTTCAGAATTGCCGTAATACCAATGAAATGTATGGAACATGTGAATTTGATTTACGTGCAAATTCTTCATCTCATCTTATTAGCTGTCAAAAACTTTGTTTCATAAGTTTGACTTCTCGGGACTGCGAAAAACTATTAAGGAGTGAAATGTGAAAATTTGTCTTTTGGTAGAGAGAAAGTTAAGAAAATGCCACTTTATACTGTTCAACGCCAGATATAACTGCAGATTTTTGTAAATTTTCTTGGACAAACATTTTTTTTATATCTAATGATTTTTACAATTTATTTTTTCTTTGGTTAATTAACTTGATAGGTTTTCGTCTTAGTCCTTGAGAAAATATTCAAACTTACGAAATTCGCAACTAGGGGCGATGTGATCAGTTTCTAATGAAAGCACTTGGCCATTTTATAACAGATAAAAGTTTCTTCTACACTTCTGTCTCCCTTCGTAAGAGTATATTTGCTATGCTCAAAGATATAAGTATACACGCTTATTAAAAATATTTCATAAACAAGTATCTCTGTCCGCTTTTAAACTAAAATAAAAATGAAGGAGAAATAAACTTTGGTCTGAAATTAAATTAGAAATTTAAAATGAAATGCAAATTTATTCTGGTATTTGCATTCGGCAACATTATTCACTCTTCCGAGATTTTTAAAAATGAAAATAGAAATATTGTAGCAAAATTTCGCAAATTATGAAAACTAATAAAAAAAAAAGGCATTGCAAATAGGGAAAGCATCACCAACTGAGAACAAAATAATGACTTTTTAAGTGGAATGTTAACCGAATTAGAAGTCCTGAAATGTATAAGCCATGACAATGGTCACCGTCTTTATCACATCACGAAACGATTGATGAAGTTTGTTTCTTTCTTTCTTTTGTTTGTTTGTTTCGAATCCAGCGAAATACGAATATATGCATACACTCTCTGCTTTTAAGAAAATAACGGATGTGACAAAAAAAAAGGATACAAATAAAATAATGTAGTAAAATTTCTAAACAATGTTCGAAATTCATTTTCTTTCTTGCTTTGAATCATCCAACAAAACATCGTGGAAAAGATTAATATGGAGCGTACTTACGTTTATGATATTATTGCCAGTGGGTTGAGTTTAATGCTCTCAGCTCCCATACGCCTAAACAGCGCGACGCTGCGATCGTTGAAAGAGATAGTAAGAAATATTTTATTTTGCACGGGATTTCCCTTATTTTCTCCTTTATCTGATTAGTGATAATTATCCATCGTAATGAATGCATTTTCGATGACTGTAGTGTTTTATGAAATGGAAATTCATGTGCATATTACTTTTATAAGCAGAGGATAAAATAGATGACGCACTCCACAGTTACATTATGCCGACGACGTTCGCACCAGTTTCCCGATATTTAACTGCATGTACTTCTAATTTTCAATATGGGTCGTGCACGTTCTTTCATTCTACACGCGCATTTTATCTTATTTTTCGACAGAAATTACTTATTACATTCTTATTTTTATGCATCTAAATAAAAAAAGAATCGCATTCATAGCTCGAAATTTAAATTAAAACGGGGAAATCGCATTTGATTTGATGGAATTCCTATACCTTTTCCATAAAATTTATAGAAATTTTAAGTTCATTGGAAAAAGTAACTGCTAATCATTACGGGAAAGTTTTCTTCGGCTGAATATAAAACAAATCATCCTCCTGCCAAACAGCGATCTCTTTATGAAAGTACAAACTGTTATATGAACCACAGAGAAGAAGAATCAGAGGTCTCACTCCCATAGACCCTAATGGCAATTTTTTTAACATTGAACGTCACATAGACAGTACGCCCTCTATCGCGAACTACGGAACTAACCAGAATACGTCAGCGTGACGTCACTGCGACGTAACTGGAAACGAAACCAATACTTATCGTCATGACAACGATGTAAACAATTATTAAAGTATTTATTGTATTTCTAATTCGTTTTTCGACGATTATTAAATTTAAGAATATACAATTTCTTTTCATACATTGGTAATTTTACAGCCTAAATCGTAAAATTTTAAAATAATGTTTTTTTCTCACTAAATTCACCTATTCTTTAATACAGAAATTAAAAATAAATATACATTAAAAAAATTTATTCGTCTCTTGTAGAGTACAAATGATTTAAAACATATGGATGTATAATTTAAGAAGTATAAAATATTTTTAAAATTATTAAACTTCATTTATTCTTTATCATAATTTTTATATTAGATCATATATTTTTTTGAAAAATCTGCAGGAAATTAATTTTTGTCGATAAAGTTAATATACTATCTCTTTCAGAATATATTAACACTTTAAATTATTTTTTAAGAAATAAATATTCATACTTATTCAAGATAGAATGTAATTTCCATAAAGAAAATTCATTTGCGCTTTTTTTTAACTTTGCAGGAAATTAATTTTTGTTGCTCAAGTAAATACTATATATCTCTTTCAGAATATTTTAAAACTTCAACAATAAATTTCAATTAATTCTCTCCAAAAATCGATACAATGCAATTTCCATAAAGAAAATTTATGTGATTTTTTTTAACTCTGCAGGAAATTCATTTTTAAAAATTATGTTAATATTATACTATTTCTTTATAAATATATTAAAACTTCACCAATACATTAATTTTTTATTACATTCATTATTATTCCAGATACAAAAATTAAAATGCAATTTCCATACAATAAAATTCATTTTTGAAGTTTATTTTTCTGAATTTTTCCAACCCTAACAACAAATTGTCTTGCTAAGTTGTTATAATAAAAGTTTAATACTCAAAATAATGTAACATTTTTTTATTGAACCAACATAATAAATTACAAAACATTGCAACTACATAACATTTCTAACAAACATGACTAGAAGCCAGAGTGATTTGTTGTGTATAGTTTAAAAACATTCAGTATAAGAGAGTGTAATAAAATAAACCAAGAGCTGAGCATAATTGAATGACTTTTGTACATAGGGTGGCCCTAGGTCAGGATTTTAAACTCCCGACACACTACGCTCATGCTGTCCAGCATAGTAAAAATTTTATTCTGAAATTATAATTTTTGATTAAACAGTATAAACGAATATTCCCTTTTTGGAATAAATTGCAAGCTTATCTATAAAAAACTCATCAAGAATTACAAGCGTAAAACATATTTAAACTTTTTCTGAACTTGTATTGCATTTCAGATTATTGTTCATCATTTAGGCATGTTTAATCATTATTTAACAAAAGAAGAAATTTTTAAAAAACTCATGCCTCCTCTTTGTGTTCCGGATTAGAAAATATATTTATTAACTTTAATTAAAACAATGAAAATAAGTTAAACAAATAAGTTAAAATCAGACAAAAACATCCATGCAAATTGATGAAATATTGTAACAAATAAGTCTTGGCCATTTTAATAATATCATATTCTTTAAAATATATGAAAAAATGGTATGTTTATCTAATTTATTAGCTTTATGTATCAGTTACTTATCACAATTTATACATTCAAGAGATAAACTTTTTACAGCAAAATAAACTCAAATATAAGATCAAATGTTTTATTTGGATGATATTCAGGGTAGTTAGTGTGTAAAGTTATCCATATTTCATTTGCTGAATAGCACCATACAATGAATTTACCTAATGTAAACAATCATTTGATCAGTTTTAAACTGCTGAGGATAAGTGGTTAAATAATTCATCTTATCAAATTTTTAATTGTAAATTCATAATATATTTTGTTGAAGAAGATTATCCATGGATGGAATCTAGGAATTAAATCATTCTTCTGCACCCATCCTGTAGACAGTCCAGCTTCAAAAATGACAGAGTTCCTGAAAGAACAAGCAAATTTCTAGTACATTCCCAATTATATAAAATAAACTATAAAAATAAATTCTTTTTATAAAAGGCACCACCTCATTGTCATGCATAAATATTAGTAAATAAATATTCAACCGAGAGGGTTTCTGATCAATAATTAGTAATTAGAATTCTAAGCAAGTCATTTACAAGTAATTTTCTTATGTTAAGATGTGTTAATTAAAACAGATCAAAATATTTTGATATCCTTAATAAAATAGTTTTACATAATATGTTTAGTAGATAAACTTCCTTTATTTAAATAATAGAAATGAGAATGAATAGTTTAATTTTTATTTCGAAATTCTAAATATTATACACATTTAAAAAATATTAATAAAAACAAGAACCAGACTACAGATTCTTAATCGGTTCCTTATTCAATTACATTTCACAACAGCCCATTTTTAACATAGAATACACATCTAAAAATTACTTTGCATTTTTTAGCACAAATAAAAATTTTCATACTGTAAAATTCCATAGGTAGAAGCTCCAGTTTTGGTCACATTAAGAGAAAATTTGAAATTGAAATTTCACAGTGGATGACTGTTTAAAGCATGTTAAATCATACTTACACTATTCTTTAGCAAATTTTATTGGCTTTCTGTTAGTTATAAAATTTTTCTGAAGAATATTTTAGATTTTGAGTTATGAATTTTGAAATAAATTAACCCAATTTGCAGCAGTTTTTGCCACACTAATATTATATTTTTAACAGATATTTTAATGAATTTTCAGCCAAAATAACTCATTTTTATGCAATACGTATTTTAGTTCATTCTTTTTCTCTTATTTTAAATGTGATTTTTTGATGAATTTATAAAGATATGTAATAAAATTTACCCAAGCTGATTTTTGCTATAGATTTAAATTTTTAAATAAGAAACAGGAATGCAGTAAACAATAATTTAATTTGGTTGATAAAATACAAACTGTATATACTCACATAACTTTTTTGATAAAATATGAAACAAAAAAATGGGGATAGGAATAAACTTACATCGCAAATACTTAAAGCATAGTTTTTTTTAAATCTTACAAATCAAGAATTTTCATTATTATACTCACTAACAATATCCACAAATATATATTTTTTATGATTTTTAAATTCAACATTAATAAAATTCATTTTTTAAAATTAGAGCAATCAATGCACACAAAAGAATATTCCTCATCACTGGAGTCAGGTTCCTCAAGTTGAAATTTTCTAACATAAATGTGAGGTAAACATTCAAAATGGAGATGTTTTTGACATTCCATTTTGAATTGCATTAGCAACTTTACATGGTAAGTAGCAAACTCTTTTTATGGAAATGCTACCTGCCTTCTTATTTTTGATTGGAGCCATTACTATGCAAAGTGAAACAAAACTAAGTCAGTTATTTTTATTTTAGAAACAAAACTAATTCGGTTTGCTTTTATTTTAGAAATAAAACTAAATTAGTTGCTTTTATTTCAGAAAAATAAATCAAAATAATCTAAAAATGTTAGAAAACTTTATCCTAATATCTGCAATATAGTCATACATATATTATTACATACATAATTTTTAATATACAGCTGTATTTCTATTGACATAAAATTTCAATATAGTTAATTTTAATGATAAAGGAATTGTAGCTTGGAAATTATTATAACAGTTAACAATAAATATTTGGACAGTAATAGGCAAAGGATCGACATCTTTCGGGGTTATTTTTAATTCCACGTCATATTATTCAGCAATAAATATAAAAAAAATATAAAAATTGACATGGTATATTGCATGGACACTCAGTATTATTCCATAAAGATAAACAGTTTAAAAGTCTACTGCAATTGCACGGAAAAAAAACTTCATTACTTTATTTATTAAAGCGAAAATAAATGTTTCCTATCTATTTATTAATGCAAATTGTCTTTCATAAAAGTTAGAAAACACTTATTAAACCTACCTGTTCTTATGAAGAGGATCATCGTATACAAAGGTACACAACATGGTTCCGACTTCGGAATTTTCCTTTTAAAAACGCGGGAATCCACAGAGAAGCGCACACAGAAAAGACAAATCCCACACAAATGTAAGCACAATAATAATTTTAAGCTAAATAGATCTAAGAAAAAATAATAAATAAGCTTGTATCTATGGAATAGAACAACAAAATCAGCCACGAACAACGTCCAAGGGCAATATGGCGTTCAGTTTCTGTTATGGTTTCGCTTTGTAGTTCACGACTTCGCGAGTGGAGGCGCTGAAGAAATTGCGGAGTGAGACCTCTGATTCTTTTTCTCTGTGGTCTTACGTACCGCTAAAACTTGCGCATGCGCAGTAACCGTTAAAAAGGCGGCGTTCGAGTTTGTTGTTTACGCCGGAGTATATCTCTTACACCCATCGCCAGCTAATTGTGATTGTAATTCTTTTTATAGATTAAAAAATCAAACATTGACTTAAGAAATTGTCACAGGGGCAAATGTTCCTCTGGCAAATGTAACTAATTTTTTCTTCCAAATCGAGAAGATTTAAGCACCAACGTTTGGATTTATAATGCAATAGTCCACCCGTGGAACATGAGATTCTAAGGAAACCTGAATTAAGTAAGTGCATTTAACTAAATACTTGCATTCTTTTCTGTGAATATGATATAAAAATTGAAAGTTAAAATGGAGTATATGTATACATATTTCCTTGTAGTATTTGTAAATTTAGAAAATAGTTGCTTTTGCAAATTTATTAGTGCTGTTGCTGTATCATTGATTATTGCATCTCCAATGATAAAAAGAAAAAAAAGATTTGGCAACTTGCCTATTATGGTGTTACCTACATATACTCCACTTTAACCAAATTGGAATATTTAATTGAATAATTTGTAGCTGGAGGCATTATGTTATTGAGTTTTTTTGTGGTGAAATAATTCATTTATTGTATGGTAATCTAAAGAATATGTTAGGGACCTTCAGATGATGGCTTCATTTCCACCAGTGTGACAGTTTTTATCCTAAGCAGATATAAGAACTGAATTGTATAACT
>BGPR01001634.1:193105-230215 GCA_013235015.1 Araneus ventricosus | reverse complement strand
CATTTACGGACACATACAAAAGAGAAACCGTTTGCATGTGACGTTTGTTGGAAAGCATTTTCTCAGATTTCAAATTTAAAGAAACATTTACGGACGCATAACGGAAAGGAAACCATTTGTATGTGACATTTGTAATACATTTCTCGGCGTGCAAATTCAATACTTTTACAGACGCATACAAAATAGAAACCGGATGCATGTGACGCACGTAATAAAGCATTTCCTAACGAGTTGGACGTAAAAGCACATTTTAGGTCCCATACAAAACCTCACCATTTGCGTGCGACATTCTTAAAACATTTTCTCGACGTATTTATTTAAGGTTCATTTACGGACGCATCCAAAAGAGAAACCGATTCAATGCGACATTTGTCATAAAAACTTTTTTTCTCAGCGTCCTAATTTAATGAGACCTTTCCAGACGCACCCAAAATAGAAACTGTCTGCATGTGACATTTGTAATAAAACATTTTCGGAGTGTCCTAAATTAAAGAGACATTTACGGAGACATACAAGAGAGAAATAAAAGACATTTTTAATTTACATTCGGCAAAATCGAAATACGACTAGCCGAAATTCAAATGTCAAGTATTTACAAGAACGAGTTCATAGAAATACTAATTCACAGCAGCACAACAACCGAGTTGCATGAATGACAACAACTATTGCTTTGAAAATTTACTTTCAACACTTTAAAGTTATTTGTACTAGCCGCCTAAGTGAACGAGCTTATTCGACTTCAGGTCTGGAATACAGGAGTTCTGGGCTTGCCAGAAAATCGTTCGGTCTGTCTTTAAGTTCACTATTTCTCTTCTCGATGTCACTGATCTTGTCTTGGACTTTGCCCTCTACTTCTTCGATATTCCTTTTAATCTCGCCTTATACTTCATTGGTCTTCCTTTGTACTTCGCCTTTTACGTCTTCAATCGGGGTCGTCCACAAATGATGTCACGCTTGGAGGAGGGGGTTCGTGAAATTATGGGGAGGGGTGGGGGTAACAAGAAGTGTGACATCACGTATTTTGGTTAAAATAAAAACATTTAAATTCAGCAGATTAAATTTTGAAATTATCAGAATTTAAGGGTATTTTTTTAATCGGGGCTGAAACAACTTTCATATGATTTTTTTAAACTTCTATTCCTTTCTTTTTCAAAAAGACATTCATGGTAGGTTCTGAGAATATGGTAGCAGCAGAAATTCTTCACCATTAGAAGCAAACCTCCCCCTGTCACACCCTTGAAATGTCCAACAAAAGATACTTCGCCCCACCTGGGTAAGTGGAAGAACTGGTAGTGGCACAAACAGGTTGATCTTATTGAGGCGCTATTTTTTTAAAAATTAAATCTGTTTGAGTATTTTGTGTTCATAAAGTAAAGATAAGATTTAAAGCAAAATATATCAAATTCCAAAATACTTCTGTTTACAATTGCTCTTTTATATTAATATTTTATTACTATTATATATTAATTAGGTTTTTTTATTGCAAACCTTAATCTTATTTCATATAAAATAAGTACACATATAATCATTATTGTTATGCTCACAAATGTCATTAAAATACATAGTTTCGACAACCGAAAGAGTAGGTGGTAATGGCTTGTCACATAGTAAGCAGATTATTTATTTTAATTCTAAGTCAACACTAATATCTCCACTTTAATATTTCATACCTTTGCTGCAAATAGTTACAGCTCAATAAAATTAGATTGGTTCTTATAACGACTGTCACCTTATATTTCGTCTAGACACCCACCCACCTTTATACTTCCAACTTTCTATTATAGTATCTGTTATGCTGTATAGGAATAGGAACTGTAGTGTTATTCATATTTATCTGAGTTGTGCTCTTGTGAAATGGTATTTCATTAAATCTGTGTATTACATTTTATCTGATGTATTCTTTACTTTTATTTAATTCATTGGCAAAGAGCTCTCTGTAGCGACTCTCTTTTGCATTTACCTCATATCCTGCACCAAAAACAATTTGTTTCTATATGCCTGGCCTACCCTTGAAATTTTTAATCGAACTTTTTGGGGCACTCTCTAATTATTACGTTTCGGTTATCTCTACGAAAAGTTATGTAGAGCGAGTGAGTATAGGGGAAACTCAGTACTTCCTTATTGTCATAACCATGTAGTCACCAGAATTCCATTAAGATGTAGTTTTGGTGAAATTCATAATGCAGAATAAAGACTATATTAATTCAAGATTGTAATTAATAAATTTGAATATATATACACTCTGATGTACATCTTTGTTTACGAGATATTTGTTAAAAATTTGTATACATTTCTTTTTATTTTCTCTATTCTGTTGTAGACACCATGTAAAATTTGTAGATAAGACCTGTTTCTAAATATGCATCTTATGTTGAAATAACTGTGTCATATTTTATGTAATAAAAATATCTTTTTTATGATATCTCTTGTGCTCTTTTTTCCATCTGAAAACTTCTCCCTACAAGTCTTGGTTATCTTATATACTAAAATCCGAAGGTAAACAAACGTATGTATGTATGTCCTATCTTCTCACGAACCACTGAATCCTGAAACTAGCCGTAAGTACCAAAAGATGGAAAATAATCCAAGGAATCTATTTAAATTCCGAAATTATAATTAGTTAAAAAGATATTTATTAGAAATTTAATATTGATTAATTCCCGCGTGCTGCCATCTATCGAGAACTTTGGCATCCAATGTTCTTGCATTTTGTTTATTTATTGACAACTTTGAATCCGTAGTTCTTGGAATTTTTTGTTCATTTATTTAACGAAACCTAGTTTTAATTTGTATAAAAAGGTTTTTTTCTTATTTAGCAAACTTGGTGTTTTGAAATTATAAACAATGAAAATCATTTTCTGGTAAATCATGAATATCGGTCAGGTACGTGGCGCCATCTATTGAGCAAATAAAATAGAATTTTAAAGATATTAGTTTACAACAGAAAAAAAATCAAGGAAAAAAATAATTAGAAGCTAGAAATATCAAGGAAACTCAAATGAAATTCAAAATTAATTTATTTAGAAGTAAGCTTAAACTTTTTAAAAAAAGAATCCAAATACATTTTAAAATATATGTTTCTGGTGTTTAAAATTTATAAGCATAAGAATTCTCTCGTTTTTATTCAAACCAAACTGCTTTAAGGTAGCAAAAAGGCTAGAACTAAAAGTTTTAATCCAACAAGAGAGCATTCAAAACAGATTTATGTTTGTTGGGAAAGCTTAGTGACAATATTTGTAGGGAAAACAACGGAGGCGGGCATATGAAAAAATGTGGGTTCCGAGAAACGCTGGGTTATTAACTATAAGGTAATTAAAAGGTTGGATTTAAAAATTTTAATTAAACAAAATAGGATTCTAAGGATTTTTTACGTTTTGGGGGGAACGTAACGTTTACGTTACAATATGTGTAAAAAAATAAAGGGGAAAAAAATCGTTTTCGTGCTTTTTTTTTTGTATTAATGTGTTTTATTTCGTAACGTTTGTGAGGGAAAGTAAGTGACAATATTTGTTGATTGTAGAGAAAAACGGAGGCGGGGCATATGAAAATATATGGATCCCAAGCAGTAGCGAATCTAGGATTCGGGTCTGGGGGGGGGCTGAGGTCATAAAAATTTTGTATTGTCGTGATGAAGGTAAAATCTGAAGGCTAAAGTAAACCAAAACTCTTTAACTTTACAGACTTTACTCACCTGACAATAAGAATCATAAAAAACAATACAATACTTTCGATAATTTAATAAAAATTACAATGAAATAACTAGCCAAAAAATGTCTTCGACCATGCCAAAGCTACAAGTACAAGTGGAATGACTACAAAGTAGGAAAATTTTCGAGCCAGTCAAGCCAGAAAGTAATGTTGAAACGATTTTATTATTTTTTAAAAGAGATAAATTAAGAAAAAACAGGTTGTAATGATGTTAAATAAAATCAAGAATTCTGGCTTGGCTCTGGGGAGGGCCCCCCTGGATTCGCCACTGATCCCAAGGTCTCAAGTAACCTCGCTTCTCTCCGCCCGGGAATATCCTATTATTCGTGATAGCCCGTGCAACGCCGGGCCACACAGCTAGTATTGAATTAAATCGCAAATAATAATCACTGCTTGCAACTTTTTTTAAATATATTTTGGCACATTTTGTTAAATATATTTTTTCAAATTTCATTTGTTGTAAGAATTATTTTAATATAGTAGATTTTGAATTATTAATATTTTTACACTGTTTGGGGGTTAAATGGATAGCTTAAGAGCACACAAAGAGGGGACTGTATTAAAGTTAAAATGTCTTTATTTGAGCTAGCGAGAGCTCACACATACAAGAAGGATTACACAACAACAAGGAGATACAAGTGTTCATCCGAGGATCTTACCCCCGGGGGTTGTAGATTGAACACGGAGGGGTTGCTAGGAGCGGACAATTTCGCCCTTGGCAATATTTACAAATATCAAAGCAAATATACACTCACACTACTAAACATTCTCCCCCGGTTGAAATATAAAATTTTAAGGTACAATTCAATATTAACATCGATACACAATTACACATGCAGATATGAATAAGATTAATTGAAACGAAAAATACAAGTAATACACAAACAAATATTAGAATAAGAAAAAATAAAAATTATTCGTTATTATTCATTGGCAAAACACAAATTTTAGAAATTCCTCGCCGATGTAATCCTGATTGTGTTTGAACATTAGCTACACGAATTTTTCCATCTGAGCCAGGAATAACATCTTTAACTCTACCTATAACACATTTACAAGGAGGAAGATTATCTTCCTGTAGTAGAACAAGAGATCCAATTTTTAAATCATTTTTCTCAAATTGCCATTTTGAGCATTGTTGAAGGTGGTTTAAATAATCACGATGCCACCGTTTCCAAATAAATTTAACTACCTTTGTTGTTATTTGCCACCTAGATAGACGATTATCAGGGGTGTCTATGATCTCTGGTTCTACTACTGACTTTATGGGTCGTCCTATGAGAAAGTGTCCTGCAGATAATACACTTAATTCAGTAGGATCACAAGATAGGGGTGTTAATGGTCTTGAATTTAAAATTCCTTCTATTTGAGATATAATGGTAAGAATTTTCTCAATTGAAACTTTAGTATTTTTCATTACTCTCCTGAAATGATATTTGAATGATTTAACTCCAGCTTCATATAATCTACCAAAGTTAGGGAAACGAGGGGGTGAAAATTTCCATTTTATTTCCTCGGAAGCCAAATATGCTGATAGATTTTCATCTGGTTTTTTAAGCATGTCACTCAAGCGTTTCAACTCTGACTGTGCACCCACAAATTTTGTTGCATTATCTGAATAGACAATGTTACTTTTTCCACGGCGGGCAAAAAACCTCTTGAGACAAGCAATAAATGCTTCACTAGTTAGATCTGTCACTAATTCGAAGTGCATAGCCTTTGTGACAAAGCATACAAATATTGCTACATACATTTTGCGAGCAGTTATTCTTCTTTGAGCTACAGGTTTGACTAAAAAGGGACCTATAAAATCAACACCACAGACATTAAAGGGATAGGTAGGAGTAATTCTCTCTGCTGGGAGATTACCCATAATTTGATTAGCTACTACAGGTTTATTTCTAAAACAAGTAATGCAATCGTTAACAATTTTTCTAGATAAATTACGACCATGAATTGGCCAAAATTTCTGTCGAACTGCACATAATAAACCTTGAGGACCTGCATGTAAGTTTTTATGACGAAAATAAACAAAGATAAGTTTTGTTAGTCTATGAGATTTAAGTAAGATAATAGGGTGCTTTTGATTATCAGTTAAGTTGGAGTATTCCAAGAGCCCTCCTACTCTAAGAATTCCATTAGAATCTATGAAGGGATTTAAATTTCTTAACTTACTACCCTTCGGAATAGAATTTCCTTTTTTTTAAGGCAGAAATTTCCTTTGAAAATTCTCTTACCTGAACTTCTTTTATCAAGTATTCAGAAGCTACCTTTAATTCATCACCTGTTAGAGGTCCTGACCTCAGTGAATGAGGATTCCTGCTATTGAAAATAAACCTAAAAATAAAACTCCTATAACACGAATTAGTTTCAGATAACTGTTAGTGACACTAAGTAAACAATCAATAAAGAGTTCCTTCTCGCATTTAAAGTTAAAAATATAGGTTTGGAAGTCTTAAGTTCACTTAAATAAACATCATAATTAGAGTTTGGAGTACTCATAGGCACAGGAAAGTCTGCTTGCAGGAAGCTTGGACCAGTCCACCAAAGTTCATTGTTACAGAGTTTTTCAGGAGCTAGTCCTCTAGATAGTACGTCAACAGGATTGTTTCCGGAAATGACATGAAACCACTGCTCTTTCTTGGTCAGTTCTTGTATCGCTGCAATCCTGTTTGCAACGAAAGTTTTAAGTTCCCGTGGTTCATGTTGGATCCACGCAAGCACGATAGTTGAGTCTGACCACAAATAAACATCATTGATTTCCAATTTGATGGCACATAATATGCGTTTCACTAATTGCGCTAATAAAAGCGCAGCACACAGCTGAAGCTTTGGCATTGAAATTGACTTGAGGGGAGCCACACGGGATTTGCTGCACAGAAGACGCACACAGTTTCGCTTACCAACTGAAGATTTAAGATACACTACTGCTCCATAGGCTCTCTCTGATGCATCTGCGAATCCATGGACTTCTAATTTTTCGGGAAATTCACATAGCACATGTCTTGGAATACACAGTTGATTTATTGAATGCAAGGAGTTCAGAAATCTTTCCCACTCTTCGGCTTCTCGTTCAGGCAGGGAGTCACTCCAGTCTATCTTTAGTTTCCAAAGTCTCTGGTAAAAGATCTTGGCGACAGTAATCACTGGTCCTAGAAGACCGAGTGGATCAAATATCCTTGCGATGTTGGATAAAACAGTTCGCTTCGTATTTTGTGGACCAGGGAGGACTTTGAAGGAAAGGCAATCTGTAAGATGGTCTCACAGTATTCCTAAAGCCTTGGTTTCACTGGAACACGAAAAGAATATTCTTTCTCCTCTGAGATGTTACTTCGTAGATTTGATGCGTTTGTTCTCCATTTGTGTAGTTCCATGCCTGCTCTAGCAACCAAACGAATCAACTGTATCTGAAGCTCTCTCAGTTCTTCTAAACTGTCACCTGTCAGCACGTAGTCCATATAAAAATCTGAGTCCAGCACAGTCGCAGCCAGGGGAAAACACTGTCCTTCATCTTTCACTAGTTGATGAAGCACTCTAGTGGCCAAGAACGGTGCACTAGAAGTACCGTACGTTACCGTATTTAATTTGTAAGTTTTAACGGTATCATTTTCACCGTTTTTCCACACAATTCGTTGCAAGTCTCTCTGTTGAGGATCAACCAGAATCATTCTGTACATTTTACGGATGTCAGCAGAAAAAACAAACTTATGCTTGCGAAATCGAAGCATAATAGAAAATAGATCCTCTTGGGTAAGGCCTCCGTTCATTTGTATGTCATTTAGTGATAGGCCATTAGAGCTTAATGCTGAGGCATTAAACACCATTCGTAGGTTAGTAGGCGTCTTATCAGGTTTGAAAACCCAATGATGAGGTAAATAATAAGA
Source organism: Araneus ventricosus (assembly GCA_013235015.1). Lineage (NCBI taxonomy): Eukaryota > Metazoa > Arthropoda > Arachnida > Araneae > Araneidae > Araneus > Araneus ventricosus. Next base: position 222,623 of record BGPR01001634.1, on the reverse strand, counting down.
CGTACTTGGTTCGTTGTTATCAGTAACTAATTCCATATGACCTAGAGCTTCATACTCCTGCATAAAATCTCTATACAAAGATAAGAGTTCTGGATTTTTTGAAAGGCGTCTCCACAGTAAATTTAAACTACCCAAAGCCGTTGTTTTGGATTCACCTAAACACTCAGGATCTTTCTTTAGTGGTAATTGGACTACATACTGACCCTCTGAATTTCTCGAATAGGTTTTAAGAAAATGTTCTTCACATTTATCTTCCTCTACACTCTTAAGTGGTATTTCAATTTTCTCCAATTCCCAAAACTTTGTCATATCCTTATGTAAATCTTCTAAGTTAGCAATTAACTTACATTGAATGACTCTACTGCTTTGGTTTCCGGTCACATTGAGACGACGACTAGCCAGGAAACCAAAGACAGAATTTTGAAGAATTAATTGAGAATTGGGAACACGACACTGTCCAGGTCTTAGGAACTCACAAAAATATTCGTTACCTAAAAGAAGGTCAATTTTTCCGGGTTTATGAAAGTGGGGATCTACCAAGGTAATGTTAGGTGGTAGATTAAGGGCTGAAATGTCCAAACACTTCGAAGGAGTTACTCCAGTTATTTTAGGCACCACAAGAAAGTCTATTTTTCTAATGTAATCTCCCGTAAGATTAGAAATGTCTGTTTTTAATTGCGTTTTTACTCTAACGGAAGCACCATTTAAACAAGAAATCACTGCATCTGTTTTTTGCCTTTCAACTCCCAACAGTCCAACTAAATTTTCTGAGATAAGATTACAGCAAGCGCCTGAGTCTAGAATTGCCTTCACTGGCAAACTTTCCCCTAAGCTATTTGAAATGAGCAAGGTTGCAGTACTAAGGATAACACATTTTTCTGCATCGTCGTAACTCGATCTCTCCCCCAGAAGCAATGGGGAGCCGAAAAAGGGGTCATTGTTCCGAAACATCTGAAAGGCGTTCGCCACTGGGTTCAGGGAGCTGTGGTTTGACACTTGTTGACTAGGTTTCTCCCTTGATCGAAATGGATCAGGATATTATGGCGTTTAAAACACTTCTTACAATTTCTTTTTGAATTGCAAATTCTCGCATTATGACCCTTAAAACAGTTGAAACAAAGACTTTTCTGCTTAAGAAATTGAATTCTATCATTTACTGATAGTTCTAAAAATTCTTCACATTTATAAATAGCATGATTATCATTATTGCAAAATGCACATTTTGGTCTTGAATTTTTCACATTAGGAATCACCAGACTTGTATTTTTTGAATATACGTTGCGCTTTAAATTAGTAGAAGTTCTAGAGGATTGAGATGTGCGCGCATAGTTCTTTAAAAAATCGAGCAACTCTTTTAAACTTGGAATTTCTTTACTTTTGTTAAATTCTCGTTCAAACCATAATTTAGATGATGCATCTAATTTTTGAAGAAGCATGTAAACAAATATTACCTCCGCAAATTATTGCACCTCATAACCCAAGGTCTGCAAGGACCTGACGCACTCGTAAGTGGTATCTATAAGATTTAAGACAGACGACGCGGAGTCACTCTGTAAGGCAGGTATGGACATAAATCTTCCTAAATGCGCGAACACTTGATCTCTTTTGTTAGAGAAGCGATCTTCTAATAATGTCCATGCCGTTAAATAGTTCGCATCTGAGATGGTAATAGATTGAATCACTCTCGACGCGTCACCTGTTAGCAGTCCTTTTAAATATTGCAGTTTCATCGATCCGGTTAAATTTTCATTATTATGCACACTCGCTTTAAAAAGGTCGCTAAATGATAACCAGTCCTGGATGTTTCCGTTAAAGGAAGGGAGTGACAGCTTGGGAAGCTTCACATTTTCACCATTTGAATGCTGTGACATAGTATCACTGCTTTGCTTAATTAATTGTGAATTTATAGACAGCCAATATATTTATAGCAGTAGCTTAGGGAAGGGGCATGTATTGAGCCTCGGTGGTCGACAACGCGACAGTTCACTGTTTCCGTGGTTCTCAAAAAATTGCACCTTCAGTATACTTGCAGACGTATCCTATATAAGTTTTCCTGTCGTTGATAACACAATATCAAGCAAATCCTAAATCAATAGTAATTAACCAAAAAGAAATAAATCTAAGAACTTAGGAGAAATCATGCAAATATCAAGAGTTCGAATAAATTGCGATGCAGAAAAGAATTGTCAATTAGCATTCTTAAATGCTCTTGATAATGATTATTAAAACGTCGATGAAAAGCGAGTTTAGGGAATTTTTTTAGTTACAAGGGTCGTTATCCCCTTCTCAAATGTTCATTACAGATGCCTCGTGAACGAAGTAAACAAACATCGTACTGTTTGAGCAGATATCGAACGCAATTTCCGCGATTCACAATAGTTGTCACTTGACCGGGAGTTGCGGATTTTAACAATATGAGGCTCGAGGAGCAAAATTGTTTTGAGGCCCATACCTTACCCAATGTCGTAAATGCGCAGTCGGCAAAATACTGCGATAAATATCGAATACATTTTGAGGGCCGCCAGAGTCTCTAGGTACGAGGCGAGCGCCTCTAGTGCCTGTGCGAAAAAGAATTACTGAATTGACCCCATTATTACTCAACTCCTAAAAATTACCCTATAATATTAGTTCTATCTGTAATTTGAGGCAAATTATAATATTGAATTAAAAATTATGAATTTTTTCATATAGCAATAAATAATTTTCTACAAGTTAATAGTAAATACATTGTCTTTTTTATAAACTGACACTACTCAGAGCCACTACTTAGTAGCTCGATCTATCAGTTGAAATGCCACGAAATTTGGTAGGGAAATTAAAGACGACATTGGGAAAAAGATTCGTTAATAGAAAATAGTTCTGAAAATCGCCGATAGGCTACACAACTGAGAATTAGACAAGTCCATAAAAAAGAAGAAATTTCAGTGCGAAACCGCTTTAATACAGCAAATGAACTGCCCCAAAGGGCCACAGAGATGAAATTACAATTCACTATAGCACGAGAACCTCTTTGAATGTGACCACCATTCTCGTGGACCTCACATCACATGGCATCCTGTAGACAACATTTTCGACTGCCGAAAGTAGCATATCACCAGGTATACTCAGCACAGTCCTTAATATGTTGTCCTTTAAGGTCGTCAACGTCGGTACCCCACCAAAATAGACCTTAGACTTCAATAAAAACCCACAGAAAAAGTCGCAAGAGGTTAGATAAGGGGAGAATGGACATGGACATGAGTTGTGTTCAGGATGCAATGTGTGTCCACGAAAAGGGTGGTCACATTGAAGAGTCATCACTGAAGAAGCAATTTTCGATACTTATCAAGGCAATGTTTGTATGTGTGCTCGTGCGATGTCCAGACGAATCTATCGCACTTACAGCCATGGAATTTGGCACACAGGAATTCGTAATGGCGACTCAAAGCCCGTGTTTTAAAATTTATTATAGATATTTCTTATTTAATGTTTTATGTTGTCTTGGGTCATTTTCGGTATATATTTTAAGAAACATCGTTTCTGATAATCGTTTTAAGAAAATAGATACATCATCGGAAAGAAACAATTTTCGTTATAATGAATTTTGTTTTAAACTTAAGATGTAGTTCTTTAAATTTTGAGAAATTTTTAAAAAATAGTCAGTTTTTGAAAAAAAATTAAGAATTAAAAATCAAATTACTCCATCGGACATAAATTTAAAATTTCTCCTTGATTTAAAACAAGAACGGTTAAAATACCTTTGTCCATTCATTTGTAATAATTTTTTTCTTGATGGCGTCAAGAAATTTTTTTTTCGAATGAAGAACCATTAAAAAAAGGCTAGTTTATTCCCTTGCTACATATTCGCCATCTTTCGGAAAAAATTATTATGAGAGCTGATAAATGATTAATGACGTCAGGCATTGGTTTAGTCGTAAATTAAGCAGTGACGGAACGTTCTGACGTGGGTGATATTGTTGGGGGTATATAGATAGGTAATCACTTCACAAAGAAATATTTTTTTTACATTTAAAATGTGTAATTATTTTATCTGGACATTGAAATAGTGAAATAATGAAGTGCCAATACTGAAATAAAGCATATTTTAGCGATATTATTTTATTTCTGATCAAACATGAACATTATGCGTACTATACCTCAAAGCATGAATATAATGACGATGTGAAAGTACGACCTTTTAAAAATTTAAATTCATTTCCTTTTACTAAAAATAAGTAGTGTCAAAGTAAAACCATGTTAATGATAAAGAATATAAAAAATATCATGAATTTTCAGAATCAAAACATAAAATTATTTAAATGTTTGTAACTTTAATGCTTTTTGTTCCTTAACGCCACCACTTGCATTTTCGAGGGTAAGGACTAGACAAACATCGCAATGTTTGAAAGAGGTATCGAAAACTTTTTTAATGTCATTTTAGCTTTTTCTTTTTCATTTCGTTCACATTCATGATACCAAGGGCAATGACATGCAAGTACTACTAGTATTGAATAAAGAACTATGGTTCACTGTAATTTCATCTCTGTAAACCTATGGAGCAATTCATTTGCAGTATTAAAGAAGTTTGCACTGAAATTTCTTCTTTGTAATTCATTTGTCTAATTCTTAGTTGTGTTGACAACAAGAGCGCCGCATTTCCCCTATCAGCGAACTAATTATTATTATTATTATTTCAGAATCTTTTTTCCCCATATCGTCAGTAGTCCACCTAACAAATTTGGTGGCAATTCAGCTGATAGATCGAGCTACAGATGGCTCTGAGTAGTGTTAGTTTTAAAAAAATACTCCCTGTATATAAATTGAATTTATATTAATTATAATTATGAAAAATAAAAAAAATTAATATGATCGCATTCTGACACCAAATAATGTTTATAAAAAAGTTTTATTTAAAAATTGTATAAATTTATATCAATAAACTGTCTTTCCTATTTTGTGCACACACACCCAACAAAAAATTTGGGGGGTTCAATGTGTGAATGTTTGACACCGGTTTATAGCAGTGGCGGCGATTGGGTGGAAAAAGTAGGGAAGCAAGAAATTTATACAAATCTAAAAAGTACCCGAGTTTATAGCAGTAAAGAACAAAACTTTCTCCAATGCTGTTGAATTTTCATAAATCCTTGTTTTAACATGCGAAAATAAAATAAAATTTTAATCTTCCCGCATTCCCCGCTCTCCCTCTCTATTCGCCGCCCCTGGTTTACAGGATAATATAAATTAATTTACTTATTATACTTTAAATTATTTACTATTATTAATACAATTAAAAATATTGATTAGCAAAAAAAAGAAAATTATTTAAAGCATCCTGTTAAAGTAACTTTTCTCTCAATTACCTCTGTTTTTTCGATCCGGACCCATGAACGAATCTACTGATGCAAATCGAGAATGTAATCGCTTCCTTTGATTCGAAATGCAAAGTGAACGAATGCATGAAAAATTTACTTGGCTGTCGCTTGGCGTCATTCAGAACAAACAACAAGAGAGGTTTATTGACTCCTAGCGCGAATTTAAGCTTACTGTTCATACAAGCTAGAAAGAAAACAACAGTAGCTATAAGGTAAGCTTTAATCATTTCATATCTAATTCTTATTTGAAAGTATCCAAAGTAGACATAATGTTGATTTGATATTACTCACTTATTAGGTTTAAAATATGAAATAAATGGCTAGGTTAAAGGTGAATGTAAAACTTTTTCCAATCGTTGACTTCGGTAATACCACATTTGGCAATTAATTGCTTGAAAAATTAAGTGTGACAATCTACCGAATTTTTAGGTCATCGATTAAATTTATTTTACTATATTCAAAAAATATAATTCGAAAACACTTCTGAACGTCTTGGGTTCTATAATCATTTTATATAGTTTATTAAAGAATAATAATGATAACTTAGTAATAAATGCACTGTACTAAATTTAATTTCAACAGAAATGTGTTGATTATTTTTTGTTACAATGATATGAAGGGACAATTGCGTGGTTTAATTATTGTTCATTTTTTAAAATTTCGGCTAGACTTAAGTTAATGTGCGTTCGCCAAAGTTGAATTTTTTCTGGCGATTTCTCGCCAAATGTTGTGCACGTTATTATTTTATTGAAACCCTTTCATGAAAATATGGCGGACTTTTGGCGAGTATTTCATAGTTGGCGTGATTTTTACCAACTTGGCGGGAACCGCACATCAAACTTAAATTTCATACAAGGAAAGCAAAATTTTGTTAAAAGTTGGAAAATCGTATGATGATGAATTCAGTGATGATTAATTACATTAGGTTAATTATTACTGTTTTATTTTATTAATTTGCTTTTTGTTTAGAACTGTTTGAGATTAGATGATCAAGCTAAAAGCATGTTTACGTTCTCTTACCACCACACATATATATTTGTAGGAATGTGGAATTATTTTACTACTATCAGAATTAAATTTTTGCATTTTAATGAGTAATCAGTTGTATTTTAAATATAGAGATGTTTATTTTAAACTTTGAAATAGTGTTCAATTGTTTTGATATATAAGAAAATGTTAACAAAGCAGTACTTCTGCCTTAACAAAACTTGATACAGGGTATAAGAGAAATTCATTTATATAATATATGCTTTGTATGAAGTTATTTTTAAAAGATGAAATGCTGAATGAAAAGGAATGAAAAAGTATCTAGCCTAACCAGATCTTCAAACCTTTATCACAATTTGTTGAACCTTTATTATACCTTACATATGTATATGCCAGTATTTAGTAATTGTCATATTAATAATTATTTATATGTTAATAATTAGTAATACACTAACCACGACTCACAAGTGGCTCTAAGTCCATAGGTTGAAATTGCTGCCTTAAAGGTTATCTTTTATTTATACTTTCTATTTAACCTAACTTGTTTCAGTACTATTATTTTTGAGTGCTATTTAAGTAATTTTAGCATATTACTCTTTCATTTCTTTTATTACATACTTCAGCAATATATTACATTATGTTTACAAATTTTTCTCGCAACTTGCTGTCACTGTGCTGTAAAATTAAAAATGATGTGTCAAAGAAAAGGTGTTATAGTTAAAAAAAAGAAAATAGAAGGTGAGATCAATATCATCCAAATAATTGTCACCAAAAAATGTTATATCGGCCAAAAATAAAATTTATCTGATTGAAGTTCTTTGCTCCAATTTCTATGTATGTGTGTGTGTGATAAATTACTATAAAATAAATTATTTGTACAAAAACATTTTTATGTGACAATTAACCTCTAATTAGAAGAAATTTCACTTTTTATTAGCTATTGCTTTCTTAATTTGGAAAATTTAAAGCTGATTTTTAGTTATCTGTCTATGTTTATCTGATGTTTGAAATTCCAATTCATTTAAAACTTAGATTTCTTTAGAGGATTATTGATTTTATTATATTGATTATTTCAATTATTAAATTTCAGTGCTGCAATTTAGTTTTATGAAAAAATATTCAATGAATTTGGTTCTTTCCATTAAACTAAGTCATCACATCATGCTTAAAATGATCATTCTGTAGAAAATATGAATATACAAAAGGGAACCAAAATGTTAAATGCCTCAACACTATAAAATTTTACCTTCCAGTCAACGAGCATTCATGAGCAACATGTTACTGATTGCATAGATGTTCCTTTTTATCTACAAATATTCATGTAACAAACCTTTTTTTATTGTAAATTCTATTAACCTCGTTTAACACATTTGCTACCGTCTATATCTACAAGTATATAGGGTTATCATACTACCATCTCCACTACTTGCTACCATGTATACTATATATACATAGGGTTCTCATACATCCGGATTTCGTCCGGGCTGTTGTGTTTTCAAGTTCACATCCGGATTATCCTCCGGATCTTCAAGATGTCCATATTTATGCCAGTGAATGTGGCGAGAGAAACATTTGGTTGCAATAGAGAATATCTGACATATTCATAAATGCGGATGTCATTCCTCCAAAAAAGAAAATTCATTGTTAACACTGTTTATGTCTGTAATTGTTAACATTCATTGTTGACACTGTTTTATTGATGAGAAAATGGATGAGCCTTTTTATTCAGGTTCTAGTTCAAACTGAAAATTATAAGTTTTGGCAGTTTTGTTTGAATTCTGTTTTTCATTAATGTAACTTTGAATTGCCAAACATTATTAATAATTGTTTACTCTTTCCATTCTGATCTCTTATATTTTTTAAAATTTGCTCAAACTGACTCATTGGTGAATCCAGGATTCAGGTCTGGGGAGGGGGCTTAGGTTATAAAAATTTTGGATCATCATGACGAATGTCACATCTCGTAGTTTATATAAACCAAAACACTTTAACTTTACAGACTTTCCTCGCCTGACAATAAAAATCATAAAGAACATTACAATACTTTGGATAATTTCATAAAAAATAAAATGAAATAACTAGCCAAAAAATAGTTTTGATCACATCAACACAACAAGTGGAATTATTTTCCGCTTTTTTTGTTATTTTGGAGAATTTTTTTTAAATTCCGTTTTTTTCCTTCCTTTCTTCCCCTCGCTGCAAAAATTTGCTTTTTCTTCCGAAAATTTCGCTTTGGCACAAAGAAAAGAAACCTTTCTATCTTCCATTTTTGAAAGAAAATTCTCGGAAATATGCTCGACCACGCAGCGTAACTCCACCGGCTAGGAAACTAGCTGATTCATCTTCTACTGACGAATCAACATTATATCAGCAAGTTCTACAAGGATGAACATTCCAACATATTCTGGGCCATTCAAAGTATTAATTACCACCTTTTTGCAGAAAACAAAACCTCTGTGTCATATTTTGCAAAAAAAAAAAATTGCATGAACATGTTGAAAAAAAAATTAGTTAAAAACTTAAGGTCATCTTGTAGGGCATACCAAGATGAAGAAATAATAATAAAAAAATGGATCAAAAACAAATAAATAAACTACATAAAAAAGGAAAAACTTCTGTCAAAAGAGGCAGCTGAAAAGCTGTGTGCAAATGCAGCAAAAAAGCAGAGAATAAGACAAAAAAAATCTTCTCAAAAGAAAAAAATAAAACCGATGATTTACCTAGGCATTCTAGAGATAATGTAGTCCCAACAATTATGCCAGTAATTAAACAGAGAGATACTGATGAAAACTGTGCAAAAACTTTAGCCTCTACTGAAAATAAACTTGCAGAGGATACTAACACACCCTTTATTGAAGAAAAATCTGTCAAAGATAGGAGCCCTCCAAAACAAGGGGTGAATCGTGTTAATGGAGATCTGTTACCAACAAAAGCCACACAAATAAAGAAATGAAAGAAAACCACTTCTGTAACAATTAAGGAAATGTTTCAAATAACAATAATGCTAAATGAATCTGTCATTGTAACTGTACAATTTCTCGACCCCCTCTCACTTTATGAGGCGCAGAATCATTATACTGTTACTTTTTCAAAAAGGTATGAAAATAAAAGAAATAAAACAGATTTCAGTATATAATACATTATTATAATTTATAAAGAGCTTACTTTACACAAAAGCACTAAGTGTGTAAAGAGCATTTTACACAATTGCACGAAGCAAAGGAAATTATTTGTCCTTATTTTTATTTATTTTTTGAGCTGACTTTTATCAAAAGGCTATTAAATACAATTCTTCTCAGACTTCTGTTGGGTGAAGGTTGCATCTCAGTGATGTTCAGGTGGTAAATATGTTTTAATGTCAAATTTTGTATTTTTTGATTCCCCTGATGATGTGTTAAACTTGTTTGTTAACTTCTAATGTAAATGATTTAATAATAATTTAATATTTTTTTTCTTATTTATACATACTGAATTATAAATAATTAAGTTATTAATTATTATAGTGTAATATTTTCATCATGTTGCATGTTCTGATGTTTTAATTCTTAAAACTTCTTTCGTGTATAAATTATGGTACAAATTTTTTGCTCGCTTATGATTTCATTCTTTTTGCTTTTTTGCCAATCTCATCCCTGAATATGACAGCATCAACCACCAAAAAAGTGGTTGGTGTAAATTATCACCAAATATTTCATGAAACAAACTTCTAGATGTTTAAATTTATTGTTACAAAATATAATGAAGTGATTTTGATTTGTTATTTAATTAATGATTTATCAAATAAATTCTTTCTAATAAGCTAAATGATTTTTTTCAACTAATCCCAGTCCCCAAAATCTTTTAATTTACTAATACTAGAAGACAAAGGAAAAAAGTATTATAAATTATTGATATTTTAAGAGGATATTCAAATAAAACTGGATAGATTTTTCTTATCCAGTTTTGGAATGATTTCATTACCTAATCTTCTGTTAAAATGTCAACTTCACAATATATTATTCTAAATGAAATCAAAACAAACAATTTTGTTTATTTTCCAGACTAATCATTTATACTTACAGCCATGAAAATTGGCACAGAGGTAATCGTAATTGTGACTCAATGCACCTCTAATCCCGAATTTTAAAATTTAATCTAGAAAAATTTTTATTTAATGCTTTTTGTTCTTTTGGGTGATTTTTGAAAAAATTTTGTTCTCTATAATGTTTGAATGATCTCGTTACTGCTAAAGGTTTAGATATGTTTTAGTGAAATTTTATATAAAGTTAAAGGTTAGATTTGTTATAATCTTTGGGTAAGTTTGACTATTATCAGTTTGACTATTTTCATTTTAGTCATTATTTACTATTTTATTTTATTTTGATTTCAGAGTCACATTGTGAGGAATCTTGATGAATGGTGTAATATCGAAGTGTACCCTGGCACTGAAAAAGGCTACGGAGTAACTACATTCTTTCAAACAAAAAGAACCACAGAAAAAGACAGTGATAAGAAGGTGAGACTGTTTTAAGATCCACAGGTCTAAGCTTCATCATGTGAAATATTGTGGATTAAATCCAGCTAATTGAAAAAGAAACGAACCCTTTCTCCAGATATTGTGGTTACACCTTTTCATTTATACCATCTAATATTGTTTATTACTATACAATTGTCAATATTTTTACACACATACACAAAGGAAAAATTTTTTTGCTATGACTCGAGCAGTAAAGGATATCCCCAACAAACAAACCTAAAAACATATTTTTATTTATGCAGACGACAAACTTAATGTATGCAGAAAGAATATTAGTTTGTCCGTCCTTTGAAATTCATATCCAAACTAGAACTCAAGAGATGCTGTTCGAATTTGATTGATAAAGTGGAGTATTTTTCAGAACGAATTTGTTCTTACTTGCATCAGAGGAAGAACCATCTTCCTGTGGGTTATGTTTTTAAGTGTTTTCCTCAGTGTCAAAGTTTAAGGATGTATTTATGTTCGCATAAAAGAGAGAAACTGTATGCATGCGACTTTTCAAGTAAGGCTTTTGCTTTAGAGCAATATTTCTAGGTATATTTAAGAACGCCATGTATTTGATACGTGTGATATAGCATTTTTTAAAGAGTTGATGAGTCTTTTATAATGGCCCTTGCGATAGAGAAACCGTTCGCATCCAACGTTTGTAACAAAAATTTTTCCCAGCTTCCTACTTTAAATAGACATTTACAAACGCAAAAAACAAATGAGAAACCGAATGCATGTGATATTTGTAATAAAACATTTTCTCAGCGTTTTTATCTAAAAATACATTTACGAACACATACGAAAGAAAAACCGTTTACATGCAACATTTGTAGTAGAGCATTTTCTGATCGATCGACTTTAAGAAATCATTTAAGGACACATACGAAAGAGAAACCATATGCATGTGATGTTTGTAATAAAACATTTTCTCGGCGTTCTCATTTAATGGGACATTTACGAACACATACAAAGGAGAAACCGTATGAATGTGACCTTTGTAATAAAGCTTTTTCTGATCGATCGACTTTAAGAAAACATCTACGGACACATACAAAAGAGAAACTGTATGCATGTGAAATTTGTGCTAACACATTTTCTTCAAGTTCTAATTTAATGGGTCATTTAAGGACTCATATGAATGACAAACCGTTTGTATGTGATGTGTGTAATAAAACATTTTCATATCAGTCAAAATTAAAAAAACATTTAAGGACGCATACAAAAGAGCAACCATATGCTTGTGAAATTTGTAATAAAGTTTTTGCTCAGCATTCTTATTTAAATAAACATTTACGGACACATGCGATAGAGAAACCGTATGCATGTGACCTTTGTAATAAATCATTTTCCGAGCTTGCTAGTTTAAAAAGACATTTATGGATGCATACTAACGACAAACCGTATGCATGTGACATTTGTAACAAAACTTTTTCTCAGTCTTTTCATTTAAAAACACATTTACGGACGCATACAAAAGAGAAACCTTTTGCATGCGACATTTGTAATAGGTCATTTTCTCAGCGTCCTCATTTAGTGCTTCATTTAAGGACGCATACAAATGAGAAACCGTTTGTATGCGACATTTGTAATAAAACATTTTCTCGGCGTACTAATTTGACAAAACATTTGAAAACGCATTCAAACGAGAAACCGTTTGTATGTGACGTATGTAATAAGGCATTTTCTTGTCAATCACTTTTAATAAGACATTCACAAGCACATGCAGAAAGGAAACCGTTTGTATGCGATTATGTGTAATAGATCCTTTTCTGCTAAGTCGAGAATAAAAACACATTTATGAATGCATACGGATTGAAAACCATTTGCTTATTTACCATTGTAGGCATTTCAACAGACTTATTTAAATTAATAAAGATTATTAATATGGTCGCTTATGTTGTTTAAAGATTTTTCCCAAAGCATTTGCACCAAACATTGTAACATTTCAGATTAAATAATTTCTAAATGATGAAAGTCTCCATTTCTTATTTTTTCTACCAAAGACTTGAAGACTTCCATCATCTACTATAGAACAGCCTACATCTGTATTGCCATTGATTTATTTTAATTCAAGTTATGCAATACGTTTCCAGGTACATATTACAGAAATGTTACTTTTTTTCTAGTTTTACAGAATCGTGGTGTGATAATGATTTAACGATGCATTAACAGATATGCACTGTATAGAAACCATGCATCTGTTAAATGCAATTTAAAATGTTTTGTGGGTGGAAAACGTTTTTAGGATTAATTATTACGACTTAAACAAATTGTTTTATTTCAGTGTTTTGCAAAGTTCACATGGAAAAAACCTATAATTTTAATAAAATTAATGAAAATTTGTGTATATTTTAAATGATTAGTTGTGAAATAGTATGTTAATTACTTACTTTTTTGTATTATCCTTTTTTGTTAAAGGTATAAATTGTGTTTTATCAACTTATCATTTAATTTCATGGTAAACCAACCATTAATATTAATTTTTTATATCTGTACAATAAAATATGTTTCATAAATCAAAACACATTTATATTTTACTGCAGAATGTTGTAGAAAAAAATGCTTCTATTTAAATATTGTATGTCTTTTCATTATGTGTAGAAGAGTTTTCTTCTGTGGTGACGTGGGTATTCTTAATTTGCATTTTAACATAAAATATATCTAATGGAAGCTCAATATATGATTAGGCAAATGATTCTCTGTGTAATATCTGTATCTTTTCCCTAAAGGATTATGATGTAATTCTGTGCTTTATTTTGAGCTTGTTTTGAGATATACAGGGTGTTTCAAAGATGGTTAACAAACTTTAATGGCATTTCAGATATATAGGACAAGTCAGTTTTGCAGTAGAACATTAGGCTGTAAACACAAAGGCGGAATGGGGTGCAGAAGACTCTTTGTCAGTAAAATTAGGTAAAAGTAATAATGCACTGGATACAGTGAACAACACGGGTTTTTAGGAAATACGAATACATAATTGCACTGCAACTCATTTGCATGAATAACAGCTTACGTTGCAATGTATCTCTTTAGATAGCAAGGCCTTTGAATTCTTCAATGTTTTTTTTTATATTTATATACATCGCCCTAATTTCCATGCTGCATAGAGCTTGAAATGTTGTTTATATTACTGACTTGTGCTATTGTAAACAGGTATTCCATAAACTGTATGTGGTACATTTAATCTGGTCTATTTTCTTTTACTTATTCTGTGATAAACAGTTCGCTGTATGGACGCAAGTGGCGTATAAAGTTAGTGGCGCCGTACACATAAAATATTAGTGCGGCAATGTCTATTTTTTAAATCAAATATGAAAGGAGTGAGAAATAATGTTACCATGTCCTGGGGCCCTATTTAACCTTGCTGCACCACTGAGGGGCAAAGATACATTATTTTTCCCTAAGCGCCTCTCGATCTCGCTACACCACTGGACATTGGCCAGTCTACGAAGAGTGGGGTTGCCTGTTTTTATCTCCAATGCATTTTTTTTTCTTCTGTGTAGTAAGTGCAATTTTAATCTTAAGTGTGCAATGGCTTAGCTACTGGGAGGAAAGGGCGTATAGAGAGACGGGCGGGTCTTGGAGGTGAAATATAAATGCGTATGTGTCACTTTTTTCAACCAAAGATGATGAGGGGGTGAAAAAATAACATGCCCCGGGCGCCAATTACCAGCACTGAGCGACGCTCCTTTGCATTTCGACCTTATGTTGTGCTGCAAAAATGACTGATTTCTGTATGCCTGACTCACCCTTTAAATTCGTAATCTTCCTTTGGTGATATCTGTAATTATTGTGTTTCGGTTATCTTCACGTGAAGAGCTCCAGATCGAGTGAGATGCTGTGAGTGTAGTGGATACTCCATGCTCCCTTATTGTCATAACCATGAACTCACTGGAATTCCGTTGAGATAAACTTTCGGCGAAATTCTTCATTCAACATAGATACTATATTTACTCGGATTTGTTATTGGTGAATTTGAATATTGAAACTTTAATTGGTTACGTAATATTTGTATTTTTTGTAGTTTCTGTATATTCGATTTTATGCAACATTGTTAAGTGCCTCAATGAGACCTGCTTATTTTATTCTGGGAATCTGTTTTTAATCATAGATCTTATCTTGATATAATTGTGTCATTTTTGTAATAAAAAGATTTGTAACGATTTGTTTCTTTTTTTGCTCTTTCAAAAAAAATGTTCTTGCAAATCTTTATTTTATCGAATTAAATCTCAAATAATAATCACTGCTTATATTTTCTTTATACATTTCTGGCCCACCCACCCCAAAAAGTTGCTTGCTTTAATACTTGGTTGGACAACCTTTGATTAAGATTTTAACGCGCATTCGACGTGGCATTGTTTCAATAAGGTTCTGTATGTTTTCAGCACTTACTGTCATCCAGATTTGCAGTACAGTAAAACCTGTACTAAACGGGATCTAAAGGGACTAGAAAAATTTTCCGTTTTAGACAGGATTCTGTTCCGTGCAGGGTTTCAATAATATATGAAGTTTTCAAATATATATATTCATTATTTAAATTAATGTTAATAAAAATTATTATATAAGATTAACAAAATACCTTATAAATATAATAAAGCAAATATTACGTTGTAATAAGTGTCACATTTTAAAATTAAGCTTTAGTTAAATTTTAAATCTACACTAACAATAAACATTATAGAAACATAAAAGTTATGTGTTTGTAAGCATTTTATTTTAATAATATTGCTTTTGTCACTAAATAGAAATAAATGTTATAGTAATTTAATTACCTACTCTAAAAAAAATATCTTTACTCAAACGCTACAAATTATAGGAAAAATAGGCTTATTTGCTAAATTTACATTTTAAAATAATCCAGCATTGTTTTCTGTACTTATCTTTTATGAATAATTCTTCGTTACGTTAATACTGTCGCATTCTTCAGAAGTTCAAGCATTTCAGTATCTCCCTGACTTAAGGCAAACTTTTCAGGTTCAGATACTGTCTAAAAAGTATGCATACGATTTAATGGAGAGTTCTTCTTTAGCGGAAATGTCTTCATTTATATTACATTCATCATCGTCACTGCTGCCATTGCTCATACGCCTTTGAATTATATCATTCACATTATCAATAGAAACCTCTGTTAAAATATCATCGTCTATTGATATGAATTCTTTCACATTCATCGGAAAAATTTCAGTTGTTTAACAAAATTTGCAGATTACGTACATCTATATCTTCGGTTGATGAATATTCCTCGATGCAAACATTTGCAGGAAAATTGACCTCAACAAAACATTTTTGAATTGTCTGTTTGCTTATTTCTTTCCAAGCTTTCGATAACCACATCACTGCGTCAAGAACTGTTACAGATTTTATTTATATCGCTTGCTTTTGATGCTGTTTTCATATTAGCTAGTAAAGATTGCATTAAAATTTTTCGATATTTTAGTTTTACACAACGAATAATTCCTTGGTCCATAAGTTGAGTTACGCTGGTTGTATTTGGGGGAAACCAAGCCAATTTTATGTGAGGGTGTTTTTTTTTTTTTTAAGTGGCATTATCTAAAAGCAGCAAAATATGACTTCTTTCTTTTTTCATTTTGGCATTAAGAGTTTTTAACCATTCTTTAATTGTTGCTGCAGTCATCCATGCCTTTTTGTTCGATTTCCGCATATTACAGGAAGTTTTTTTACGGCCTAACTTTTAAAGCACCGGGGCTTTGCAGCCCTGCCTATTAACAACAATTTTTCGATTTCGCCAGTCATGAAGGCACAAAAGAGCACTGTGAGACGTTCTATTGATTGTTTACCACCGGTACACTTTGCTTCTTAATACATAAAGCTTTTGTTGGTAAGTCATGAAAAAAAAATCCCACTTTCATCGCCATTCGCAATATTTTGAGGTTCATAGCCTTCAATGAGTTTTTCAATTTTTAGAATCCACGTATTTACAGTCTCATCCGAAACGTCCCCATCTTCACCACAGACTGCTTTGAAAGATATCGCGTGTCTCTTTCTGAAACTTTCAAGCCATCCATTTGATTCATGAAATCAGTTTTTCCTAATTTTTCTGCAATCTTTCTTTAGGTTGGACTTGTAATATAGGTCCAGATATCGGCAGATTTCGAGATCTTGCATCTATAAACCACTCCCATACAATTTTAATTAATTTCTTCGTTGGCTGTTTTCCGCATTTTTCTCTTGGTTGAGCCATTTCCATTCAACCATAGTTCAGTTATTTCGTCCTTCCTAAATATTTCGCAAAATTGAGATTTTCCTATTTTGAATTTTTCAATAATTTGTTTCGCGCTCAAATTATCTTTCACTTTAATTATTTCCATTTTAGTATCAATATCCAAAACATCTTTTTATGCATTGCCATGACTAAAAAATATCATCCGACCATGATCAGCACTTAAGACTAAATGATGAAAAGCTAAACTATAACGGTGAAATCGGCTCATTTAAAATGGTTGATATATTGTTTAGCAACGGATTCGGAAACCCTCCGCGCTTTTGCGCATGCGCCAGGCAGAGTTATTTTCATCAAAATATAGGGGAAGAGTGAAGAATGGAAGGGTGACGTTTACATTTTACTGAGCGTGATCTAACAAAGAACTCCGGAAATGCGCTCATATGACTCATTGCCTGACACCCCTTACCGGTGTAAAATCGTCCAAAAGTGGTAGTCTCGGAATTCGTAGCTCAACAGTACATATCATTATTTGGAAGAAGATCAAAACCGGTTTGCTTCACACAATGCTTTTTTTTTTACCGAAGGAAATAAAAAGAACTTTTGGAAATGGCGCGAATTTTTGTCCGTTACAACAGGTTTTTCTAATAATGAAATATTATGAATTGTTCTTAGAAATTCTGTCCGTTTCCGCGTTAGACAGGTTCGGTTTTAAGGACGGGATGAACTATAGAACTTACTATATTTTTTGACGGGACCAAATATTTTTCCGCCTAAGACAGGATTCCGTTTCTTACGGTGTCCGTTTTAAACGGGTTTTACTGTAGTTGGTCACCGAAACACTGAACTGACGACGATAGAAACAAACAACCCCGTAACTGCTGTTCCGGTATATCCCAACGGTTTTCGATTGGGCTTTGTGGCGGCCAATTCATGTGAGAAAATGAGTCCTCATGTTCCCTGAACAAATTCTGAATAATTAGTGCTCGGTGGATCTTGGCATTGTCGTCCTGGAATATACCCATTTCATCGGGGAAGAATAATCAATTGATGGGAGAACCTGGTCATTAATCACATTTAAGTAATGCTGCGACTTCATCGTTCTGGAATAGGCTGAATCTTGGGTCATCAGACCACATGACATTTCCCCACTGCTCAACACTCCAATCTTTATACTGCCTAGCAATTTGTTTGGAAATACAGTCAAACTCCGTTACCACGAAATCGGCGGGACCACAAAAGTTTTTCGTGTTAACTGGACTGCAATTACTAAGCTATTAAATAAAAGATAAAATATTACAGGTTTTAGAAATTTGAAAATGATAATAGTTTTAAGCTTAGAGGAGAAATAAGCATATTGCATGCAATATATTAAATAATAAATTTATTTACCGTCTACTCAAGGTTTTAAAAAGTCACTTACTGACTTTTTGTTTCAATTTTTTAAGATGACATTTTTGACCAGAGGTGGCCCGAGGTAATTTTACCAACCGGGCAAGACAACAATTTGGCGCCCCCCAACCAGCGTAATTTTTAAATTCTATATTGTCTGTATTTTAAATGTCCAACAAAATTTTGCTTAGAAATATGCATGTTTTACCTACAAATGTGACTTAATAATGTTATGGTCAGAATTTTTTAATTTCAGAAATATTTAAGAATATAAGGAAGTCTTACAGAAACTAAATATATTGAACAAATTTATTTTAAAAATATGTGATTCTTTACACAGTATTATAAAGTCTCTTCACATTATCACTTTTCTTACCTTTTTATCTACAAAATCTTTCATACTATTCTCAATATCATTGTTCTGCAGAAGGTCCCGTTCAATTGATATGGCTGCCAAACCAACTAGTCGCTCCTGCGACATGCTAGATCGCAGATAGGTTTTAATCGGTTTCAGTTTCGAAAAACTTCTCTCAACAGTAGCAATTAACCAGTAACTACAGTTACTGGTAGAGTCAGAAAAATCCAATGCGTTAGTTTTACGCATAATTTTTTAGTGGTTTTCTACTATTTTTAATAAGATACTGCCTTTTTGCTTAGGAATAATGTCGGGCAGCTCACAAACATTTCAGAGTGGGAAAAATCTGAAAATTAAAAAAAAAAAAAAAAAAATTGAGATACGCCTTTTACGCTTAGGAGGGCAGTATAGGTAATGTAAGTTTTTGCCCCCATCCCACCCCAACTTCCAAAACCAGATAACTTTATTGATTTAAATTTAATACATAAATAAGCAGTTTTTGAGCAACAAACAATATGAAAAACTGAAATAAAATATTTCTTTTTCGCTTAATCTTCAAAAAAAAAATTTTTTTTTAAATCTCGAATATAAAAAATTGAAATTTCAAAGTAATTTTAAGTAAAAGGATTAAAAAATTACAAAACTTTTTAATACAATTTGAATATTCTAATACAAAGTACCCCAGGACTATTGTCATGTGACCCATTGATCTGCTAATAAATTCCAAAACATTAAAAATATTCCAAGAATAATATTCTGAATTTAAACGACGGTGGATTTTAAGTTCAGTAAGTTCTAGAACACACTTCTTGTAAATCAAATGGAAGCCTGAAAATAATTAATAATAATAATAATATCGGGAGCATCCTCAAAATTGCAGGGCCCATAGTCAGTTGCCTACATTTCCTATTTGGTAATCCGGCCCTGACCATATACCTTGCTTATCGATATGAAACTTTGATTTATTACTTTTTTAAGCCGTATTTAAAAACATTTTAAATCACAAACTTATCAAGAAACAAAAAATTAAAATTTCTGTGAAATATTGATAACTTTCTGATGATTGGAAGAAATATAATGGGAACTTTATACGTACAAATTTGATTTTTCAAAAAAACAAGTTTGAATATTATTATTTCAAGAGTAATGCTTATGTTAAAAACAACAAACCTTATCACTCTCAGTACTATTGCCTGTATTTTCAGTTCGCAAACTAGTTTTGGCGTCTTGTTTATTGCTAGATTCTTCACAGTAACTTAAGACGTTCAAATGTTCTACTGCTTCTGGTTCAAGTAATTGTTACTTTGCGTGCTCTAACACTTGATCCTGGTAAACGAGTTAACTTGTTAAATAGTGCTTTTCTAGCTTGCCAAAATCATATGAGTTAAGTTCTTTTGAATAATCATACAGAAGATGCACAAAAATGTTCCAACAAAACCAACACAACTTTTGATGTAACTTAACCCATTGCGCACTTTTAAGTTTTCTGCTCAATAACATATAAATATAATTTTTAAAAAATAACTAAAATTTTATATATGGGATTTTAATATTTAGAATTTTTGTACAATGGACAATGTTAGTATTGTCAATATCGAAAATTTATGTATTTCAAATACATATTTAATTCTGAAAATTTTAAAATAGCATACCAGAATGATAACAAAATTACCTCTGTTGTTGAATTCACATGAACTTTTGTTCTTGGTTCGAACAATAAGTTATATTGTCGTTCTTAAAATATTCTGAAGGTAAAGATCTGCCTTCAACTGTTGTTCACAGACCTTCTTTGGATTCAATATTTTCTATTTTGATGGATTTTTTAAAAATAGACTCCTGCTTTTCATTTTCTGCTGCTATCCGTGCCTTTTTATTCCTATAAAACGTACCTGATCGTTTCTTTTTTTCATACATTTTAGCGAAATGCACAACACTTATAGGTTTAACGTTATCACAATTTAAATTTGCTGTTCAGAATAAAAATAAAGCTTGACATTCACCAGTTTTTATTTCAACACAGTGCGCCAAAATGTTTCGTCAAAGTTAGAATCCGATGACAAATGGTGAATGAAAAATGAATGATGAGAAATGAATCCAGGGGAAAAGTTACATTTTCATCCGGTTTAATATTTTTTCTGCCCACTATGCCATAAAACTGAAATACAATAGTCGGTTAGGGGAAATGAGCCTCTCAGACCAAAGGAAAAACCACGAAATGAGGAAGGGGGAGAGTGGGTGAAGTCATTCTAGAGAAATTAGGACAGGGAGAGAATTTTTGAAAGCGGGGTGAGGAGGGGCACAGTAGACCAGACCGCACCTATGGTCAACTCGATCCCCTAGGATCGGGTTGCCCGTGGGTACAGTCGGACCCATCAAATTTTATGGCCTGATGTTCGTGGAACAGATTTTGAGACCTCTGCAGGATCTAGAGGCTTGAGCCGAACGCCTGTACGAAAAAGTGAAGAGGGGGCGCCAAAATGAAAGGAAAAATTTTGCCGTTTTCGCCGGAGCTCTCGTGTCAAGCAAACCATTTTTTTTCTCCCCTTTACCTTCCAGCTTTGGCATCACTCGTAATTTGGCGCCACAGGAAGTTGCCCGGGCCGCCTCTGTTTTTGACATGACGCTGAGAACTCTTGAGAAAAAACGGATTTTGACTTTCAAACAATATTTTCTTTTCGTCTTAACCATATTTTGCGTTTTCGTATTTAAAGGAATGAATTAACACTACTCCAGATTTGATAAACAGGGTCCAATATTTACTTCTTGTTAAGAGAAATTTCGTGATAAACAATTTCGTGTAAAAGGGGTGTGACTGTAGTTTTTTACGGTTTATCGCCGATGCAAGTTTTTTTCTTTTTGGTCTACAACTGTTGAATTCCATTCCTTTAAGTTCTCGTCGCATGTGTGTGTTGATATGTCCCGTGTTAAGCATTGCCGTGAGTTCAAAAGTTGATTTCTTGCGATTTTTCTTCTTCGATTCAGAGACCTTCGGTTCCGTGAACTTATGAGTTTTTTCCAACCACATTTTATTCTGAGATGTTGATGGTTCACCGCTATCCTTCCAAGTTTTAATAATACGCTGGAGACTTCTCAAACCAATTCCAGTAATTTCAGCTATCTCTTTTGTCGTTTTCTTTGATTGATGCTGGCCAGTAATTTCACCCTTTTTAAAATCGGAAACATATTTCCGCGACATACTTGTTACAGAAAATATCAATTGTAAAGTTCTTCAGCACTAATTAAAGGATAAATTAGCAGCGCTACTTTTTAAATTGCTTTACTAGTGAGTAAATAAAGGACTCTTATGTATTTCAATATTTATTTCACATACCGACTTTTTTTTGGTCAGGTAGTGTACATTTTGGAATGTTTTGTTTAAAAAAGATAATTTTTCTAAATTTTATTAGTTAATATTTTATAAATGTTTGTATTATGACCAGCCTTCAATGATTGAAAATTTGGCATTCTGTAGATTAACCTAGTGAAAATTTCAGATTTAACGAAAATCGCATTAATTTTACTGTAATCTACAAACACACTAAAAAAATCGTTACATATAATAAGTAGATAGAAGAGCATCTATTTACGCGTGCGCAACAATTGCCGACAGCTTATTGAGTATACTACTTCAGTACATGGAACGAGAGGAAATTAGTATTGAACTTAAGAAGGTAAATCGTTCTCAATTAAAGCTAGATTTCAAGTATTTATTATTATTATTATTATTTTCAATCTTGAGATAGACCTTTCTGCAGATGCGATGGTGATTGGTAAAAATCAATATAATTTTCAGAACAGTAACAAAATTTGGATACAGTGCATATAAATAATTTTTATATATTGTAATGTTGTGTCCTGGAATGCAAAACTCGACAACAAATTTTAATTTCATTAAATAAAGCAATACAATAAATTTTAATTTTTCAAAATCAGTCAGCTGAGCTTTCAGAAAGGCGGGACCTAGTGCGCTCGCACCATTCGAAACTCCCTCGGGGCGGCCCTGCCCTTGTGCTTATCAGCATTTAAACTTTTTGTAAATATATCTGCAGGCATTTCATTAGAAGGTAAGTATTTTAAATCAAACAAATCGTTTGTGTAAACTTCATATAAAAAATGTTGTTGATGCTCAATATCTATGGAACATGAATGCAAAACAGGATTTTTCACACGTTTTAATGAAGATTGATTGTCAGTAGACACTCCAGTTTTTAATGTTGGAGTCTCTTGATGAGAGAGTGTTGATACCTGGATGCATCCAATGCTCTCATGACTCCAAGTACGTGTAGCGGGCGGCTGCGAATCTAACCCCTCACCAGATCACGAAGTTCCTTTGCCGAACTGTGATGTTTTTGTCCTGTGTCTATGTTAATAAATATATGTTTGATAATCCCTGGTCTTATTTCTTCCTCTGTCCCATTCTTTAACCTAACAGGTTATGGGCCCAGAGTCATGAAAGAAACGTTTTGAAAGGGATTTCAAACATTGAACATTTTGTACAAAACGAAACCGCTAGTCCTAATCTTAAAATGGCGGAAAGCGAGAATCGAAGTGCTGAGTAAGAGCAATTTCGAATCATGAAATTGCAGATGGAAGCCGTGCTGATCAAAAACGACCGATTCAAATATGTTTCAGAAGTCGCACCTCCTCTTGAGCCAAAGGAAGTCTACAACAATTGGAAGATTGAAGACATCAAAACAAAGGCTGATCTGATCTTACACATTCAGCCAAGCGAGTTGAAGCTGATAAAGAACTAACGGCGAATGATATGTGGGAAAATCTCTAGAGAACTTAACAAACAAAAGGCTCTGCGAGAAAAGCTATCCTCATAAAAAGCCTTCTACAGGTTAAAATGGAGACTGATAGTGATGTGATCGACCACATTCGAAAATTCTTAAAAATTATAGACAAACTACAAAATTTGGAGATTGCCATCGATGAAGACTTGGCAAGTGTAATGTTGCTGTACAGTTTGGCTGTCACCTTTGAAACATTCAGAGTTGTGATAGAATCTCGTGAGAACTGCCGAAACTCGTTACATTACGAATAAAAATAATCGACGAGTATCAAAGTAAAAACAGTCCAGGCCTTATCCAATGATGATGGAGCCTATGCAGCGAAGTTCGAAAACGAATTCCAAAATCAACGTTTCAAAGCTTAAACGAAACTGAAAGAAGCCGTTGATGAGAGGAATACTCAGAAGCTATATAAAGCAAAAAAATTAAATGCTGTGCCTGTGGCGTTGAAGGACATGTTAGCCGCGAATGTAAGCAGAAGAAATATTCGAAAACTCACCGCGCCGTTGGTTTTTGCGCTGCGGTACACGAGACCGCAGCCAGTGGATCTTGTATTTCGGATGCACAACGCATATGTGCAATAGTGAATCTCTCTTTGAATATATAGAGCCGTCCAATGAAAGATGCGTCAAGTTGGCTGACAAAAGTAAACTAAATTGCAAGGCCATGGAAAAACCAATTTTCATGCAATCGTGAATGGACAACGCTTATATGTGCACTCGAACGAAACTTTGTACGTGCTATGTTTATCTTACAACTTACTCAGTGTCGCGAAATTGACTAATCTTGTATTTACTGTTGAACTCAACGGACAATCAGCATATATCGTGAACCCCTTGCAAGACATGAAATTGAAAGCTGATCCTGTCGGGGACGGTGGTGTATCTACATAAAATGGCGCCCAAGGCAAATACCGAAACTGAGCCTTCCCCTCCCCTTTTTTTCTTTTGAAATGTGTTTCTCATTTTCTTTTCGGAAACTATATGCCGGGCAGTGCAAAAGTTAAAATAAACTGAAAAATTAACATAATAAACATTTTTGCGATAATAGGATTTACAAATTTTTTAACGAAATTTCTCTAAATTTTCACAGAAAACTTGGTGCATTCTAACTTTCATCCTTTAAATATGGCTGAAAGCAGAAAATCAATTTTTTTTGTAAGAAACTTTTGATGTATTTGAAATATATAAATAAAAGGTGCATTCCATTTATCTCGTATTTGAAAACTAATATAAAATGATTAAAAATCTCTTAATCGATCGAAAAAATTCCACACATATACGAAAAAAAATTATATACATTTCTTTTTTGCCCATAGACAGTATATAAAATCTCTAAACATTGAAGTAAATCTTTTGCTAACACGGATAAAGTCATGCAAAAGTCTTAGTGACTAATATATTTAATAATATTCATAATATAATTCATCATATAATTTCATACATATCTTTAAATATATATTAACAAAAATTTAATACTAATTAAATTTAATAATGTTTTATCTAGTACATTAAGAAAAAGCTGAAATTCATGGCATGAAATTAGCGGATAAACTATTCCAGCGGAAAAAAAATACTGTTTCAAATATGAATTAAAATTACAACGTTATTAATTTCTCTATGACATGTAAAATCGCACTTCCTCATTATTTTAGTAGACATTATTTATGTGCATAAAAAAAAACGATACATTTTTTTCTGAAAAGTTTTGAAGGTTTTAGGGTATCCGAAATGTTATAAATTAACCTTTCTGGCGCTAATGAAGCAAAAGTGTTTAGAATTACAATACTTTAATACTTAAATGTTTGTATATGTACTAAACGTAAGGATTACAAGCAAAAATAAAAAAACATACTGCCATATTTACATATTTAAAATATTATTTTATATTTCCTATTGGTAGTTTAATTATTTGATAGTCAAGGAAAATTTTATTGTGTTTTTTAACAATAAAAATTAATTGGTGACAATAGCGTTGCTCAGCGAGGAAACAAAACGCTTCACATTACGGCAGGAATTTAATTTCTCTTCTTTATGTATTTGTTCTCGTTAATTAATAAAGAAACTGCTTTCATTTATCTTGATTTAAACGTCGATTCGGACGCTTTTGAACATTTTATCACCCATTTCCGAAGAAACTGATATCAGTCAGTATGAATCGCGCATAACGTGTGAAACCATAGAAACCCTGCTGAGATAATCATCCTTAACCATCTTTCCTTATCCTCGCCCCACCGAGTCTCGAATTGAAAAGGTCTTTCCTTTTAAACGAGTTTTTAATTTCATTGATGGGAGTTTGGGTCGATAAATCTCTGAAACATAATATTACTTAAAATTTTGTCGCAGCTTGTGGTTTCGGGGTTGTAAAAATGACTGTGTCGTTAATATTTCCCCACACTTTCTTGAAACAATTTCAATTTTTAAGAATCTTAGGAATTAGAGCTTCAAAAAAAACCTACTTTTCTTTTAAATACAACCAATTGATTCCTTCATTTTGCGCCCCCTGGGAATTGCTCACAGAGCACGCGCCCCACCCTAGTTACGCCACTGGTCGGGGACTTGCATTTTTTACGCACCGAAGAAAAGAAGGTTAGTACTTCTATGGATACCCCCAGTTCTGGTGACTTTCAGAAATGGCATGCTCGCCTAGGTCATTTAAATAAAATTAACATCATGAACGCAATTAAAAGTTGTTCATTTGAAGGTTTAAAGTGTGCTAAGTTAAAATGTTCAAATATAGATACTTGTATAAAAGGTAAACTTACTAAAAGTCCATTTAAAAATGTACATAGTAGCAGTAAGGTCAAACTGAAGATTTTGCACACCGATTTGTGTGGGCCAATGAAAGTGAGATCTATCGGGAACGCGCGATACTTTATAACTTTTATTGATGATAAAACTGGTTGGATTGAAGTCTGATTTCTCAAAAATAAATCTGAGGCCTGGGAAAAATTTAGAGAAGTTAAAAATCTACTGGAACGGCAATCTGGTTGTAAAGTAAAATTTCTGCAATCAGTTTGAGGGGGGGGGCGAATATATCGGGGAAAATTTTGATGATTATCTTAGAGAACTTGGAGTTGATAGACGCGCTTAAAAGTCAAAAATATACCCGAGCAAAATGGGATCGAGGAGAGGAAAAAGCGAACTCTTTTAGATATTGCTAGATGTTCTTAAATCCAATCCAACCTTCCACTTAGTTTTTGGGCTGAAGCTATTGCGAATGCTAATTATACCAAAAATCGATTTCCTTAAAATAGTCGCAAGGAAAAAGTTCTTACGAATTATGGAATGGTAAAATCCCGAATATTGGTTACTTTAAAACTTTCGGTTGTGAAGCATTTGATTGGAACAATAAGAAAAATATAGAGAAATTTGAGCCCCGAGCTCTAAAAGGTATTTTTCTTGGATATAGCGATAATTCAAAAGCTTACCGGGTTTGGCTAACCGAAGCGAAAAAGTTCGAAATATCCGTAGTGTAAAATTTTTGGAAAATAACGTGAACTCCTTTAAAAGAGTACATTGATTTTAGTCCCTATGAGAGTGGAGTGATTAGAACTGATAAAGAATGTCAAACCCTCGGTATTCCCGCTCCTATCAATAGCGAAAAACGAAACACGCCGGAGAGCGATGATGACGTAACCCTTGAACCTGAGCTGTTAGTCTCTGAAGAGCCCATAAATTGGGAGCAAAACAACAAACGTGGGCGGGTTCGAGGCTCGCGGCAAGGGAGACCAAAAGAGATATATGCAACTCCCAAAGAAGAAACAAACGAAGAGAATTCACAGAATTCCCAGTTGATTCCACTGATTGCGCAATTTTCGCAATGGAAGAAATCTCTATGGAAAGTGCATTAAAAGGCGAATCCTCACAGGATTGGTTAAAAGCCTTAGCTTGTGAAGTAAAATCTATTTTAAAACATGACACCTTTGACTTAGTTAAGAGGACGGAAAACATGGAATTAATTGGGAGTAGATTTATATTTAGAAATGAGTATGGGTCTGATGGAAAAACAAAATTAAAAAAGGCTAGATTGATAGCACAAGGATTTGGTCAAATACCCGAAGTACATTATCGCCAGAATCAGACATTTTCACACGTAGCGAGATTGAGTTCTACGTAATTTTTATTAAACCTATTTAATAAATCATAAAATATGCTAAATTTATGTATATGAATATTTGCAGGAATGTAATTTTTTGCGGGTAGGGATTTTATAGAAGAGATAAAAATGTATCACGTAAGAGGGGGACGCAGCTTTGCAAG
This sequence comes from Araneus ventricosus, assembly GCA_013235015.1. Taxonomy (NCBI): domain Eukaryota; kingdom Metazoa; phylum Arthropoda; class Arachnida; order Araneae; family Araneidae; genus Araneus; species Araneus ventricosus. The sequence continues at coordinate 194,798 of BGPR01001634.1, read as the reverse complement.
TTCTGCCAAGGGCGCAGGATCACCTCGGTACGGCCCTGCGTATGCAACGTCTAAGAATCTTTTCAGAAAGTCCAACTTTTCGTACTGAAGTAAATACCCAAACGAAGTCGCCAAAATGGTAATTGACAGGTCGGTGCCTCTCATCATATCGTCGCTTATCCGCTGCTTGAGCGTCCAGGATGTGTAGTTTCGCAAGCTGTCTAACTTCCTCAGCCCTAGTGATCAGCTGTTGTACATAACTAACAGCATGATTTTCTTTATCGTGTGGAAGAATTACGTCGAGAGGAGTCTCAATATCACTTCCATGTACGAGAAAGAGTGGGCTAAATCCGGTGGTGTCTTGTTTTGCCGAATTGTAGGCGTAAGTCACAAAGGGTAGAATGGTATTCCTATTTCTTTGTTCGACGTATACGTACATGCAAAAGGTCTGCCAATGTTTTGTTGAACCTTTCTGTTAAGCCATTCGTTTGTGGATGGTAGGCGATCATTAGAAGATGAGACGTCTGGCACAACTGAATGATGTCTTTTCCAAGGTTGTAAAGAAGGACCGTCCTCGATCACCTATCATTTCTTTAGGGGCACCGTGCTTCAGTATGATTTCCTCAACTAAAAATTTAGCAATTTCTGTTACTTCAGCTGTCGAATTCGGCGAAATAATCTACAGAGTTGAGAGGTCGTCGGAAAAAGGCTAATGTTAATTCGGAAACACCGAATATTTGTTAACAGAAAAACTTGGCAGTTGACCCCTTTTTTTCGTTCTCATTTTAAAATCCTCTAAAAATGCCATTTAGTTCAACACTGCGAGCCGATACATCCCCGTTATACGATACAAAGAATATGGACGTTTAGTTTATGACCGACTGTCATTATTCATACACAGGTTCAGTCATACGATAGAAAATCAGTTAGACAACTTCCACTTGAAATTTTTTTTTATAAATTCGAACATAGATATTTATACTTTAACTTTTTAAGCATTTTTCGATTGCCATGCTTTCTTTATGATACTAAAAATAGATAAACAATGCGTGTGTCATTTAAGAAAACTCGTTGGGTCGTGTCCTGATGAGGCGGGTCCATGGGTTCGCTTTATTACTACTCTAGGTTATTCGCTGTTCTGTAGACCTCAAACAGACAAACACACTTTCTCCTTTATTTATTAGTAGAGATGTATCCCTTGAGGATTTCAGGCATCTTTCTAATCGCCCTGTATGAGGAATTGATCTCGTTACTACTAAACGTTAACTATTTTAAATCTCTTGGAAAAATTTGACTATTATCAGTTGTCCTTGTGCCATAAAATTTCATTTTACTATTTTAATCGCATCGTGGTTAATTTTTATGAATGGTTTAAATTTGAAATGTACCCTGACAAAGGGCTACAGAAGCCTACAGTCTTAAAAAAGCAATTGACAGTACAAGAAAACAATGACGTAAGAAGTGAAGCACTCTTTTATATCCACACATTTTAGGTGCATCATTGTGAAATATCGGATTGAATCTAGACTCTACGAAATAGAAACGAACAATTTTTCCAGACAATTGTGTTTAAAACTTCATTTACTCTTTCTAATATGAAGATTTTTGCAGCACAGACAAAGGAGAAATTTTTTATATTGACTAGCTCAAGTATAAAAATATTCCCTACAACAAATCAGACACATCTTTATATTTGTACAAAAGAGCAATATGT